>VXBL01005981.1:49596-97419 GCA_013400195.1 Aramus guarauna | reverse complement strand
GGTGTGGGGGTTGTTGGGGGGGGGGGGGGGGAGGTGAGTTTTTTTGTTTGGTTGATTGGTTTTGGGTTGGTTTTCTTTTTTTCAGTGAGGATGTAACATTATATAGAAGGAAGAAAACAGTTGCAAACTTCTGGAAATAAGACCTCCAGATGGTTTTTGTGAGGACACTGACAGAAGCCTGTTAAGCAGATAATGAGTTCATCTGCAGGGTAATTTTTTACATTTACAAAAAGAGTAATAGGAAAGTATAGAAGCTATACCAAAATGTATATGAGCTTAACATAACACGTTTCATTTGGAAGGATTTAAAGTCCTACAAAAAAAGTCCTATCAGATTGCTATACTGGTAAATAATCCTAATATGCTATAAAAACACTTTCTAGAGACAAGACCAGGACAGATTTTGTTTGCAGGCATATACACACATCATACACAGCATCCATTCGATTTACTGTACCTCTGAAACAGAGTTAAAATAATGATTTCACTACGCATTAGTCAACATCTTGAGTTAAAACAAAATAAAAGCTGTGGAACCTGAACAAATGACACATGTTAAATCATCAGTATTAGAACCTATATCTTCCCCTCCCACATACTCTATAAAAAGACTATAAAATGAAGCCTTAGCACTGTTGTCCCAAAAGTGGGATCATTTACCCAGTGTGCAGTACACCAATATACATGCAGAGCAGAGATGTTTCATTCATTTCATGTCTGCGCAGAGATGGGTGCTAGAGATGGTAATTCCACAGAGCTAGCACACCACACACAGAATCTACCACCTATTTATCTTGTTACAGGATTAGAAAAACCCGCCTAAATTTAAGCTAATCTGTTATTAATTGCCACATCATCTCCTATTGGTCAAGCATAATTAAATTAGCCCACAGGCTCCTTGAGGGTGGTGGTGGGTAATTTGCATAGTCCTTTAGTTGGGTGAGTGGGGGCAAACTCCCGTAGCCACCTCTCCCTTCCCCTGGTTACTCCTGATTTTTGTTGACTTCAGGCCTCTGGCAATGACCCAGCTCTCAGCGCCTTCTGGGGCAGGATCAGTTTTTCATCTCTCCTTCAAGGATACTCTTCAGCAAAGCATGTTTGTTATCAGTCTTTCGGCTCTTCTTCAAAGGTATAGTTGTTATCAAAGCAAGTAGTGCATTTAACCCTAAATTAAACAGCGTCTAAGCACTAACCCAAACATATTTCTGTCCCTGTAAAGTGGAAAATTCTACTTTATACATATCAGCACTAGATAAAAGTGAAGGCTTGTCCTTGTAAGGAGCAATGCTAACACTGGACTGTTAACAAGGAACAAATACAAAATAAGTTGCATGCTTTCACTTATTCCATAGTGTCACACTTTAAAGACTTGGAGATATTGTGAAAAGAAAGGCTTGCTATGTCACAAATAGAAAAGTTACATTGACTTAGTGACCCTGTAAAAGCTACAGTGTTTTTCTTTGAAAGCTGCTTTGATTTCTGTAGTAATTATTCTTATAAATCACTTTACTGCAAATCTGTAAATTTAGTATCAAAATCAGCTGTTTTAGAAAACATCTATGTTTTGAGTACTTGTGAAATAACTAATGTTTTACTCAAGACTGACAAACAAAAATACCACTTCTTTACAACAGCATTATTTATGCCCAACTGATGAAGCTGCTTGCTTCAGACCTACTGAAAGTACACAGAGCTTACAACCATATTCTCTATTTTTCTTTTTAGGTGCATGGCAGAAAACCCCACAGTATCACCCTCAGAGAGGACTCTTCTGCACTTGCTCAGGGAGCTGAGATAGGATGAACTTCAGAAGAAAGAGTTTTCTCTTCATCTGTGTGCACAAAGGGAAGCGGGCTAGGCAATGGAGATGGAAGGGATAAGGTATCATGAAGCAACTCATGCCGGACAACTTACGTTGTCTAATAGATACCCATGCCTTCTAATTAATGCTCCAGCAAGTAACTTTCCCTCTCCTTGCTAGCGCTTTGAATTACAGGCTGCTGACCGTTTTAAGGGTCTCCATACTTCAATACTAGCAGATTTAATACCAGGCAATATTATATTCTAAATTACTTTTTGAAGTAGGGCAAAGTTGGTGATGGAAGCAGAAGGTTAAATAAATCTAACCAACAAGTTATTTGGGAAAACTTGTTTGTTAAAAACCCAAAATAATTGCTAACTGATTTTCAGCAAACTGGATAAATGGTCCAGAACATTCACATTTGTACTTTATGGTGAGGTGCCCATTTAAATTAATGCTTCCTGCAAGACTCTCCCATCACTAGTTTTACTTTCAAGTTAATCATGAAAGCAATATCAATATTGCTGATTCTGTGACAAAAAGCACATTTTAGGTTTTTTTGAAGAAAAATTAGTTGCTCCATCAAATAAGGAAAAAAAAAAATCAAGAGTACAGAAATAGAAGAAAAAACATTTTAAATAGACAAATAGTAAGCATATAAACAAGTCATCTTAAAAAGCTCCAAATATTAATAAGACTGATTTTGACTCTCAAGGTATTTAAATCTCATAATACGTTAACAGAGAACTTGCCTAAAAAATAGTCAGATCTGAATTTGAAGACTGCATATGAATTTTACCAGTGTCATAACTGTGATGCTATTTGGTTTAGGTTATCCATTATATGGAATATACACTGCCTCAGCAGCCTGTGGTACCAAGGCATGAAATACTAGTTTCTATGTTTCTCTCAATTTAATCAGTGTAAGGTAATCCTTCTAGTTCTCAGACACTAGGAAAAAATAGCACACCAGTTTCACTCTTAATGGTACAGAAATCTGCTTAGTCCTAATGTTTCCATTTTAGTGTTACATATTTATTGGAGGTAAGTGAAATATTATTTATAAATCCTTTTGTGCTTTGTTTATACATCTGCACAGATGGGAAATTATTTTCCTCAAATGTGATGCTAGCTGGAAACCTTCTGGGTAAAAAACAAAACAAAATTCCATCTGTTAATAAATATTTTGGTTTCAAGATGAAACTGAGCATTTTTCTCTTTTAATTCCTCACCTTAATATCAACCTCTTCATTGACGCCTCCACTCTGAAAGTCTAGGCATATCTAAATATTGTAAAGGTTAATACAGCATCTGATTTGCCAAACATTCACTAGTTAGGAATACTCCATGACAAATACATGGTTTTATCTCAATGTCTTGTGAAGTACAGTCTTTGTGTACCACAGGTGTAACTCAAAGAGGAAAGGACACAGAGGAGCCACCCACGCTGGTGAGTTTTGCAAGCTCTCCAGTTCAAACAAAAGCAAATATCTACACTTCATACTTTTTCCTAATTTATTCACAATGGGATTTGCTAAGCAAATTAAGCTGAAGACTGAAGGGTCAAAAGCAAAGGGCCAGCAAGCAGAGGGTTATATATTGAAGACATTAGATCTACTTAATAGGAGGCAGAAAAAAAAAAAAAAAAAAAGGCATGTCCCTGGGAATAATCTTAAAGTTGGTAAAAGCTCTGCTATCTGTAAAGACGTTAAAACCCCCAATGTGCTCTCTTCTACTTGCAACAACAACCTAGATGACAGAAGTTGTTAAAAAGAAAAAACAAACACAAAAAGGTGAAAAGCCCACATAGGTCAAAGGGCTTTGGAGAACAAGTAACACACTAAGGCACTGACCAAAGGAGGACGTACAACAGGGTAAACCAAAAAGGGCATCAGCCTCCAGGCCTGCAGGCAACATGGGAAGACAGCAGGTACTCACCATGGCTGTCCTGGGCTGGCCTCCTGATGGCCGCCACCAGGGCCCCTCAGAGCCTTCCGAAAGGCCTTGTTAGGCCCCGGGTTCAAGCACAACAACAAAACCAACACTTGGCTGGAAATTTAATGCAGGGCTCCCACAATAGCAAGAAAGGCATGAGGGGAAGGGGCGGAGAGGCGGCCGAACTAAACATGCTGTGGGGAAAGAGGTGGGGAACTCCCCATCACTGCCAGGCCCTGCAAGGGAGGGTCCCAGGAGACATGGCAGTGCCCGAGAGCATGCACCCCAAAAACCACAGGCACGCATAGACAAAGCTGATGTACATTACTCCAACAGCTACAAAGCCCTTGCTGTAAGGCAGAGAAACCACAGTAAACTAGAAAGCTGAATTCCATCTCCAATCTTAAAGGACCATCTGCACTCTTCTTTTTCTAAGCATTCAGGTTTCACTTGTAACCAAATGAACAATCATGGAGATGGGAAGGGAACATTCTGAGCAGAACAGTATGGCCATTGTGTTTTGTTTGTGGTTGCTAACCAATTTGTGGCTGCTAGTTATGTCCCCAACCTGATGTGAACAATAGCATAGATAAAGCTTGTAGTTGGCAGTGGGTGCAAGTCGTATTTTATTTTCTGTCAAAATTGTGTCCTTTGACTGAACTTTGTTCCTTATAATCTAATCATAATACCAAAACACACCTCCATTCTAAAAGCTACCCACCTTCGAGGTATGACCACCCCTCATTAGGCATGGTCTTTGAATTTCTCTTAAGTATATAGCTTTAAATCGAAGCAAGAAAACTTTTTACCAATAACAGTAAGGTAACTATGTGATGGAAAAGTAATTTTGTAGTGATGTAAGTGTGATTTTGTAACCTAAGTTATAAATGTATAAGGGATAAAAAGCTAGGTGTGCATGTTAGGAAGAGAGATCCCCCGTGCACCCAGTGCTGAATAAACCAATGTTGGCTTTCTAAACTGCATTTCTGTTTGGAAAGTTTTTTTACTATTGTTTGAGAGGTAACACACTGACAGAAGTGGTTTTAAACTGTACACATCTGGACGAAGGAATTGGGTTCATATGATACTAAAAAAAAAACCCCAAACAACCCCCACACAAAAACAACCAACCCCAACTTCAATTTTTGAAGGTCTGGCAAAACCAGCGTGTTCCACCTCCGCTGTACCCATGCGGCCGCCAGCTTGTTTGACAGAGCACACACTACTGGAAATCTGGCGTGACACACAGAACATCACAACGACCAGGCTACAAACAAACAAAAGAAATAGGTAAAACTGTTCTCAGTCTCTGGGGCCACAACAGCGGACGTTGTTGTACAGTGTCAGAAAGCCGTGACTTTACAAAGTCTGCTGAAACCCCGGCCTCGACCCTGCTACGGGTGATCTCACCCTTGCTCGGCAGCCCTGGGCGCACACGAATAACGCTGCCATCCAAGACAGTCACCATTGCTGCACTTGGGGGACAGATGCTGGTGTACAGGCGTGCTCATTTTATAAAGCCTCTTTCTCTCAGGGGAAAAAAGAAATAAAGGGACATAAGAAAATTGCATCTTCAGTACAAAACTGCCAGCAGATGCTGGAATTCTCACCTGTGACAGTACATCAGCCACCTTAGTGGCTTTCTGTGGCTAATGGCCACATGCTAGCCACTGCCCCCTCCACCAAATGGCTAAGCAACACACAAAACAATCTGCTTATTCCACACCTTGTAAGATGAAGATTAGTATCAGCTAAGAAAGCTTCTTAGCCAAATCTCCATAAGATGCTGTGAAAGCAAACGGAGAATTTCTACAAAAATAGAGCACCGGAGAGATTAATGAATTTCAAAATTAATTTACAGGTATGGAGAAAGGAAAGTCATCGACCTGAGAAGGTCCCACCTAGCAAAATACAAAATGGAGGAGACAACCTTTGCAAAAAATACTGGCTTGCACTGCAGAGATCAGTATCCCACAGTTTTGTGGAACAATTATTCCAACAATCTCTTGCTGCTGAAAGATACTGCAAAGGGTCGTCTTTGCTATTCTGGGCTTCTGAAGTCACAGATATACATTCTCCCTTGCTACAGAGAATACATTTTTTCCCCTTCCACCTTGTACACAAATGTATTATTTTTTAACAAGAAGTCAGACACATCTTGTTTACTGTTGGTTTTTTTTAAATAATAGTAATGTTGAGCTAAAGTCATACAACATTTGAAATCACAAAGCAACTAAGGAAAAGATTAATGATTACTTTTCAAAGGCAGCCTAAAATTAGCTGAAATGAACATTTCTAGTCCCTGATGAGATTTGCATCTATGGGACCAAGTTTTGCTCCAAATGGTGTATACTGTTAAAACTGAGTTAGTATAGTTACACAGAACAGCCAAAACACAATCTAGCCCCGTATTGCTACCTTGTTAATCTCATCAAATTCTATTAGTATTTTCAGTTCTAATCTTTCTAAATACCGCAGATTGAGTTTACACCACTGAATCAGTTAAACTATGAATACTGTAATGGATAACAGGAAACAATGCAGTCCCTCTCAGCATCTGAAAAAGGCAACATCAATACTGAACATTGCACTGATTTGATCACACCGTAAGAGAGGGTGGGGCAATAAATAAATCATAGAATGGTTTGGGTTGGAAAGGATCTTCAAAGATCATCTAGTTCCACACACACCCCCCGCCACAGGCAGGGACACCCTCCACTAGACCAGGTTGCCCAAAGCCCCATCCAACCTGGCCTTGAACACTGCCAGGGAGGGGCATCCACAGCTTCTCTGGGCAGCCTGTGCCAGTGCCTCACCACCCTCACAGGGAAGAATTTCTAACACATAATGTAAATCGACCCTCTTTTAGTTTAAAGCCAGTACCCCTTGTCCTGTCACTACAAGCCCTTGTAAACAGTCCCTCCCCAGCTTTCCTGTAGGCCCCTTCAGGTACTGGGAGGCTGCTATAAGGTCTCCCCTGAGCCTTCTCTTCTCCAGGCTGAACAACCCCAACTCTCTCAGCCTGTCCTCAAAGGAGAGGTGCTCCAGCCCTCTGATCAACTTTCTGGCCCAAACAGCACCTACTACTCTTGCGAAGTCCTTTAATTTAAGGAGAATCACAGCTAAGTCAACTGACAAATGGACAATTTGTTTCAGGTTTTTAAAACAACACATTTCACCTGTATTCACATCTTTAAAAACTCTATTTACACTAGATTGTTAGATTATCGTTGACTTTTATACTAGTACTCAAATTGCCACAAGCTAATGAAGTCCCTTAAAGTAAACTCTGAAGGTCTTCTGATACTGTATTTTCCAGTACTGTACAACTAACTGCAAATAGCGTCTTTTGATCATCTTGCAAAAATCTTACATCTCCCCCTTCTCATACAGAGCCAACATTTAGCCAGCTTTCCATTTTGGTGTCTCCAACATTAGTTAAGTAGTTCCAGTGTCTCTGAAATGATCAGACACCAAAAGATCTAAGAACACTCTTACTCTTTTGAAATCTGTCCAAAAAGGCTATTCCTCTTTTATTGCTGGCTTGTCATTATTGGTTGGTGCCATTTCCTCCAAAAATAAGTAGCACTAAAACCTATTGATTTGAGAAGTTCCACTCCAGGGAGCTCACATTAAATTCAGACAAGTGATGAAATTTATTGGATTGTCCCATCAGCTTAGTTCAAAAATTCTCTAGGTTACAGAACAAGGCTAGGCTAAGAAAAGAAATCACCTTGGTGATTCCTTAGAATTAATAAATGAGAAGGCCCATATTAAACACTTTTCCTTCAAGTCACAGCAAGTAATAGGAATCAATGCACATCAAATCTATTACTTTTGTTATTTTTTCCCATTCTCCTGTATTGAAATAAGAGAATAGATCACATCTTATGCAAATTTGAGCTAATCACAACAGTTACTTCCAGTGATGCAAGTAAGATCAATTTAAAGTTATGTGAGGCTAGTTTAAAGAGATTACTACTACTTATCCAAGCCCTAAATTTTAAAAATTGGCTAGATGATGTCATTTTTAGGACATTTTGAAACTCACACCCTCTCCAGACACTTTTCCTCTCCCTGCTCAAGCCCTCTAGAACTGTTAAAGCTTTCTCTTTGAGCATCCCTAGGTGGACATCCAATACCAATACACCAAGATTACAGGTCAGTGCTGTGTCTTGTAGGCCAATTATGATAACATAAAGGCATTTCCACACACAAGCTCTCTGCTGCTGATTCTTCCCTTCAGAGAAATGCAACAGAAAAAAAAGCACTAAAAAGGTACCTCAGTTTGCTTAGAATTACACCAATACCCAAGGTAAATTTCTGTAGGTGTTTTGTACAAATCATTTAAATACCAATACTATTTCTGAGCTTTAGTAATTACTATGACCGGGGCAAACATACGATACCTTTTTTGCCCTAGGGAAAATCTCACCTATTTCATCCTCACTTAAATTTGGCGAAACATACTTTCTTGTGTTTCTCCCACTACCAGACACAACCAAGAACCAACACTGCATATCCAGCTTCTGGTAAAGAATGCCTATAACGACTGCATCAGCCTGGCATTTAAAGTGAAGATTAACTTGGTCAGCTCAGCCATTTCCTTAGCTACATTGAAAAACCAAAACAGCCAACTGAAAAGAAATGAAAAATCAAAACAAAACAGAAAAAATTCTATACATGCTGAGCAAGTAAATGTCAGAGTACAATCTAAAGGTTCCCTGGCTCAGGCTCTAGAGAATTCAAGTGGATCAATTTCCAAAGTCAGAGGACCTTAAATATCCAACCTTCAAGCTTAAATAGAAGCCCAGCAGAAAACAGGAAAGGAGATCATGTCTGGGGGAAAGGTTGTTCAGCCACACATTTTTTTATAAAAGCATGGCTAACCTTATAAATTCAGCAGGTTGTCAGACTTCACCAAAACTAAGTACTATGCCATAACACAAATCCTGTCTGCTCAATAATTCTATTTCTACTTAAGGTTTTGAAGGTTCTGAAGCACATTAGGCATGATAACAAACATATTTGAAGTTGACAACATGTGGGTAACCACACCAAGAATAAAACACAGATGGAAGGATGTATTAGTTCATGCTTCCATAAGGTCCTTGTATTTGGCACATTACCATTAACCCAGAAAAAGCAACAGCAAAGAAAAGCCCAAAACACAAGTAGCCTCAAGCACAGACAAAGCACTTCAATCTTCTGAAGGTCCTCGCATTTACCAGCATCACTTCTATCTTCTGCTAGGGATCTATATACCGCTGGACAAAATTAAATCTGATATCATCCTTCACTGAGAATTACTGTAAAGCCAGTCAATGACACAATATTAATTCTCATTCCTTACTGGACCAGAGGTCATCAGAACAACTTACACATGTAATGCCATTTCCACAAATCAAATCAGCATAGACAGCTTTCCACTGCACATCACCAAAGGCATAAAACAAGCAATGTAACTGATATGATCTTCATGCCATATTCTAAGTCTATAAGCTAAAAAGACAGAAATCAACTAATTTTAGGATGAACAGTGACTTGGCAACCACTTTATCACCAAAATCTTCTTTCCATGTAAGACACATACCAATTAGCAAAAATACTTTTGAGGTCAGGTATTTAAGAACTTCAGAAATATTATACATCTCAAGTCATTTATATAGAATATAAAACTTAAAAAAAATCAATTTTTTTCCTCCCATCATTACTTTGCTCTCCATAACACATGATCACTCCCAAAACATCTGTAACAATCTTAATTTAAACATGGCACGAACAAACAAATGAAAAACTCCAAAAGAGTACTCTCTCAGTGTGCCTAACCATACCTGTACTGATGGCAAGCAACTTGCATCTCAGATTTCTGGTTTTAACTCCTTATGTATATGAATAGATTCCTCCCTCCCTCAACAGTTAAACTACAACTAAGTCTGAAGCAGCACAGGAGAAAATTCATAACCGAAGGTTTTTTTTAACAGTCTAGTAATTTATTTTCATGTATACGATGATACTATAGAAAAAGCAATGTTCTTTCTCTGGTAGGCTCTGCCACCATCCCATGCAAATCCATCCTTCACTCATAAGACTGGTTGTCCACATGACACTTCAGTAGGTTGCCTTATAGTTAAAAAGGCACAAGGCCATGGTCTCTCTATTTCAAGATATATGCAATGTTATTTTATCATGTATAGACCATTTCCTAAATATTGCTCCTTTTAGACATCTAAAAGAATTTTTCTACCCCCTCACTCTATATTAACACAAACAAAATAAAAATGCTTTGTTATAGGACTATGCTGGCTTTTTCCTTCTTGGGAAAGCAAAGCACTTGGAATTTCAAGCTTCAGTTTCTGTGCTCTGTCAGTAATCACATAATAAGAGATTAGAAGTTAACAGTGCACCAACTGTTACAGATAATAAGACTTACTTGTTGGAACAAACAAGATATCTACTAATATTAATGCATAAATCCATAACAAACATTTGCGAAGGGAGAAAAAGCAATCTATTTATCTGCAAAAAAATTAATCACAAATACTGCAGGTTTTACTGTAGGGATCAGAAAGGGTATCTTTTGAATCAGATCATCATATTAAACATAGTGATACACAGTGTCAAGTTTAAAACAAAAACAAACAAACAGGGTTTTAAGTTTCCTATACAGCTTCATTCCTAATTGTGTTCAAAGCAACATGATCTAAGCAGCTGTGGGAATTATTGAGGATTATTCTAGAAGAAAAAGCTTTTATTAATAAAAAAGGTTCCTCTTTCATGAGGGAACAGCTTATGCTATGGCTTACTTTTAAGTCACCCATATATAATACAATAAGCAGCATCCTCTTATGCAATGTGTCACTTGCTCAATCTTTAATAGTTTAAATTGCCATAACCTAGATACATAGAAAGGGGAATAAAGCATGCAACACGACCTGAACAGAAAAAGTTTCTTTTGTAAGATACATGAAAAGACCTCTCAACACTACTTTTAGCTTCATCTCTGTTTTGTTCTTCAAGGCTGCCACTTTTTTTCCCTAAAGAGTATCAACCAACATTCTAATAAAATCCTCCTCTACTCTTCCACTGTTTATATTACTCATTTCAGTTATTAACAGTTTCTTTCTATTGTCTTCCTTTTGTGAAAGCATTTTTCTGCTAAGGTTTCCATCAGAAAGCCAGTCTCACACTGTGCACTTGCAACTAAGTGGGCTCATCCTGTTCTTTGCTGATATGCAGTTCTAACAAAAGACCAAAAAAAAAAAAATCTGACCATAAGAACAGTTTTACCTTGAGAATCTTCCCACTAGAGATTAGAGTCAACACAAGAAAGCAGCCTTTAGGGTATCATTTAACAAAGATTAACAGAACCATGAGCTAGCTCTAAGATCTGACCAGCAGCAGGACCACACACTGCACTGTAGCACAATGTGTTTTGTATCAATTTCCCCAAAAAATTATTAAGAGTGCTGTATGAACTGTTGGGGGCGGGGGTGGGTTGTTCCTACTCCACAACTAGAGAATCTCAAGTCTTATCTTTTCTTCTGAACCAGAGCAAGAAAAGTAAAGCCCACACTTCTGCACTTTTACTACGGTGAACCAAATGAAATTCAGAGTAGAACAACAAAGCTGTCTTGTTTTGTTTGGGTTTTTGTTGTTGTTGCTGTTTTATTTGGTTTTTTGTGTTGTTGCTGGTTTTGTTTGTTTGCTTGTTTGTTTTTGTGGAGAACTGCCTGACAATTGAAAGCCTGGAAGTTGCCATGCGTCCAGTGGACACTCAGCACGGCAATCACGCGCACTGGCCAGCAAAACAAAGGCTACATCTATAGCAGTGGACAAAACAGGGCTAGGGCCCAGGCAAAATTAGCATCATCCACACCATTATTCACAAATAACTGTTTTACAGAGTAGTGGTAAATTTTGATGACAACACAAAGTTGGGCACCAAAAGAGGACTGGGATATTGTACTAGAACACCTTGAAAACTGTAATAAAAAAAAGCACAGTAAAATTTAATCATGGAGTACAAGCTGAAGCACTTTTAAAGGACTAACAGCAAGAGTTGTGGCTATACCAGCAGTTCGAGAAAATAAAGAGGTATTGCAAATCATTTGCTCAGACACATGCCCTCTCACTGAGAATTTTTTCAAGCTGCCACCAATCTGCATATTTTTTTCCACTGTAAAATGTTAATCTCCTAAAATATTTGTCACTACAGAAACATATTCACTAGAAATAATATAACACTTATTTTATGAAATGAGAGTCTATGGAAAGTATTTCAGAACACAGCTTAGAATAATCACCTGACATCTGTTTTACTAGAGTATTTCTATTAAACTTAACATCTCAAATTGCTCATCTAGCCTAATCTCAAAATGTTCTTCCATCCCAGAAGACTCTTTGCTAACAAACATGACTAGACAGATGACTGCGCCTGTGCAGTCACAGGTCAGAATTGAAAACTAATGCATTCCTCCAACAAACAGAGGAAGCTCAGACTGCTTATTTCAATTACCTAAGCCTAGCAGGCTGTAGCCTCAAAGCCGAGGATCAGTACACTTATAGTCTCAAAACTATCTCAACACTAAGTAGTAGTAAACCTTTTCTAATTGCTATAGAACAGCTTTAGATAGCAAGAAAACCAGCAAAATACATTAAGAGAATCCCAGAATTTTCAAGTCTACAAGCTACAGAATAACTTCTGTTACTAAAATATGAGTGGCTACCAGTGAGGATACTCCATTGTGAGGGGGGCCACCACAGCTAAATTTAACCTTTTTACAGAAATGCTTTTAAAGTTCGTGGACAAGTGGCAGTATTCAACTGAAGAAAGCCCAGGGTTAAACAGAAGTGCAAGAGACAGGGCCTTTCTTTGGTTAAATAAAAAACTATCCATAAGGTACCAGTAGATTCCTGCCCAAGAAAACAGTACCTGAGACTGGAAGTATCCTCATAGTATTGTATAGGGATGGCATATGATGTCAGAAGTCTCAAACATCTTCCCATAATTATACTTACATAATAATTACATTAGTTTTGCAATAGGATTTCTATAGAACATTTACTAAGTGTGACAAGTTATTCTGGTGAAAGAAACCAGAGCAAAAAATGGCATACTTGTTAAGCTATAGCTAATGGAAAGCTACCTACTTCAGCCTTGAAAAGACCCATAGATAGCATTTTAGAGGGCTGTCATATCAAGATTAACACATTCAGTCTCCCACAAACACGTAGAGTGAGAGGTATAACCAGTGTACTTGAAATAAACAGCTGGCTTCTACTTGTATTTGAGCCACAGACCACCAAACCCTGGTTATGTAGTGGCTGCAGGCAACAACAGTCGACATTTTAGTGCTCCCTAGATGTTTAGCTCTTACCAAGTACGGTACTAACAGTACTACAGCCCATCCCTGATGGCTCCCTGGGTATAGTGAGCCACATACTGCAGAAACTGAACTGTGTTCAACACAGACAACTCTTGGGTCATAGGAAATGAGTGGACAAAAGGGCCAGAAGATTAAGAAATGCAGGTTTACAGCAAATGATTACCTAACACGAGGTTGACTACACATCCTCTCTACAAAGTGGCTGGGTCAAAACTTGCCCTAAAGTGTAAACAAGGCTTTAAATGATATCTTAACTGCACACATACGCATGTAAAGCGCCCAAAACCCGGGCATAATATCAGCATGTATGACAAAGGGAGCTAGGAAGACAAAAACATAGGGAAAGTTTACTGTGAGGTGACAGAAATAAGTATAAACATTATCTTAAAATGTTTCTGCAAAAGCTTATTTAGTACTCAACTGAGACAAATTTTACACAATGCTGCCTAATTTTGTTAGCACTGTTAAGCACTCTTCAGACATGACTTCACCACAGATAGCTAGAGAGAAGTATTTCACTCTTCCGAAACAAGAAGAAATAGATGTGACGTTCAAATCAAGCTTCAATAAAATATATTCTGAACAAAGAAAATAAGTTAGCTTGGGCATAGGAACAAAAATACATCATGCATAGAATGGCCCAGAAGATTTAATGTGGAAGGAGGGAATAATCTCAAGAGGTAAAGTCTGAGCGTACAAAGGTCAGTAGGTGCAGTATTCTCATTTTCCATGCAATTCCTGAGCCCTTCCAGGCAACAGTAGTATCTGTGAGATAGCAACCATGTTACTGAATATCAGGAAAAATTGCTGAAGGAAAGGAGGGGTTACAAAAGGGAAAATAGGTAGAAGTCCCTTGAGAAATGATGTTTCTTCTGATTTAAGTCTGGCACTTTTGGATGCCACTGAAATAAAGTTCTTGGTACATAGGATGCCACATTGAAAAGAGAATTGGCACACAAATAGAGAAGCTATTCTATTCCTGATTGAAATCCATTTAAGAAAGATGTGCTCTACTAGCAAATTGCTAAGTGGCACTGACACTCAAACAATACACAGATAAGGTATTTACTTTATACTCCACAAGCATCTATAAAATTATCTGTCATTTTCCAAGGACTTTTTTTGTTTTGTGGCAGTAAACAGCAACATTTCTGCCACAACAGAAAATACTTCCTTTTATAAGCACTGCTACAAATACTGCAATTCACTGCAGTGATGTTTCCATATCTTGACTTTAAAAAGGGGTCCTAAAAGTTATCTCAAAATAAGATGAACTGATATTCTTTCCACACATTAAATAAGAGAATGATGACATCAGCTTTAAGAGGACATTCTCAAACTGTGAAATACTAATTCTTCTGTGAACCACACAACTCTCCAGATAACTTCCACTGCACTAGCATGAGCAAAAAGTCACACACAAACCTACTTTCTCCAGTAATAATATGGCTACATAAACTGACAGAATCATCAAGACTTATTCTGAGTTGGAAAAAAAAAAAAAAAGACAACAGTCTGAAACCTGTCCTTACAAGAAGATATTTTGAGTTCAAATCTCAACTGTTCAATACATTCAATGCCTTAAGGTAAGGAAAAAAACCCTAAGCATGAAGAAAGCAAAAACTGTTGAAAACCTCCTTTTCATAAAAGTTTATCAATCTTCCCCTCTTCATACATTATTCCTTCTGTTCAGATAATAATAAAGTTGTACATATCATTTTAGCCAGTGACCCACATTAACAATACTTAAGTAGGAAAAGGGATTATGTAGTTTACTGTGTAAATGGTAAACCACAAAAAGACAAAAGGAACAGAGGCAATTTAGTGATCACATTTCAGTATAGTGTCAAACTCAGCAAATAAAAATAGGATTTCTAATTATTTAAACAGACACATTTTGTCATTTCAAACAAATAAGGAATTATCAGGGGCTGATTTCATTAAGCATTTTGCCTAGAGATTAGACTGGCACACACACAAACTGCAAATGAGGCCAAATATTTTTTACCTTTAAATACACAATTTCCAACAGTCATAGTCCCTAAAGGCAAACCTGCTCCAGCCCTCTGCAATCTTAATCCTGTCATAGCTGATTTCCACACGAATTCTTGCACAAACATAATCTTCATATAAGAAGAATTTTTTAAAGTTGCAACATAACAATGAATATTTGAACTTAAACTCAGAAGTGTTTGTAAATTACTTCTGGAAAAAACACAACCAGTACAATAAAAAAAATCCAGGTTGAATATTAACTTTTTATTGCTAAGTAATTTATTCCATATGGAGAAAAAGAAATCATTCATACAATTACAGATTATGCTCAGTTGTAGTAGATTCAAGCATACCAGAAGTCTCAGCTATAACTTTAATTTCTTTTCACAGATTTTAATTTGAGGGAGAAAAAACCCACAATCTTTCAGAAGCAGTCCTCTTAGGATACAATTTCTGACACAGTAAATAAAATTCTTCAATTTGTATCAATTTCCCTTTCTAAGTTTGTATATGTGGCTCTAAACACAGCATTATGTTTTGACCAAACTATCCCTGATTATGTCAAACTTAGTTTAGAGCTTCCCCCCTCCCCCAACAGAAAAATAGTGACCTCCATTTCATCTCCCTTCACACACTTCACTAAAGACTGTTAGGAAATCTCTTCCATTAACTATTTAAGTGCATCTGCTTTAAATAATCAGTTGCAGAAAGTATTGAAAATAAAACATCTTCCACCTATTCAGCCCATTAAGGTTATGTAA
The DNA here is from genome assembly GCA_013400195.1 of Aramus guarauna. Lineage (NCBI taxonomy): Eukaryota > Metazoa > Chordata > Aves > Gruiformes > Aramidae > Aramus > Aramus guarauna. Next base: position 81,538 of record VXBL01005981.1, on the reverse strand, counting down.
ATTCACAATATAACTCTCTTCATTCTTTGCTGCCCTCCTGCTCCTCCCCTCTCCTAAAAGCAGGCCCTAAAAACAAAAGAACAAGATTGTAAAAGACTTGAGGGCTTTTTTTTAAAAACAGAACATTTCCTATAAATGTAACTTTATATCCTGCAAAAAGTGAGGAGCATTAAACTGATTTCAAACAAGAAACAACCCTAAACAGCTCCCTCAAAAAAGACACAAAGGTGAAAATGAAGAGGAGAGATAGCCCCAAGCCGTAGGGTGCAAAGGCAGCTGCCTCTTTCAGAGGCTTACAGGGTGGCATTTATCAGTTTTCACTCACTGTCCATATTGTTTTAATGTTTATGTACTGCAGGATAACTCCTTTTGTTTGCATTGCTCACTAACTCTGGCCTCGTGCTTTACAAGGTATTCCTCTTGTGCTTGTCAGTTCCAAAATGTTTTTCTTTCAATCCTAAATCAATTAGAAGGTAGTGAGAGAGATCCAGTGGAAATATCTATTTATATACTTACTGTTCTCAGGTCGTCTGATTTACCAGAAACAGCTACTCACAATCAGCAAACAAACAATACATTCGAATAAAAAGCACATCAGCAGAAAGCTCTATTCTTATGCTAACAACAGTATGCATACACACTATATTTCTTATTATCTGCAAAAAAAACCCAAGTATCCTTCCTACAGTTAGTACCTACATTGCAAGTTATTTCAAAACTTGCACCTCCACTTCAGACCCCAGCTGAGGCTGGGAAAGAAGGTGCTCAACAGAACTGCTCATGCACGTGACAAGAAAGAACAGGTCAAACTGAGGAAGAGGAAGGGCTCGGTCAAATAAAGTCTGAAATGGAGTAAGTTACATCAGAGGGGGAAGTGCATAGTAGAGATTAGTTGCTAAAAACAAACAGAAAAAAATTGACAATTTCAGACCTGGCTTTGAAATTTGAGAAAACTATAACCTACCCCATTTCAAAACTCACAGTATCTTGTAAGATTATGGAATTATGTACTGTTAGTGGGCTTCCCACTCTGCTCAGAAAAGACTGAATATATGAGGGGAAAAAAATCTTAATGCTCACACTTACATAACTGAATCTAGAAAAAATAATTTCCATCAGTTTGAATTTGCACGAGATACTGATGAGTTTAAAGGAAAAAAAAAGTTTAAAGAGTGAATCATCTTGGTATGAAAAAAGTTTTGAAAGCTTTGTTAGTACCTTGTAACATTTGCTCAGTCACTTACACAACAAGATGATTTATTTTACCTTTTTTGTTTGGAATAATATAAAAAAATTTGGGAGGTCTATTTGCCCCCTTTTTGTAAGGCATAAGCTCCAATTTATTCTGTGTTGCATGACACTTAAATGTAAGTACAGATAGTATTAAATAGAAAATCCAGAACTTTAAACAGAACTGTCTTCTAGATCTATCCAGTCCATGCAAGAAGAGTTCTCTAATTTTTTTTACTCAACTTCCCCACCTCAACTCAAGAGGTGGGAGAAAGAAAAATATCCAGAAAGTTGTGGTGGATTTCTGCTAGTGTTTTGGGGAAATGAAAGGAAGGGTTAATATCCTCACTTCCTTACATCAAATTTAAAATGAAAATTAAGTCTCTGGCAGCTTATGTTAGATGATCAGCTTTCTCTTTTACTACACGTAATACCTGACAGCAATCTATGGTAGGTGCTCATTAACCACCACAGCCTACAGGGAGGAGGCTATTCAGCTCCTCCATTTGATGAGCCATTCAAGGTGACACACAGAAAAGATTTCCATAACTGAAGTTTTAACACCTGTATTCCCCTTCACAAAAGCAAGGGTGCTTAGCCATAAACCTGACTCAGAAACACTCACCAAGGTCACTGAACAAACCCCCCCACTTTGTGAAGGTGAAAGCTATGGCCAAAGTTGTCACTTCAGGCCCAAAGGAGGGTAACTAAATTAAGGTGCTCTGGTTTTAAAGAGTTTTCACTACAGCCTCTCCTGTTGTAGATCATCAGGGCTGTAGGTGATTAATACCCCTATTAAGAATTCTGTTTTTTCAGGTTTCAAAGTTCACATGCCCAGATTAGCCCATTGTCTTATATGTAGACAGTGGAAACCAAAATTTTCAATGTTTTTCAATGTCATTTCTGTTGTCTATGAACAACAGAACTAATGATACTTTACATGACAGCCTTGAAAAGCTAGCTATTTTTGCAGTGCTTTATTTTCTTACATTTAGCATCAATTCTTAAACTGATCAGGACTCTTCTCTAAGATCTTCTGTAGCCCTCTCCATAAAATCCACTCTGCAAAGTATCCTTCTGTACACATACAGCAGTCCATGTAATGGAAATTCCCTTGCAGTAAAGCGATGGGACTTGCTAGAAAAAAAAAAAAAAAAACCAAAACGTGGAAGCACATCCTTTGGGTCCGTTTTCCAGAGGAGCCTCCTGCTTGAGTTTTACCCACAAACTTTCCCATCACTGCTCAATCATGTTTAGCTTTCCCTCAAATGGAAGTGATGCCATAGTCACCATTATTAAATTTACCCATGGTCTGAGGCAAAGGCGATACATACAGTATCCAGTACACCAAGGAGCGACAGTAATGATGTTTTCTATTCCATCTTCTACTCCTTTCCTAAAACACTTCTACTTTTGTTTCCATTTTTTACAGCTATGAGCACAAAGCTTATACCTTCAAAGAATTGCCCACAACAAGATTTCTCCCAAAGGATCACAGCTAACTAGGACTCCATTAAGGCAGCCATATAAGTAGAATATTTTTTTTTTTTCTCTTCCTGGGGCATGCATTACTGGATTTAGCACTGCTGAATCTCAGCTGCTACTTATTGTCCAGTTTCTCTGCATTTTGAAATTTTTTTAACATGTCAGTTAATTTTACATTGTGTGATTTTACATTCCTAGCTCAATGTCAGCACACTTTGTTCCTTTCTCTAGAACATGTATGAATGTGCTGAGAGCATATATCCTTGAAGATTCCATTGGGAAGACCTCTGTGGAAACTGATCATTTAGTCTTACCCTTTTCTCATCTTCTGGCCAGTTATTAATACAACAGGAGGCAGTTCCTCTTAATCCACAACAGCTGGCTTCTTTTAAAAGCTTTGGCAGGAGGTCTTGTCAAATGCTTTTTATAAATCGAAGTGCATTATACCAACCATATACTTGTTCCCCCCCATCAAAGGATTCTAACTGCTTTGTGAAGGACAACTTCTAGCTAAAAAAAGCCACAATCTCTTTACTGTATTTATACGTTTACAGAATTTTTATGATACTCTACTTCCTTGAAACTCCCAGTTCTACTTCTCTCTTAGACCCCTATGGTATCACGCTTGCATCTTCCATTCTGGCACACACAGGCTGATATAAGGGATGGATCACATACTTATGACAAAAAAATCTGACACTTCCACATCTGAGGTATTTTACAACTCAAGTGATTATCACCTGGTCTGCATGATGTCCTCCTATTCATTTTAATGATTCAGTCTCAACACATTTAATTAAAAGATGGTTCCTCTTGTCCATGCCTGCAAAACTCTTCAGTCTGAGAACTCCTCTGCAGTCCTCCACAGCGAACACTACTGTAAAGAACTCCCCTGGCTTGTCAGCTGTAGCAGCACCTTTCTTGAGAATTCTCTAACAAGCTGGTCACTTAACAGACTACTGCCTTCCTTGCATGCTTCCCACTGTCAGTGATAGGGATATTATCTTACAGTTTTAATTGTAAGTTTGCCTCTCTCCTCCTTTCTTAGATAAGAGTTCTGCACTTTGAAGGATTACTATCATCTGTTTTCTTCATTCCGTTTCACCAGTAGATGTTTGGGGTTTTTTAAGCCTTTTTTTGGTACATGTTACTTCCAAGTCTCCAATTTACTGTCTTTGTCTGCTCTCCATGACATGCAAGACTCACCTTCACAGCTACACCTCTTCATTGCTTCTTATTTGGCTTCACAGTCTATGCAGCTTGGTTAAGTTTTTGGGAAGGAGGAGGATAAGTCTTATTAAAAAAATTTGGGGATGTTTTTGTTCACACAGGAATGCCAAATAACAGTAGAACACAGGTAAGTTTTACAAGATGATTGCTGAATAGCATCTTGAACCAGACCTCCTACATTGCTTAAGATTTCCTCTTTGCACACTGAGACAGATGATCAAAGAACATCCTTGACAGCTGAAAAAAGTAGTCTTTTCACCACATTCAGTTGTGAATTTGTTCCCCCCTCCTCCCTCTTGAAAGCAAATTAGGTTTACCACTATTGCCATAACTTCTTCCTTATATTCTTTCACGTTTTCTGTCACTTTACAAAACTGTCAGTATTCTGATTATGTCAATAGCATAGGTACAATATTAAATCCCTCCATCTCATTTTAAGGAGTTGTCAATCACTTAACACATCTTACTTTATCCCATTCTTAATCACACAGCACCTTTCCACTAAAACAACTCATCTGTAATGCAATTCCTACATATTTGCACCCAGATACTGAAGTCTCATTGATTATCCTCCTTCCATCAAGTCTCTCAAAACACTTATAGCATCAGTGTGCTCATTTTAAAAGTTATTTCAGTCTACTACCTTTAAAAGGCACAGAGCATTTTGATAAAAGCACACAAGACTCTGTGCTTAATCAGCTGGTCTATTTTTATATGCACCATTTAAGAGGGCTTAATTCACTGATACATTAAAATTCAGAAAAGAGGCAACAAGAAAAACAGTAAAAGTTTTTTTCTTTGGGCTTTCATGAACCAGTGAAATATTATCCAAAGAAACATTTCTTCTATGGCTTTCAGTTTAAGGAATTATTAAAACTTATTACAGTAAAGCTAGTATTCTTTTTACACTTTATTACAGCAGATTTTGACAACAGGTAGAGTGTATCTCCAACCCTCAGGACTAAAAAGGAATCCTTGCATTTTTGATTCACCTGCCCATTCACTGCCCCCTCCCACACTTCCCAGTAGTTCTTCACTGAAAAACCATTCAGCTCCTTTGCAAGTTCCTGGGAGGTCTAAGAGCTCAGCACACCTTCATTTAGCAACGCTGCCTCTCAATTACTGCCTTATGACAGCTCCTTCTCAGCCAAACGTTTTTCATTAACCACTTCAGTGTCTCCACCAGCATGCCAGATCCAAGCAATCCACATTCATCTTCTCCAATACTACTAGACTGCTCTTGAGATGCCTGAAAAGCTTATTTCTTATCCCAGGCATGCCTTTTGCTCGCTGTTTAAGATTTTTCTTTCAATTCCTCTCTTCTGTCATTGTTGCTTAACCCTTCTCATTGGCAAGCCGAGACAACAAGCAAGCAACAATCCTTGCTTACACTCTCAAACTTATTTCAGCTCAGATGCTTTCTGCGTGGGATATGGTTTCTACATATTTAGATGTATGCTTCCATAAAAAAAGCGTTAACATACAGCGAAATACTGCCATTCCATTTATCATCACATCAAATTGAACTACAGTGCAACCTTTCAATTCTGTTAGGCATTTTTGACGTAGTTCACTAACTGTCAAAGTCCCTTGATGCCTTTTGTTACATCCTTTTGAAATGTCAAAGTTTTATAACCCGCAGCTATTCTGTCACTTCATCTGACTTTGTATATGAAATAATGTAGTGGGCATCAGATCACTAAATTTGGCCTGCTTGAAGGGTGAAAAATTTAAGTCACAGCTCAGAAACTAAGTAATATAATGTGGCAGCTTTTTATTAATAGCATGAAAGCAAGTAGAGCATGGAATAGCTTTCTTATTACACTAATAATGACATATTAGATTACAACATGCTCATTTTTTGTCAGATTATGTAGTTGTTGCTTCTAGAAGGACAGAGAATTAGAATCTTTGTCTAGCTTTTTAAGCATGATACATTTTTCCAAGAGTTTGGAGGCTTCTTGGTTTTGTTGTTAAGAACTACCATGAGTAGCAAACTACCTCTAATAAATATGCTGCTAAACAGAATTAAATTGTTTGATCACAATTTGTCATTCTTGTTCAACTTCAACTTTCTATAGTTACTTTGAAGAGATATTTGAGTATTAAAAGAAAGCAATCAAGCAGAACTCTCAACTTCAAAACAAGAACAGCTACATCATTCTTGTGACTCTGCTCAACCCCATCCATTTCTGCTTTCCTCAGAGCATTGTTTTTCCTCCCATTCCTATGGAAAAAACACCTTTGCAAGCATAGGTGGTGCCATACACACATCAGCATGGCCCAACATATAAAACCTGCACCTGAGCCTGTGAAATCATGAGCAGTCACAAGAAAAAAGGTGAAGTCCAAATACCACTACCTAGCAGGTAAGTAAAGTCAGAGACAGCTCACCAACTGTGCATGGTGACTGTAGCAGAAAGGAAGCCGAGGACTGCTCCCTCATCCACCACAGGCTCCTCTGTCGTAGACATTAAAAATCAAAACAACAAATCAGATGAGCCTCGGGTGCTTACCCAGCACACACACAGCTGGCAGGGAGACCCTTGACCCCCAGTAGCCAAACCCCATTGTCTCAACCTTAGAGGCAAACACACACATAGGTCTTGCTCTTAAAGACACTCAGACCTCCCCTAGTCCCACCAATAGCCAGCTTGTCCCTTGGTATCACCCTTAGGTACACACACCCACATCTGTCTTCCAAGCTTGATCTTTGCTAGTGCTCACACACTGGCACACTCATGCTCTGCAGCTACTGGCACCACAGACACAGGGCCCCTGTGACCTGAGGACCCACTCCAGTTGCTGGCACTTGCATCTTCTCATTGCAGCGTCTGCAGTTGCTGGCACCATGGGCCCTTCCACCTCTCCCTCCAGTCCCTTCACTCAAACCTCCACCACACACACCCAGGAAAATAGTAGTTTAACAAAGAGACAGGACAGACTCCACTGATTAGGTGAAGGGCATGGACAGACAAGCGTACAAACAAGCACCCTATTCACATGCAACTATTCTTTCTTTATCCCCTTTTCCCTCTATTTTCCCCACACTTGTTCTTCCCCAAATGACCTGATCCCTCTCTTCTCTACTTCAGGTTCATCCCCTAAACATCCCTTAACAAGTCCTGTGTTATCCTGAAATGTTCTTTTCCCCCTCAATCCAAGAGGTGCTCAGGCAGTGACCCACGTTGCTGGGTTTCACTCCTGGACAATGTGGATGAGGGTCTCCTGGGACAGCCCTGTGAGGTGCCTGGACAGGGTTTTCCTTTCCTCCAAGTCCCTAATTTGGGTTCTCCCTGCCCACCATTTTGCCCCTGTGTTCCTCCACTGGCTCATGGAGATGGACTTTTGAGGGGCTGATGCCTCCTGGATGCCTCCGAATATGGCCAGGCAAGGTACTATGCTGGTACCTCCAACTACCCTTGTCTCTCTGCGCTCCTCTGTGGGTGCGCAGACAAGCTTTTATCACATAAGCTACCGATTTGTTCACCTTTGAACACTGAACTTGAAAGCTCCAAGGAACATGTGATATTAGAACCGTGCAGCGGTTTTGCTACATTGATGCAAGTGCAATAAGCAATTAGAGGATCACATCATTTTATCTTTTCAAATCTTCTGTTTCAAAACTAGGCGGCTTGAGCTGTGCAATTTACCTGCTGCTTTTAAACTAAGCAACAGCAGTAAACAGGAAAAATTAAGTTACTTGCAGCTGATCTGAAATCTCAGCTTGAACACAGGTTAAGAGTCATTTTAAAACATTAGGCAGACATATGTTTTCTTTTAACTTGTCTTCACAGTATAGGCTTCCCAGTGCTACTGCATGGCTAATGGTTAAACAGAAACCTGATGGGGAGAAAGCAGTAATAGGCAAATAACTCCACAGTACTTTCACTGCCATCACTGCTTCACCTGCCCTGCAACTTCTAGTTCTCACTGTTGCCACTAGGTTTGAGGGACCCTGGCCAAGTTGCTTATCCTGTTGGTAACTTGGCTTTCACATTGCATATGAAATAGATTTATCCAGATCTGGAAACAGAGACAGCAATTCACTAGCACTTTTTTGTTAAGTCTTCAAGCATGCCCAGTACCAACCTAACTAATCTCCCAAGGCCAAAATTACAAGAATTCTTGAAATTATTAAATGAGTTACAAAGCAGACTGTCAAGTGTTTTTTCTGTCTGTTTCTAAGGAGTTCTAATTCATCTGACAGTAATTACATATGTGATGGCTTACCGTCCTGAGAACCTGCAACACAACAAGAATACCAAACTGAAGCAGCTTAGTAATCTTGTTTTGTAACAAATCTACTTGCTTTACAATTGCAAAATAAGTACCAGTTTGTTCTTTTAGTCATCCTATTCACCAGGTTTCCTTGGGAATGTAAAACTACCAGTTGCAGTTCATCTTTCAGCTTTAAGATGCTCAGATGACCTGATGCGATACCTCAGTCTGTGCTTTTGCCATTCATGCTTAAGGGCTTAAACCAGTACAAACTTGTTTTTGGGAACTCAGAACTGCATGCCAGACCCAAGTGAGTGCCCTCCATTCTTTTTTTGGTGTCTTAAACTTGTCTTGAAAAAAATTCAAGAACAATTCAGGTACTGAAACAAAAATCCCAATGAACAAATGTTTACTTGCCAGTGGGAGGCACTTGTCAATCTCAACTTGCTCAGTAACAAGCCTGATGACTGGAGAAAGGAGAGCAACACTTTTCCCTTGAAGCAGACTCAGAAAGCGTGCAACGCTAGTTAGAAGGAAGGATGCTTCTCAGACAGTATCACTGCCGGAAAACACAGAAAGGGAAGGCCATTCCATAAGACATTAGAAAGCTGTGCCAGTAATAGAGATAATGAAGTTATTTATCCACAATGCATAACGGCAGCATACAGGATGCATTACAACATAAAAGCTTCCAACATGCGCATATACAAGGAGTAGAGAGTATATTAGAGGCATATCCTAAAATACCTCTACAGTAAAAAGGGATTGTTTTTTTCTTTTAATACACAGAAGTAGGGTAACATTTATGTGTACCACCACAATATGTTCTAAGGGATTTAGCCTCCAAGATTAAGACACAAATTTTTGAAAGAGTGCAATACTGAACAACAGGGCAACTGCCAGGAAAACCAATGAAGCTTCATTCTAAGTTTAAACAATTTACTTAACCATACTGGAATGAATTTACCTTTTACTAAATGGCATGGTAGCATGCAATACCACCAGATTCAGAAAATATTAAGATGAGGAAATTGATTACATTGATTTTCGAAAATATTTTCTAATTCTTTATGCAGGCAACACCTCCTTCTTTCTCTATTTATTTCCAGCTGTACTGCAGCAATATCAGACCAAGAGTCACATTACTCTAGTCATCAGTGTTATAAATATGGCACTGTAGGTAAGAGTCATTACTAGCTGAGCAGTTCCACCTACTGATTAGGCTTTTATCAATATCTCTGTAGTAGTAGATGAGTCTAATGTTAGCACTGTGGGACACAGTAGTATTGCTAATCAAGAGAACAAAACATAATTTACAGTGTATTCATCAGGGAGGCATCTTTCCAACAAACTGTGCTGCAACAGAAGCCTTCAGGGACTTCTGCAGAAGCAACCAGAAAAACAATACTTCTCTTAGTTTCTCACTCTTCTTGACTGCTGATACCTTCCAGATTCCTAGATATCAGAAAGAGTTCTCCTCATGCAGGGAACAGCATTTGTCATTAAGTGTGGAACTGGGTCTAAGCATTCTCTTGGGTTTAATTTTTAAGTTTACACTTAAACTGATAAACCCTGACAAGTGTTTAATTCTTTAAACATTTTAAGTAGTTGAAATATGAAGCTGAAGTCCCAGTCCACAACATGACATGCTCTGATAAACAACTGAGAGTTTTAAATCACTTGAAGTTTCACTCTCTCCCTGCTTCTCCTCCACACCAAACTGCAGCTCTTCACTTGCCTAACACTATTCCACGAGAATTGTTTTTATTTTATCAGAATTGGGAAAGTACATGACTCACAGCCACATCAGACCACTGAAAACAGAGAGTTCAAGGAGTACACGAAAGTCTGCATGCACCTGCAACTAACCAACCAAAAATACTCCAGAATGTTAAAACCTTCTGCAAGAAAAGCATTTGCTCCATGGACAACCTGTTTCTAGCTTGCCTTTCTACTGAAAGCATAGCTTGCTCATCATTAACCATTTTGGAAGGATCTGCTTCACCACCCTTTCTTCTCTAGGACGCTTTTTTAATCAGAAAGCTATCTAAGCTAGTAGTTTTCCCCTCTTATTTTTCTCTCTCATTATTTCAAGTGGTTAAACATAGCAAGAACAGTACTTTATTTCAGTATTCTTTTCTTAGATCAGTCTCCTTACACATAAAAAAGCCCCAAAGGACAGGCTCTACTAAAAGAGGAGCCTATTCTGAAGTTACTCTGCATATAAGCAGAGTAAGACTGCTGGAATTTATGTTTGGCTCAATCTCACAAGCAAGGTTCAACGCTCCAGACCCTACAAGCAATCCCACTTTAGCACTTCAAAGAATTACAGATATACTCAAGGTTAAACTCAAAACTTGACAAAGAGAGCACAGGCCACTTCAGAGGTGAAGTCAGATCAATTCTGCTGTTAGCTTACCAAATGGTAAATGGGCTTTGAAGGCAGCCCTGGACAGGAAGGCTCCTACATGAAATACAGGATTTTCTTCCAATCTGGAGGAAATAACGGGCCTTCCTACAAAAGAGGAAACTAACAGCAGAGCATGCTAAAAGAACATCTAGGAGGATGTCTCGAAGTGCAGACAGGAAAGGACAGCAGAGAACTGCAAACATTTGCTTATAAAAGGCTCTCGAGCATGAAACCCAGGAAAGAAACAAGTTTTTCAGAAGCTCGGACACAGAGGCAGGAAAACCCAAGTGTGGATTCAACCAGAGGTGAGTCAGAAATTGGCTTTCTGCAGTAGACATAGGAGGCAGCATTAAAAAAAAAAAAAAAACACCAAACAACCACACACAAAGCCAAAACACATGTTGTTATTTGGCAGAAGGACAAATTATTTCAGAAGCACAAGAAGTGGTGTATTCAAGTAAGGGAGACGGGAAGAGCTATTCAGAGGATGAATATGGAGACTTGGAATAATGAGGCACCTCTCTTTTGGTCACATTTCATTTCCTCCTCTGAACATTAATATCCTTGGTTTCTATAGCACACAATTGTTTCCACAAAAATAAGCTTTATATGTATACACATACATACACATAGTATACAGTTATATCTTTATTCTCCCAAAAAGAGGCAGCTTAAAATAGTCAAGTCTATTCCATGGGATGTTTCAGAACATAAAAAACTAAGTCCTGTAACTTTTTCTAGGTTCAGCAATATTAATATGCATACATCTGCTATCATGCCTTTCATTAAGGATACAACATGCACAACTGTTAGAAAGTTAACTAGCAGGTCCTATTTCAGTCCCCCAAAAGACATCAAGAATTGGCAGAAAGACTGCATACCACTGGCAAAAGTTATTTTCATGCCTCTTCTATTGAAGGATTACCACCATGAAAATAGTGACTTCAATTTCATATTTCTTGCATCTAATGATGTCCACCACTTAAATACACCCCATCACCACATTCTGAAGTAAACTACACAAGATATAAGCCAAATCTAATGATAAATTAAAAAAATAAATCAGTAAAACCTTTTTAATATTTTTGTAACACATTTCACAGTATTCCTGTGTATTTATTAAGACCAGATTATACTCTAAAGTGTAAAAACAACAACAACAAAAATCTCAAGAGTAAGGATTTTATCTTGCTGCCTTACCAAAAATAGAAAACAGAGTAACTATCAGCATTTTAAGAGGTCGTACCACTTGAAGAGTAATATAAAGTCTGTGCCTTGAACTACTGTTTTGAAAGCTGACTTCTACAGAAGTGGAAAACAGACAGCCAGATATACACACACACTCTAACGGCTTTCGAGCGAGTTTATTTCAAAGAACAACAAAGGAAGACAATCCCACTGAGATGCAATATAAAGCAGGAACTTCATTTTTATGGAGCTTAACTTCCATGGGTGTACTTTGGATCCGTCTTTCCCCATTTGCAAAAAAGTGAATTTGGATAATTTATGTTAAAAAGTTGCTACGCACATTCATGTATTTTTAAAGAAAATAATGTCCTTTCACTCCAGATACACTCAAACTTATAAAAGGCAACTTATATTTTTGTTTGAAAAGTTAATAATGAAGAAAGGAAATTAATACTAGTACATGAAAGTAAATCCCAACATCAAAAGTAAACTGCAGAATTGAGGCATGAAAGAAAGCATGTTTGAGCTTTTTACTTAAAAAAAGAATTATTCCTCTCTGGCACAGCCCTTATTTGTTTGCCAGACAAATCTTGCTCATTCTCTTTTTTTAATGCTCTAAAAACTATAGTGGCTTCTCACCAGATCAGTATTACATTCAGAAGTGTACAGTGAGCTGGGTAAAGACCATCTCAGTACATGTCTCCCATCACTAGCATAGACACAGTTTTGAAATAAATATTTATTATCCCTGAAGAGAGCTGTAGTCTCCAAGAGAAAAAAGCAGGGAAAAAAAACAAACCACAAAACACCAAAAGCCACAAACACATACCTATGAAAATGGTAATGCTAAAAGGAAGCACAGTCTCGGCAGACAGCTACCCCCTCAAATGGCTGGTCCTTGCTGTAAGAAGTAGGTGAACTCCTACCTTCTTCAGAAGTCTTCACATTTATCCTCAGTTTTATCACTCTTCATTCCAAGCCACAGAAATGGAACAGTAACAGTGAGGAAGGGGAGAGGGGCCAGGTACAGGGTATCTCAACCAATTAAACATCCAAGTGCTTGCACTTCTAACTTTATGTCTCAGGACAGAGGGGTACCCACATTTTTTTTTTCTTCTGTAACAACTTTAGTCTCCTTTTCCTTATATGTGACACTACTTCTGTTAACTCCTTCCCCAGTCTCAACCAGCCTGCATACTTTCCTTCTGCATTTGAACAAAGAAGAAAGAATACTTTCCACATGGTCAGTTACACACTCAAAGCACCAACCACATGTGCTTCATGCACTTTCCTCTTCTACTGAAGTCGTAGCTAGGCCAGTAATCACCGTCACCTTTAAATATTAGTAAGTCACAACAGAAATTCATGTTCCCCATGTGAGTTGATAGCCATGTCTGCTATCTTAAAAAATAAATTAAAAAGGCAGTTCTATGGTTAAGACTTTCAAGCAAACAATTCATGCTTTTCAGAAAAAGCATTACAAAGCAAGCTCTCCTAAATCTGAGTCTGCTGAAGTATGGAGCAACGGGAGGACTTCCAACATCTAACTTGTACTACAGCTACCATCTTGGATGAAAATATATCACCCTCAGCCATAAAAGTGGGATTACTTAGATTTTTATCACGCTTAAAACCCACCTACACCATTTATGTCTTAACTAAACTGAGACCATTACTCCTGTCATCTACGTATCATAAACCAAACAAACTCAATCTCATTACATGCAGCATTTCATAAATAATTTAAAATAGCAATTTCATTTCCTTTAGATCAGGACTTCAGAACAAGAAATCTTTACTACTCTTATTAAATATTTACTATATGGCTGTTCTGGCATCATCACAAGAAACACTGCATACAAGTGTTATGCATTAGAAAAGTACAAAAGCTACATTTAAAACATCTAAAAGATGCTGGTGAGCAGATAATAGCTGGGAAATGCAAATAAAGCTGACAGCCTAACTTTCACTGCTAATTCTTTCCAGGACAAAAAGCAGTCACACAAAACAGCTTAACCATTTGCTTTAAGGTCAACATGCGGCAAGTAGTTTTCCATAAAATGGACATTAGTCACTACTTGAAAAAAGTAGAAACATTTTTAGTGAAGCAAAAAGTCAACTTGTTTCCCCATACAGCTTTCCATCAGTGCATACTATAAATTTGAAAGGTCACAAGGGTTTACCCACTTCATCTACACAACAGAATTATATCTACTCCTCCTGACACCAACACTTCTACCTTCAGAAAAGCAAACCTAGCAAATCTAACTAGGAATGTAACATCCACAAGACAATCCATAAGATGATGCAGAATGCGAGGGCCTTAAAGTAACAACACTATCTTCAGTATCCCATTCTCTGTCACCAAAGGAAAGCTTCAACATTACGCTAAATCTATTGTTTTAGATTGTTTCACCAAGCTTTTACATAGCTGTCCTGGCACTAGTCATATAACCATCTCTCAAAGCAGCAGGTGCTCAGCACAGTGATGAGACTTATCAATCCCATTGCAGCTTTCAGATTTAAAAGCACAACTGCCCATCCTAATCCACAGAGCTACAGTTTGCACTGCAGCAATAACCACCACTGGTTATTGGTTTCTGGCAGGACTCAGCACACACTGTAACACAATGATTTTTCCAAATGAGTCTCCTGTAAGAGACCCAAGGAACACACCTCCCTCAGCCACTTGCTCTGTCTGCAAAACTGTCCAGAAGACCACATTAAGTATCCCAGTTTCCTGCAAACTGTGTGCCTTTGATAACGAGCTTCCAGATTTTAAGTGCTGTTTGACATGAAGCAGTAGCAACTTGTGCCCTTACAAAAACTTCCCAGCCTAAGCATCAGATCATTATTTAAATAAACAAAAAAATCTTCTAAAAGAGACATGGACAAAACCAAAGTAATGCTGGCGGGGAATGTTTTCAGGTGATTCTCCCAGCTAGAAAGCAAGCTTTGTACCTAGTAAGCCAAGCCAAAGTTTCAAGACCTTCAGTCTCAGGGCAGGAAGGCACCTATTTCCAAAGATGCCTTTATTTTCCAACCCCCTTCCTAGTAACAAGCACCCAGGCTGCAACACTGACTATTTACTCTGCAATCCATTTCTCCAAGAGCAGAGGGTGAACACACAGGCATTTCCCCACTTTAAAGAACAAAGTAGTCCTGAGCTACTGTAAGCTAATCGCTACTCTGCTCAGCACCCACTTTCAATCTCCTTTTGCTGCCTGTCCGAATCGCCACTTTCAAATGCACCAATCAGACAGACATCCACTAAATCAGGAACTGCACTTCTTCCTAGCACAGCCTGCCAAGACAGCTGCACTGTTTTCGGTACTAATGACTTGAGAAGGTACTAAAATAAAGTTTTGGCACTGATGTCCACCAAGAAAAGGTACTCCCATCATTACTGGAGATGGCTATCATTGTGGTTTTCTTTTTAGTATACGAGAGTCATGCAAAAATATATTTAGTAACCCAGTATGGTATAATCCTCTCAATCATATGCTTCGGCTCAGTTTGAGGGAAAAAACAAAAGCGCGTTTTGTGGTGCTTGGAAAGCTACAGCCAAAAGGCAATTGGATCTTCAAAGGATGTGAGGGTCAATTTATCCCTCCTGCATAAGGCCCACCACACAGCAACAGCTGATTTGGTCAGCTGGAGATCAGATGACCCTGATCTGTGGGAAGCAGGAAGGCAATTTCTGTTAGGCCAGGAGAACTCATTTGGAGTTCACTAGAGTGTTTCCTGTAACTTCTCAAGAGGGATGCATATGAGAAGATAGACAAGCTAGGGCAAAGAACCACAGATAAGCCATATTGGCATAACACAGGGTCAAGGAGGACAACTGTGGAACAATGAACCAGGACACCTGAGCAGAAAGAGACCTGTAAGAAAGGCTTTTCAGAGGAGACAGGAACCACAGTAAGATTAGCTGAGACAGCACTAAAGGGAAACTGAAGCACTGGAATAGGATGTATCTGGGCTTAAAGACCAGTATATTATTCTGAGATAACACATGGAAGAACAGAGCATCCCAAACCACCTACAGAAGAAGCAGAGCTGGACAAACAGTGCTTTAGCAGCCCACGTGAGGCTGTTAGATACCATCCAGAGCAAGGCCTGTATATACTTTCCGGTATCAATTATTGTTAGAGCCCAGGCTCAAAATTTAAGCCTTTTACAGGAATGTCTCCGGTGTT
The DNA here is from genome assembly GCA_013400195.1 of Aramus guarauna. NCBI lineage: Eukaryota > Metazoa > Chordata > Aves > Gruiformes > Aramidae > Aramus > Aramus guarauna. The sequence goes on along the minus strand of VXBL01005981.1, from coordinate 65,575 downwards.
TTAAAGGCTACTGCAAATAGACTGAACACTCATGAACTGTGCAAGGTGAGACCAGATGTTTTAACACATTCACTAATGAAAATAAACATTTTTAGCAAAGAGCAACAGCTCGTTTTGTGTGAGGGGATGGAAAGGATGAGCTCACTATGGAACTAGAATCATTAATCCCTGAGAAGTCTTCTTCAAAGAGATGAAGAAATATCCTCCTCCTGGAGTAGTCTGTCAAAGCTTTCAGATCCTCTTTTAGAACATGCCTCTTAACAGTGCATCACACCATTTAAACCACTTAAGATGGTGGATTCACTTTGTTGTTGTTTTTTTTTTAACAAGCAAGCTCCAATCAAACAGAAAAACTGGCCTAATTTGCCAACTTAGTGGTCAAGTTCTAAGTAAAAGTTACAGCAAGCTTCAATTGACCACATAAGTGGAGAACAGAGAAGTATTTATAGCTTGCTCTCCCTCAGCCACCAGCTCAGAAACCACAGGAAACATTACAACACATGACTCCAAGCAGGTGGTATCAAGTGCTCAAGCTTTTCTTTCAGCCAAGGACTCCCTGTCTTCTATGGAATATTCTTTCACCTTCCTTCTCTCTGATATTTTAAAACAGAGATAGAAACCCATTGCATTAACATGCCCCAAACTATTTTGGGAGAACTTAAGCCAGGTACACTGAGATCAAAGGGGTTTTACTTCCATACTTTCCTTCCAAATAATCTTCACCACCTTTTACTCAACTTAAGGCCTCCGAACCTCTCCAGAGCTCTCTTCTGCTCTTAATCCTGTAACAAGTTTTTCAAGAACAGCTTATAGATCATTATCATGATCCAGTATTTTTAATGGTAATGGCATTGAACAGGTAAGTCTGTACCGACATCTAGAGTTGATGCTATTTTCTGTCTTCTTTCTACCATTCCCACACTCCCCAAACTGAACACATACATAGTTTCAACATGTAAATGCAGCTCCAGAACAACTTCTCAGAGCACACGCACCCACAGTCAGTGCTCTACAATGACACAACTATCTTGTCATGAAAGCTGAGACCAGCCAGCTTAAGTCTCAATGGCACAAGCATTTTCACACTATTTGTTACTAATTAAAGTCTAGTAGCTTTCTTTTCCAGCCTCTCAGGTCACAATTACATATCAGCAGCCTCCAAATTAAGTTATAGGCACGTAGCCTCTTTAGATTCCAGAAGAGTTTCCCATCCACAACTCCCTCCCCACCTAGCCATTCACTACCATCCTCTGTAACAAAGATTAAATATTCGTAATATCGGAGGAAGCCCTATCTGAATTAACAAACATGAATCAGTCAGCTTAAATTACTCAGTAGTTTGAGAAAAATTCATTTTTTATGGAAAAAAGATTTCAGAATGGCCACATGAGCAATTAAAGCCAGTAGGGAGTGATGACAATAACTGGGTGTAGGCTGACTGCAATAATTTTTCTTTAACTGGAACAACAGGTACACAGAGCAATACTTTAACCTGGTCAGGTCCACAGCTATTAAAGCCTCAGCTCCACCTACAGTAGTTTTTACTGGGCAGATGAACATAGAGAAGTTGTTGTGAACCTCTATTATGGCAATCTTAAAGCATGAATGAACAAACGCACCAAGCAGTATAATTACTGCTCAGAGTAACACCCTGTTGAGTCTGTCGGTTATCACTAAGATGTTATGCAGCTTTATGCTTAGAGCCTGTTTTAAACTAGGATGTCTTATTATTACCATCTGTTCAGAGATGAAAACCAAGATGGCTACAAAAGAGGCAAGAGAAGCATGAAGCATTTTCATACTAGTCTGACTTTAACAAATGTTTTTTGTTGCCTGTTTTAGAAATAACCAAGTTTAAATAAATATTTTCAGAACAAATTAATTCGAAATATCCTTAGTTAAACAGAACATGTATCCCTTGTCTTCATGCAGAGAAAGCCTTGATTTTTAAGCATTTGATGCTGGCCTTCACACTAAACCAAAGAAACCTTCCCTACCAGTCTCCCACAGCTGCCTGTGAAAGGGTTAAAGGTGCTGTAGGTTTTCACAATTTTAACAAAGGATTCCTGTGCTGGCTAGCATCCTTATTTCAATAAAACATGTTCTAATATACACATGGGAGGAAATGCTAAGCATATAATGGCTGTTCCATTTCCCCCCCAGTCATTATGCTTTGATTGCACTTAGAACTTTGGGAAGGTCGAGCCAGATGCATGGGAGTGCTACAAGAGTGCATACCACAGGGTTAGTTTGGGGAGGAAAAGCTGGAGTTATTTCCTCCTTGGTTGGTTTGTTTTTAAGTAACATTCCCTCCAGTATGTAGTCCCTCAAACGCTCCTCATCCATAAGTCATAAACCTTCTTGACATTTATATAAAGGGTTAACTCCCACCCCTCTCCCAATTACTCCTTTCCTGATGTTAGATGCTACCCACAAAACAAGTCAGTGTTCCATGGATGTCATCAACTTGTCAAATCAGCCCTGACTCATCACTCACTGCTCTAGGATGTCACTGCATCCCAGCTAGAAGCACTGTCTAGAACCACAGCACTCGGCAGCACTCTTTCCCTCACAGTGAAACTTTGCTACTACTTCACCAATTTCAGCTTCAAATCCAGAACAACAGTTGCCTTTTTTGGAATGCACCCACATATACTCATTGCCCAATGATTTGTCACTCAGAGAATGACGTAAAAGCAGATGCCTCTATCAACAAGCCAACAGCACATCCGAAATGGAAAAGAAACGCCAAACCTGTCTCTACTGCCAGAGTCCCTGCTGACAGCTCTTATAAAATTACAAGAGCTATAAGCCACTGCATATAGCCTGCTTAATATTTCTGCTTTGGTCTTTTCTACATACTACAAGAAACTGAAGAGAAGTCCAGATCACACCTTTAATCAGTTCAAGGAAGAAGTGGCACGATGCAGCTGCCTGCAGCCAGCAGCAGCACCACAAACACGCTTTTCCACTCCTGTGCTGATCTAACAGCCCAGCGCCAGGCAGGAAGCTCCCTATGCTTCACTCTGGGAGCTGTAAAGACTACATTTCTGCTTTTTCCTGGGCATCTCCAAGACACAGATAAGAATTTCACAGTGAAGAGTGCAGTGGCACTTTTTCCCCTCATCATAATACTCTTCAAAGATCAGCTGAAAGCCACATAACCAAGCAGCTGCTACGTTGCAGCAAAAAAGTCATTATAAGCAGAATTAAATGGTCTGACTGGGGGCAGAGGGAGAAGGCAAGAAAAGCCAATGCTTAGTCTTACTAGCCTTAAAGGTTTGCATGTATTTGCAGTTCTGTCAATGATTCAACTACAACCATGAGTCAACCAAGCTTTGTTTGACTTTTGCTGTCATTTTTAATACACAAGAAAAGCAAATGTATGTGCAAAAGCATTATTATTTTCAGTTTAAAATGCCTTATACTTTGCTATATGCAGGAAAATAGCAAAGGAATACTGATATATTAATTTTACATGCCCAGCCCAAATCTAGCCTCAAGTCATTTTTAAAATATATTTTTAATACTTACTTTATCTATATGCTGACATAAAACCTCTTTGAACAAGTTACAGCAGTTACTATTAACAGAGTAAAAATGCTCAAGGTAACCTTTTTACTTCTTAGGAAGCAAGCCAGGGGCTTAAGAGCCTTCCTTTAAGAAAAAAAGATAAGCCTTTCAAATTTGAGACCTCCTGGGCTGAAAGAGACAGGAGATGCAAAACCACAACCTGGATTGCCCTTCATAAACCTGTGTCTATACCTGCCCACGTGCACTGCTTCACCAAATGCACGTGAAGCTTTCCTACTGCGTCTGTATCATTACAGCCATTAAGTATGGAAGTTTAACCTCTTCATGTCAGACAAAAACTTACATCACCAAGAAGTCAACATATTCGCAAATCTTAAAGTGATCACGCAGTTCAGGGCTGAGAACAGAGCTTTTTTCATTTTCCCTTCATTTCTCTCCTCCTGGTGCTAATACACAGGCATCTCCTGACAAATTAGGCCATCTGGTCTCCTGACAACCGTAAATAGTAAGCAGTCACTTAAACAGTGTTGAAGAGATTAACAATACTACAGCATTCACAGGTGAAGTTATGATAGCCATGTGGGTTACTTTTGGTTTTGTTTTGGTTGGGGTTTTTTTACATCTTAGAAGGTGAAAGAATTTTGTAGTTGTGTTCAATGACCGTCATTAAACAAAATTCTTATCTCAGCTTTAACCCACTATGATATTAAAGACCAGCATATATCTAAGTGGCTATATATCTGTTGTACAGAGGATATACATTCCTTAAAGTCAACAAAAATAGTGGATTTATTTAGAACCCCTAGAATCATAGAATCATCTAGGTTGGAAAAGACCTTTAAGATCATCAAGTCCAACCACTAACCTAACCTTGCCATCCCACCACTAAACCATGTCCATAAGCACCTCATCTATCCTTCTTTTAAATACCTCCAGGGACGGGGACTCAACCACCTCCCTGGGCAGCCCATTCCAGAGCCTGACAACCCTTTCTGTGAAGAAATTTTTCCTAATGTCTAACTTAAACCTGCCCTGGCGCAACTTCAGACCATTTCCCCTGGTCCTATCGCTTGTTACCAGGGAGAAGAGGCCGACCCCCACCTCACTACAACCTCCTTTCAGGTAGTTGTAGAGGGCGATAAGGTCTCCCCTCAGCCTCCTCTTCTCCAGGCTAAACAACCCCAGTTCCCTCAGACGCTCCTCGTAAGACTTGTGCTCCAGACCCCTCACCAGCTTTGTTGCTCTCCTCTGCTTTAGTTTAAGGTACTGAGGAATTGAAAGTCTGGTAAAAAAGGATAAAAATACTAAATAGTATTGAAAGTGAGAGAGTATAAGGCATTTAAAAATCTATACATTGGATTTTGAACATTAAATTAACACGACAATGTTCATAATACTTGAAGTTATCTGAGAAATTTTTTAATTTTTAATTTTTTTTGAAGCCTTGATGAACAAAAGGTTTTTAAAGTTAAGCTTTCCAAAGTTCATACTTGTGGCCAGGAGGCTCGAATGTGAAAGATTAACATAACTCTGAAGATCACACTTACTGTTAATGTAATTCCACTGATAAGCCAAAGAAAAGGACACTACACATAATTTACTAGAAAGGAATTGCAGCTATTCTGTGACAGACACAAAACACCAGTGAATAACAACATTTCAGAACATTCCACGTTTACAGAGAAAATGCTGAGCACTAAAACAAAGCACTAACATTAGTCAATCAAAATCTGCTTATAGTGTAAAGAGTCTTTTTGACCAAAGCAAAGTGTCCAGCCTGAACTTATTTACATTATATTTCTGCTAACATCAGCATAAAAGCTAATTATTCTTTTAGTTATGACTTAGTCAATAAATGGTTTTGAGTCTACCTTTGCAGTACCCTCTCTCATACATATCATATTTCACATAATGAAAAAGTCTGTTTCTACATAGGCATATTTTATAGTAAGATTAAGTGGCAGTCTGGTTTTTAAGAGCTTTCATGGCAGTTACATTTTAAATAATGTTTTCTCCCTCTGGAAGAAAAAAAAAAAAAAAATCGCAGAATAAGCATAACTTTCCCAACGTTTCTTCCACATTTGTTATTCTCCACCCAAAAATGCATCCAGTGATTGATATACCATTTCTGTTATTCACCAGTAAAGTTTGATACTAGGCCTACCTACGCAGATAAAGTCATAATGATAGCCTGAGGTACTAGGATTAAAACATCTGAAGATAAAACGCACACAAAGCGTTAGCATCAAGCCAAAGCCATAGGCAAAGGCACCAGATACATTTTAACAGAAGACCACAACTCTCCTTGAAGTCAACTTTGGGACCCCAGAGCCAAACACTCACTCAGGAAATGCTGTTTATACCAGTCTGAGAAATTACTATTCTTTCGACTCCAACTAACCTCATGAATAAGATGAGACAAGTAGATTTCAGCCTTTTCTGGACCACCCTTCTTCAAGCCCAGAAGGCCACACATATCCTGGGCTGCACCAAAAGCAGCACAACCAGCAGAGCAAGGGAGGTGATTCTGCCCCTCTGCTCTGCTCTCGTGAGACCCCACCTGGAGTACTGCATCCAGCTCTGGGGTCCCCAGTACAAGAAGGACATGGAGCTGTTGGAGAGAGTCCAGAGGACAGCCACAAGGATAATCAGAGGGCTGGAGCACCTCTCCTGTGAAGACAGGCTGAGAGAGTTGGGGTTGTTCAGCCTGGAGAAGAGAAGGCTCCAAGGAGACCTTATAGCAGCCTTCCAGTACCTGAAGAGGGACATAAGAGAAAGCTGGAAAGGGACTGTTTACAAGGGCATGTAGTGACAGGACAAAGGGTAATGGCTTTAAACTGAAAGAGGGTAGATTTAGATTAGATGTTAGGAAGAAACTCTTTACTGTGAGGGTGGTGAGGCACTGGAACAGGTTGCCCAGACAAGCTGTGGATGCCCCCTCCCTGGCAGTGTTCAAGGCCAGGTTGGATGGGGCTTTGGGCAACCTGGTCTAGTGGAGGGTGTCCCTGCCCATAGGGGTGGGGGGCTGGAACTAGATTATCTTTAAGGTCCCTTCCAACCCAAACCATTCTATGGTTCTATGAAGTGTACTATCATCCAAAAATAAGATCAGATTGAACTCTCTAGACTAGTGTCCTGCAGGAAACAAAACTAAAGAAACTATGATTATCAGCAACCTACCTACAACTGCTAGTAGTAAACTCACAATTGCAAGAGCAATCTCTCAGATGCAAGTGTCATTCAGCTAGCTTCTTTGTAGCTTCACAGTGTACTATCCACACTTCATGGAAGTCAGTCAGTCCTATCATTTACAGGATGGATTTGGTAGCCAAACCTTCTGCAGAATACACACAGCCATTTTTTCCCCTCACATTAATGATATGGTCTCGTGCACATCATATATGTTCCAATAACAGTAGTATTTTTCGTGGGTTTTTGTAATGATCTCCTGACAAGTATAGCAGTTTAATGTTAGCTATCAAATGCCACTGCTGATTCAGATCCACCTCAAGAGAGGCCACTTATATTCATTATGAGTGGCATAAAATAGTTATACAAGCACAGATAATGGATACTAGTGTTTGTACTTCATTATAATCATTTGTGGAAACAACTCATTAATAGTTGTGAAAGGCTACGTAAAATGCTAAGCACGAACTGCAAGTTGCTAGTGCAATTCAGACAAGAAATCCATTTCGGTTCATCTACATGTCTACTTCACAATGTAAATTAGAAGCATTAGAGACAAAAACACCCTACTGGGCAAACAGTTCAATTCTTTCCCTCTCCCCAGTTCATTCACACAGTTCTCTCTGGACAAGTACTTCATACACAAAGCTTCTCTTTCTGCATATAACTATTTTGATTATTACCATTAATTTTGCAAAACTTCACTGGCATATCAGCAGATGTGCTTTTCAGAGGATTTCACAACACCCTATCTTAGGGGCAAAGTAGAGAAAGAGCCTAATTGTCCTTAATCCTCTATTTAAAATAGGTTAGATGGAATCCTCTTTTGACTGAAGCAAAGAGATTAGTCGGTGCCACCAGGAAAAAGAAACACTATTCCCCCCCCACCTTGCCCCGTATCTAAATGAGTTTAATGATTAATGAAGGAAACAAATTAACCAGTCTCCTATTTCAAAGGGTGAAATTAATCCACAGGGAAAAGCAGAATAAATGGAAAAGTATCCCTACAAAAATCTCCAAATTATTAAGCTTTCATGCTTGTAGTACCTACCCTGATAACACAAATAAACCAAGCATCCCAAAACACAGTATACCTCAATAACCAGACAGAAGAGCTAGTATGAAGTCTTTAAAAAAAAAAACCACACCAAAAAAACAACCCACACACACCCCCACAAAAAAACAAAACCAAACACACATCCGGATCCCAGGTGAATTCTTGGCATAATTCTTGACATTGCTTCTCCTTCTGCTACTCCTGTTTTACTCATTTATTCCTCCATCTGCATACATGTATGTGCATTCATGTGCAGTTGTATGCACACGTGCTTCCTGAAACTGTAGGCACTTCATTTGGCAGTGTAGAATGCTTAAGTAACAAGAAGAAAGCCCAGCCCTAAGACACGGTCATTATAGGCTTATGTTCACACCCAGATGTCTTCCTGTGACATTGTAATTTCATTATCTGAAAGCATTAAACTACCCTTACCCAGATCTTCCACGGAAAGAAGTTGTAATACTCTCATCTCTGTCCTAAGGAAAGATGCACAGAGAAATTAACATCCCGATCTGCAAAGATATTTAGGTGCCTTATCAGTCTGTGGTCTTCGTGATGTTCCAAACAAACTCCCCAGCAACTGGCTCATCTCATCAGTCTCCCAGAGTAATGCAGGCTAGGCTGCCAGTTTTCTTCCTAGAAAGTGTGTATTTTTAATATAGTATCACAAATACTCAACACTTACAAAATTACAGTCAAAGTTAAATTGGAGGGAAAAAAAAACAAAACACCAAACACTTTTCATGATGACTCAGAGCATGTTTGTCAAAATCATTACTGAGAAGGAAGGAAAAAACCAACTGGTGTCTGTATGATATAAAAAAGAATCCTTGGTTTGCCTTGTCTACCTGCAGCCGTTGCCATGGCAATTATAGCAGAGAAGATAATAGCATTCTAGTACCATTCTGCCTCATAGCTCAGGATGAACTTCAACTGAAATGTCCCTTGACAATTATACAAATAGAAATACTACATTATCCCGTGTAATGGTAAACCAGTAGACTAAGAAGCATTATTCTGGAAAAATATAATCTGACTAAGAGACTTACATGAGGGGAGGCAGGCTATTTTGCTCAGAAAAACCCAGTAAAGTTGAATCCAGTTGCATAACAGGTCCTAAAACATCTGCTCAGGTTCTTTTCTATGGCACAGTTTCCTCTCCCTGCCACACCTGCACATGACATGGAAGAAGCATCTCACCATCAATCAGGTTGCAGCTCTTCAAAAAACACAACTGTTTTCTAGTCACACTTAAACCTAGCCAGATTAATTAAACAAGTTTATTATCTCCATCTTGACAACACAAACAGTAGCAACCTATGATACTGGTGGAATGCTTTACTTGTCAGCTCAGTTACTGTTTTCTAAGTGTTTCAGGCTTAAAAAGCAGACTCATTAGAAAATCCCATCCCACCTTGCCACTTTTCTTGTTTCAATTACTATTGTATGACAGGATCCCAGAATGAATGAGAAACAGTGAACAGAGATGTTAAACTATAGCATGCTACATTGTACCTTGCCCTCTTCCATTCCCAAAAATGATTTTGAAAAGGCTTCCTGCTTTCACTATTGATACTCTGCAGTGCTTTAGAAAAGGCAGAAAAACAGAAGTATATTAATTTCTTTAAGATAAAAAACACATGCTTTCAAAATACAAAAGCAAGTTCTCATCTCAGAAGAGACAAGTATTTTGAATGCTAAAAATGGAAAGGTTTAAAGTTCTTGATTTGAGTCACGAAACTAGAATTCAGATGCTCCAAAAGCAATGTTTGCTACTATCAGAGAGCATCTGATGAGTGCAGACGAGCAATATTTTGTAGTCAATAGCAACCAGTTTGTAATATGTACTCTGGCTTCCTCTAAGTGAGCTGTTTTACATACACAATATCCTATTTTCATTTGTTTATTCTCAAAAGAAAAAGGAAATAATGTTTTTCTTGTGTAAATTAGCTAATTGATGGGGTAGAGGGAGAGGAAGAACAAAGCCCATGCAATTCTCCATGTTTATTGCCCCTCAGCAATAAATAATTGATGAGGGAAGGGAGAGTGTCTGGGTTGTTGGGGGTTTTTTTTGAGCTTCAGATTATACTGAAACATTCTAAGACTACATTGCAAAATGAGAATGAACACAACAAGAGTTACTACTAGTACACAAGAGCTAGTTAGATTTACAAGAGTGCGAAATCCTGACAGCAACATTCAAAGTTCAGCAGAATTAACTTGTGAGGTAAGTAAAGCTTTCAAACTTTCCTTTTTTAAACGACAGGCTGAAAGTATGCAGGCAGCACTCTATAAAGAGCCTTCCCCCCCCCAAAAAAAAAAAAGAAGAGGCAATTCGGAGAATAACAAAGCAATGGTGCTTGAGGAAACAGGAATTCAGAAGCTACCCATGCTGTTAGACCCACGCTGTCACACCTTCCACACCAGAAAGAACTGGTACCCACACGGAAGCAGATACACAAGATGGGAAGCATCTCAGGTTTCCAGAAAACATTGTGACACACTGACTTCCACAAGAGATAACAATAATGCATTACATACCAGGGATAGACACGAACACTTCAGAAATGCAAGTTACCAATTGCAGACCTGTGAATACAGGCATAGCCCCTATTGAGAACATCGTTTGTACAATCCGGAGAGTTTGCAGACAAAGAGTCAGTATATAAACAGATTTAGGAGACATTCAAAACAGCTTTAGATTTTGTCCCGTTATATCCCTGGAATTACCAGAATTTAAGCAAACCAACCAACCAACCAGAAACTCACACACCACTACAAACCTTTTGATTTACTGTAAGTGACAGCTAAGAGGAACACTGTTTAACAGGCACCCTAAGGAACATCTAGACAGTACCAGTTTGATACCAGTCTGCAAGGTTGCAGAGAAAGCTGAATGACTACAAGTAAAAGCAAGAACTGGAATGCAAGGGTAATCTCGTTTGTATTAACTGAGCTTAGATTAAAAACAGTAGGTCATCTGAAATGCTTGATAAATGGACTGTCCTTTTAGACCCAAATCATTCCAGAGCACAGAGGCTTACTATTTCTCCAACTTTCAGGTCAAAGCGGTTGCCAACCTTTGTTGTATCAAAGCTAGAAAAACGGAAAAAACACCGAAGCTCAACATTCATTTATGACTACTAAGACTACATACACAAGTAAAATACTTAGGAAATCTAATTAGAAAACAGTTTTAGAATTATACTGCCAATAGAAACAACAAAATTGCCTATGACCAAAAGCCACAGGCTGCCATGAAATTTAGCAGAGAACTTGCTAAAACCCCCTAACATAACTTCCTGGTTAGACTAGTCAATCACCTTCTCAAACTACAATTAAAGTTGATCCACTTCTATAAAAGTGAAAAATAAAGCATCCATTTGTAAACTTATTTCTTCCAACCTCCCAAATTCCTCCCCCCTCCAAAATATCTACAGAACTAATACACCAGAAGCTTCCCAGAGGCCAGAGCTGTAATAAATCACTGCTCCTTCTGGAAGCAAATCTTTGCTGCTGCTACACACATTCAGAGATATTTACACAGGCAACAAATACTTAACATCCACATTTGTAATCCTGAAGTAATAGGAGAACATGAGAGAAAAGAAGCAATAAAGTGTCAGGATCTCTAAATACACTACATAGTACAGACAAAACTGTTCAGTAATACAGACCTCTGACCCAGTAGTATTCTATTGTACAACCCAAAGCCATCAACCTGGGGAGGAGCATTTACTGTCAAGGGCCAGCTGCCTTACAAATACAGAACAGACTGTCACCATAGGCTGCAAGGTGTCTAGCAATCAGTTAGGGTCCAAACAAGCATATGCTAAAGGGTGACATTTTTCCAGATTGCCCAGATATATTCGAATCCACAATATTCAGGAATATCCAAATCCACATTCAGCCATAAACGGTCACCATGAATACACAAGAGACACATGCACATGTTTTATTAAGGAAAGTAAATGTTCATTTTATGAGAGATAAGACGCCATCAAGACTTGTTTTAAGATTATTAGCAATCTCTTGACTATACAGAGGAACATCAGCATGAAATAAGTCCCAAGATCAGCATGAAGTAAGTTACCAGAGAAAACTAATGCAACTGCAGTTATATGGGCAAAACACATTGTTTAATGATATCCGGAGTGTCTCAAATAATCTAACTATAAAACAGAAGCAAACCTTGTATGGACACAATTTTAATTATGATTGTATGTTTCTTTTTTCCCTAAACAATGTACTGCTCAATATTCAGGTAACAAGTTCCTCTCATTACTGAGTGCAGAGTGGGCTCTGCATGAGACTTACAGGACAGTACACACTAATTCTGTATTCTCAGGCTGTGAGGCTGCCCTCCCTGGGGTAGCACACACCCCCTGAGGAACGCACAAACAAGCCAAGGAGAAGACAGAGAAGTGTGTTGTCTGATGCAAAAGCAACATCCAGAAAAAGAGGTTATATTTTAATAGAGTATGTGACAAACAGTATACCCCTCCAAGGCAATTTTCACACTACCCCTACATAGCTATTATTCCATTATTTGGGAAAGTAAATTAAATAATACGATTGTCAAAATTTATCTCATTTATCTTGTTGTAGAAGGCTTATTCAGATTCTGTGGTTGCACACAGTAAAGCTGTATATACAACTTGTTTCAATTTTATTACTTAAAAGATACCTCTATATATCTCATACAGTTTTAGGTAGCAAAATATACAGGATAATTTCATTAGACACAATTAAGAAGAGTTGCACTGAGATAGATACAGATATATATATATATAAAATAAAACAGTTGGACTCAATCTTGAAGGTCCTTTCCAACCTAAATGATTCTATGATTTGCTAAAAAAAAAAAAAGAAAAAGAAAAAAACCACACACAAAACTACCTCTATGATTATTTCAGCTTGAAGGATCATGAAGCATTTACAGTACTACACTGAACTTCATGTCAGCTGCACTGCAGTGAAACAAACCCCTTTAATACAGAAAGTTATTCTTTACCAACAGTCCTACAAATTGTGTATGGCTACAGTAATGCTAAGGGAAAATAAGAGGTGAAGAGGAAATAAGAAAAAAGAAATTTGCAGGATGGCTTTAAAGAGGCAGAACAACAGAATGTCAAATTAGAAATTTAGTAAGAGAACGATGTCACTGCATCTCTCCTTCCAAGAGGTTACTCCATCTCTTGGTGAAGAGATATGAACTACAATATGAATAGCATGCTGAACATGTATCATCTTATTCAACCCACGTCACTGAACTGTTCCAATGCCTGGAAGATATAAAGATGACACTCAATGCAGGTAAAACAGCAGACAAATATTTGAAAATGCTAACCAGGAAACTGACTTCAACTCGAATTGACAGCACCCAGTCATTGTTGTGCTTCCGTAAGGACATAGAGATATGTGCTATTTTGCATTGCTTCAGGACAGGGACTTTGACAACAGTAAGGGAAAAGGGAATGGGTAGACCTTCACAATCAGGACAAGAACCTTGGTGTTCAACTTAAGCCTTTGCGTACTACAAAATATAGTACAGGGAAAGAAAAGAATCGATACAGAACTCTTAGAAAATATCTTATGAGAAGTCTCCATTAGTACAACGCATAGCAACTATTTGTTATCCCCAGATCATACCATACCACTGGTAAGAGCTTCCAGCTACCTCAACTTCTCCAGCCTGCATCAGCTAGGGTTCTTAGGATAATCCAGAGACCAGCATGCTCTGGGAAGGACCTGCAGCTGAACACGTCCAGGACAGCTTGCAGAACAAAAATTCTTAGTTCTAGGACCTCAATCATTGAATAGTTTCTGTATAGATCTTAAATAAATGCAAGCTTGAGCTTACTTTGACACAAGTAAGCACAAGATGTACCTATCCTCTCTGACTCTCCTGCAGAAGTGTCGCTGGCTTGTCTCCCTTATTAAAAAGCAGCTTGGAAAGAGGCAAGCACATGTACACTTGTGAGGCATAGCTGGTACATATAGAGCTTGGGCGAACAACTCTGGAGCGATACTGCTGACGTGTGCATATGCTACTCATGTACAGCAGTCAGTTTCAGGCCCAGCATTCAAACTATTAATTTTCATTTTCACTGCTGTAGCTGTACAAAAATAGTTGAACCATGGAGATAAAAAAAAAAGAAAGCACACAACACACAGGCATCAGCTTGCCAGATCTTAATGGCCTTACTGAAATGATGAACAAATTTACTTACTGCAGCTTTTTACAAAATGATCTTTCCTTGGAAGACAGTATTCAAAAATCAAGAAACTGAAGGAATGCAAAAGGAGCAACAAGTGAAAAATATACAGGGCAGCCTGGAACAGCTAGGCAATTATCTAGACATAGCCTATTGGCATACATACAACAGAGAAAGTAGTGTGATCTAGGAAATATGAACACTTCTTCACATGGGATATAATAAAGTTTCATTTAGCTTTTAAACTGCTGGATTACTCTCATCAGCAGTGCAGGAGGGTGATGACTGCTGACAACTTAAAAGCTCAAGTGCCTTATTTTCAACATATTGTCTTCTCGCGTACATCTTCATCTTCTAAAATAACTACTGTAGTTACTCTCATGGCTGTTTCATATTTGTTTTTGTTTCATATTTGATATTTAAGCCTACTTTGAAAGAGAGGTTAGCAACAACGTTATGCAGAAGAGATTCAGAGACCACAGTATGCTCTGGGCACAATGAATGCGATATTTGTACAGGCTCCAGATGTGAGGACACAAACACACACACAAAAAATCTTAACCTGAATCCAATAGTTAGATCAGCACTGACAGATCGCTACACCCAGACTGATCCTGTCTGCTTCCAAACAGAGCTCACCACACTTCACCTGAGCTTTGCATATCCACAGAGACTACTGCTTCGCATCTCTTAGAACTCATTATATTTTGAGCATTCTCCTTCCCTCCGGGCCACTTTCTAAGGATCCATAGACACATAGTAGCTTTCAGTACTCACCTCTCCATTCTCTCCTCATCCCACATAATACCCTATTGTAAACAGAAAAAAATCCCTCCGCAGACATTTTTCACTTCTGCTACTTTTCTTGGTTAGCATGTACAGAAGAAAGACTTCAGCCTGTATTATGCTGAGACAGCTCTTGACATGCACAAAACTAAGTGCATTTACTTTTGTTCAGTCAGAGGATGAATGTTTCTTCACTTGGAGTACTTTCTGAACGGGAGGTAAAGCTATATGTATTTCGAAATCCCAATTATCTCTCCCCATCTTTTTAAAATTTTTTCTACATCCCAGAGCAGAAAATTGCTGTTTCTGCAGTTACCGGTGGTCCCCAACCCTTGTATTGTGTAACCCTGCACTTACCGGCATTCCATCAATTCGCTAAAACCATTATCCTGAAGATATATTTAGTGGTTCAATGAGACCGGATTTGCACTCACTGACGCACCTCAAACCTACACTTGAACCCGCTCTAACGCACTACTGATTTGCTCCGTCAGACGGTACGGGTGGGGGAAAACACGCTGACCAACAAGCAACGTTAACTCTCTTTCCCCAAAGTACACCAAGTTTAGTGCGTTTGAATCTTACCACGCAGGGAAAGCCTTAAGATCACTCGTCAGAGTATTTGACTTGGACAATTCCACGAAATACAGCTTGACTGAAACAATATAACACGGATAAAGAAAAACAAAACAAAAAAAAAACCAAACCCAAACGCGGTAACTACGTATCTCGGCACACTGTAAATTACCGTGCTTTGAACTTATGCCAGCCCGTCCCGGTTTAGCGAGCGGCAGCCCCGCAGCCAGCTGCCCGGGCAGAGGGCTGCAGGGAACCACGAGCAACCGCTGCCTCTTCCGTTGCCACAGAAAAATCACGCGCAGCGGCCGCCCTGCCAGTCATGGGACCACCAAACTCCCGACCGAGCCCTTTCTGCGAGCCGGGGGCCACGGCGCGATGCAGCTGGCCCGCAGAGATTCGCGGGGCTGCCCGTGGTCTGCAGCCTCGCGGTTTCCCCTCCGCCTCACCGGGCGGCGGGGGCTCTCCCATTCCCCGGGATACTAGCTGGGCTTCGCGCGGAAGCCCCGGAGACGGCTTCTCCAGAGGCGGGCTCCGGGGCTGACGGGGCCCCGCAGGGACGGGCCCAGCCGGCGGTACTTACGTATCGGCTGACGAGGGTCCGGAGAAGGCTGCAATC
>VXBL01005981.1:31405-48875 GCA_013400195.1 Aramus guarauna | reverse complement strand
CGGGGAAGGCGCCAATCCAGGGCGGGCGGGCGGCCGCCGCTGCCCGGGCACTCAGGACCGCGCCACCGGGTGCTCGCCGGTGCCGCCGGGCTCCCTGGCTCGCCTCACTTTCCACATGCAGGGAGCCGCGCTCGCCCTGCCAGACCGCTGTTACTCCGGCCCGGCGCTCGNGGGGGGGCCGCCTCTCGCACTGCTCCCCCTTTCACACGCTGCGAGACCCACCCGAGACCCGCCCAACCCCAGCCCGGCTCGCGCCGCTCCCGCTTTGATCTCGTCGGGCGGCTCCAGTAGCGCACGTCACGCGGGGCGGGCATGCGCGCGTCTGCACCTCCCCTCCCCCTCCGTTTCTCCACCCAGGCGGCGCGCAGTGTGGTGTCCGCGGCTGTTAACGGTGATTAACAGCTCCCCGGCTGCGGGCTGGTGGCTGGCCTGGGGGTGAGGGGAACGAGGGACTAAAAAAACTGCCGAGAGGAGAAAAGCATTTTCTCCTTCTTCTTCCTTCTCCCCGCCTTCACCTGCCCCCGCTGCTTCCCCCCGCCCCGGCCTCGCCGCCTGTCGCGGCGTGAGCGGGACGCGGGGCTGGAAGAAGCGAGGGGAAAGGGGCAGGTGAGGAGGCAGAGAGGGAGGCAGGGAGCGCCTGCCACACCCTTCCGGGGAGCTCCGGGGCGGAGGTGTTGGCGATCCACCGGCGCCCAGCTCGCCACCCGCCCACGGGCACCGCCAGGCAGGAAGCGCCTCTCCCGGCCGTGCCCCGGCTGAGGGGACGCTCGCTCTGCTTTGGTGGCCTGCTCTCTCCCGGCGTACGACGTCCCTCTTGCTAGACCGCAAATACGTTTAAGTAATTGTTGACTGATACGACGCGGCAGGTCACAATTGTATTAAAAAGCTGAAGTCGCTTTCGCACGGCCCTGCGCGTCTCCCTTGACGTCCCGGCGTTAGAGGAAGGACGGTGTTTAACGTACGCTACGGCGGTGAGGAGCGGCGTTGTGTCTGCATGTGGAACAGGTGGAACCTTCTCCCTGCTTGTGAAGCGTAGCAGAGACATTTGACGTCTTTCTTCAGTGACCAAAACCCAAACGTCACACCCCTAGTGAACCTGCAAACAGTACAAATGACTTGCAGGTGAAGGGATAAGCAGAAGTCTGTGAAAACATGCACAAAGAGAAGTAGGAATGTGTCTTTACCCCCCTTTTTTTTTTAAGATACCTGAAAGAACACCTTTCAAGGCCTTTGGTTTCCTCAACTGTTGTGTTTTCATGCCATTCATGCCAAAGGACTTGCTCAACTCTGCAAGAATCTTGTAGGTAGTCTCAGATAATTGGTATATCACTGTACAATTTAATACAACATTAAGACTTTGAGCTAAACACTTCCTTCAAAATTAATTTGAACTCACTAATTTAATAAAATTCAATATTTTACTTAATTTTAACAAAAGCAAACAAAATCAAAAGCATTTTATACTTCTGAAAATCCATTCCTTTCTTTAGCAGTGATCACATAAACTGTCCTTTATCACCTAGCTCCTGGCCAAAACTGAATAATTTTTGCTCCTTTGATTTTTGTCTTGTCACAATTCAGTAGTTCTCTAGACACCATAAAATGTAGTAACCCAGAGAGAATCTGGATTTCTAATACAACTAACAGATGCAGAATAAACAGAGATTACGCTATTTGAGATCATCGCATAAATACTAAGAGAAAGGACATGTGACTGATTCTTTACAGGTCACCTTTAATTTAGTTGCATTATATATACTCAGCATTTTTTATTACTGGTTAGACTGCAAAATGTATAATGTGCAGTAAGTGCAGTGTGGTCGAGCTAATGTTGCTATTCAAATTCTAAAGTGACATTGGTCTAAAATCCAATTTTCTTCATCTCAGTTTCTAATAATAATTTATATTCATCTTGCAGCACCTCCCATTTTCATGCTCCTATTTACGGACCTAACGCTTCTTTAACACAGGGTTCCATACTTTAACTTTCAAGAAATTATCACTGAAACTGAAAGGGAAAAAGAATTAAAAGAGCTATGAAACAAAAGGAATTGTCCCCAAACTTAGCAATTCTGCATAAGTTAACACAAACCTGCTTTCTTATCTGTTTATTTACATGAATAAGTTATAGTCTGTGTACAAATCACTCTTTAGGGAACTGGTTTATTACAAAAACATAGAAGAACATGAAGTGATAATGTCAAAATACACAGATTGCAAAGCTGAAGCAGGAAATTGATGTAGTTGGTTTTTAGGATACTTCTCTGTTTAGCTATGCCATTTTCAAGGAATCTATGGAATATTCCTATTTTATAATATTTTTACAACTTATTCCACTTTTAGTCAAACCGTGCCATTTAATCAATCCAATGTCTTTAATGACATTGCTTCTTACTCAGATTTGAAATGAAAGCAAATTTTCAAATTAGGCAGAATATTGCTTTTTAAAGTTTTCATTCTTTTAACACATTCAGTAGTTTCTTTCATGCAAATACCACAATTAATATTAATACCACACAGAATTAAATGTCATTTCTTCATAGAAGCAGGTAATTACTCCTACAAGTTAAAACCTGCTGTATCTATATACTTTTTCCATCAGAGAACCCGCGTGAGGTGCCCATGCTGCTTGGTGCACCGCGTAGAGCATTTCTGAAAGGAAGTTCATTTGACAAGCACCTGGTAACAGTTAACAAGGGTTCAGTGCTGCGCACGGGAATCATGGGGATATTTCTGAGCTCTTTGCTGTCTCCTCCACTTAGGTAACAAAGACGGGCCTGCAAGAACGATTTTCCTTGGATCCAGACCCTGGAGCCCACTGGTGGGTGTGGGCCCCACGTGGATGCAAAGGTTGGCTATATTTGCTAAGGTGAAAAGGGCACCACAGCTCCTGTTCTCACACACTCTCTCAGTCAAGGGCAGGGGGAAGGGACACACACGTGCTCAAATTCGCATTTGCTATTTCCAGGCTACTGCTCAAGCCGAGCTGAGCAGCATCTTTCTGCCCTTCCCCTTGGACATGTGGCACTGTGCTGCCAAGAAAAAGAGAGAAAAGGAGCACAGCTGGATCCTGGGCACATATTGAGGTGAAATCTCAGCCTCACTTAGTTGTCCTTTATGCCCCTATTTCCACAAAAGGGAAACCTAAATGTGCAGCCCCGAAAAGAGCACTGGTAGACCACTGGAACACCCTTGCCGACAAAGCAGTGTTTGTGCAAAGAGAACTGAACAGCAGATATACGTGCCTTTTCAGAGTGACAAGTTCCTCCAGGGTTAGTAAGCAACTGAGCAGGGTGTTTAGGTCATACTTTTAGACTTAGGTACCTCAAATCTGCCTAAGTCAGGCTTAAGGTGCCTGAGTCCTTTATTGGATCTAGCCTGAAGTGACTTGCTAAAGGTCACATTGTGATTTAACAGTCGAGCCAAAAGAGGAACCTTGATCATATTGGTCATGGATCTGTTCTGCCTATTATGCGATGTTTCACTTTTAAGCAATTTATTAAACTAATCGTCTTTGTCTTTGAATATGCCATCACATTTATTTCACTCCTCATTTCTTGTTTTAAAATAAATTCCTAAAACTACCTGTGTGCTGTCTCTACTTTGTGTGACCTAGCTGTCTTTTCTAAATTTCTTGCTGCTTTCCTGACTGCAGATTAGACCTCCTCTTCTATTGCTCTTCATTTCTCCTTCCTATTCGTACTGAACAATTCCTTCTGGTCCATCACTGGCCTCTCAGCCTACTCCTACCTGCCCAGCTGAATTATCAAATGCTCTAGATCTTACTGCTTACCACAGAGTCTCACATCCCTTCTGATTTACTTACCATATCAGCACAGCTGTGCTCGAAACATCCTGCTCGTTGTTTAAAATAGCATGAGACATCAAGGTGAATATGTTAGTGTGGAAAAGATTTACTCTTCTTATGTACAGCTGTATTTTCTGCTGCTTTGCAATCCTTATTGAGTTACCTCATTTCATAATTGCAGTGAAAATGTTCAGAGACTGGTCCAAGGGCAGCAGCTCACTTCATGCTGAATTCTCTTCCTGAGGCAGTGAAATTCTATGGTTTAGTCCACCTCAGCTTTGAAAGGTGGGAAGGCAGTATTTAAAGCTGGGCCGCAATAAAGTTCCACATTTATCACAGACACAATGGTGATAGAATATACATTGATAATACAGTAGACATCAGAGGCACTAGGGTTCTAGATTTTTAAGATGTTTTTAAGATCTAAACATCTGTTTAGATTCCAGCTTCCTATTATATTAGTGACTATGTACCTCTAGTAGTTCTGGCCAAAGTGACTAAATACTTCTTGAAAAAGTTGTAAGTGGTAAGAGTTGACTTGGACATATGCAAGAACAGTGCGAGGAGAGGGAAAGGACAGAGATTGAAAAGCCATTAAATTGTATGCTGTTCATCTCATTGCTTGAGAAGGTCGTGTGTACTTTGAATGAAATCACTTATCCTGCAGTGTTCCTGGCTTTTACCCTACAAATATATCGCTTCTTAATTGTGTCTCTCCCCGTATTATATTTCTGAAAAGCTAATCAAAAGAACAACTTTCTCTTTCTTGCGTCTACACCATATATTTAAACTAGTTAATTTGTATTAACAAGGGAAATTACTCCCTCAGTAGAACAGATGTTTGTGCTTTGATCTATTGCAAACACTATTTTCTCAGATCCTTCTGAATATTCTTTGTGAAGAGAGATACCAACACTAATTTTGAAGTCTTTGTTTTATGTTAAAAACATTTCACTGCCTGGTGTTTGTGACAGATGTACTCCTTTTGAAGAAGAATGTAATTAACAGTTATTGTGGCACTCTGAGGACTTACCTGGCCAGGACAGTTAACAAACTGAAGATGAAGCCAAAGTGTGAAGTCAAAGCAAGTAAAATGACCAGCATCAAACTGCTGTGATGATGATTTTATGAGAAGCAGAGTAGCTCAGAGTAGCAGATTAAGCACTGCAGATTGAAGATCACTTCACTCTTGCTTGACATTCTTTGTCTCGATCTTTTTTTTTTCCAGAAAGTACATGTGAAAATGAGACATATTTCCACCTCTTTGACCTCTCTGTTTCTAACCTCTGGCAATAATGCATAACTTCTGTTATACTCAAAAGCTAAATGCACTGTCATTATGACAAAATGTAATTCCCACATCCTTGCTAACAAAAGTGACCTTTGTTTTATAGTTTCTTAACAAAATCCTCTAAAAGAACAGAGTTTGGCTTCTAATTATCCAACACAGTCAAATAAATGCATGTCAGTTAAAATAATTTGGCTGCAATCTTCTGCCAGCTCAGGCAGTTCTCTGCAATTACAACCAAGATGTGTTCATCTGCATTACCTGCGCATGTGTAACTTAATGAATCACAGGGAAATCTTGCTCATTAGCAAATCCATCTTTGCAAGAGATTCAGTCCCTGGCTGCTGCAAAGTAATCCTTTTCCTTAGGAAGGGCACGGCATTCAGGAAGGTCTTACTAGTGACACAAAACAGTAGAAGGTCCCATCACAAGAACCATTTGGAAGACTTATCCCATGGCTGTGAAACAGTGTATAAAACTCATTAAAAGGAAACCCAGCCTCCACCAGAGGAAGCTTCTCCTGGGATGAAATGCTGTTGGCTGCTATGGTTACTAATGTGATCTTCCATTTCCTTCCTTTTCACTCACCTGCTTTCCCATTCAAACACCACGTGCAAGTAAGTACCTTCAGAGATATTTGTTGTTGGAATCGTGATAAACCTCATTAGTGGCAGCCATGCATAACCAGAGACAGAAAAAAAAAAAAAAGAAATTACAAATGAGCAGCAAATAAACAGAAGAAAGGAAAATGCTGGAATCTATAGGTATTGTGAATAATGTTCTGTCCTTGCCGCTGTGTGAACTTTGTGTTCTCTTCGCTTTGGATTTGCATTAATGTTAGCCTTGCCTTATGTCTCTGTTTTACACTTCAGTGCCTCCATCCAGCAATGAACTTCCCACAGTCAGACTCCTGTGACCGTACAGCTGAGTACAGTATCAGGATATAGATGAGGGAAGTATTGTGGTTTATTTTTGGTATCTTAAAGGGACAGAACATTATTTGGCTATTTCATTTTGGTAGCACTTCACAGGTCTGGTTCCCACCTTTACACACTTTTTTTTTTCCATCTTTTTCATTGTTCTGATCAGCCTGTCTAACTGTATAATAGCTCTACAATTTGAAACTGTCAAATTCCAAATAAATTGCATGTTTGGGGGATGCTTCTCTCCCCCTGTCCCCCTCCCCCCAAACATCAAGAAACAAGAGATTACTTTTTAAACAAAAGCACATGAAAATTCCTATTGTATTCCATTATAATAACCAGATGGACTAGTTAGTACAACTAGTATTTGCCATAACATACTTCCAGGTTAGGAAATACTTTTTGACAATATTTTCTGGTAATAAAAGCAAGCAGCTGATCCTCCAAAAAGGATAGTAAATAAAAAGGATATCACTTTCTGGCTACTTTAATGTCATCTGTAAAATTACTTTTCTTCTGATGTAGCATTCAATCGAAGCTGGAAGAAATCTTTTAGTGGTTGTTCTTTCCCACCAAATAAGGCACTAAATACAGCAATATCAGCACTTTGGGCTTCAAAAAAGCTGTGGTTCAGGTTTCTCAAGAATATCTGCTTTTTCTCCTGACTGCGTTCAATTTGTTTTATAACTGTTTATTTAGGAAGCATGAGTAGTTACAAATCAATACATAAAGTACCCAAAATATTAAACACTACAAAAACGAACCTTTTGCTGAGATAAAAATGATGCGGTGATTACAGTCATCAGATTTTCCGGTTTGAAAGTTGCAACCAGCTGAAGGACAAATGCCTAAGAAAGGGACACACCACTGCAGTCCAGGGCAATCTCCCTTGTCCCACAGGGAAGGGCCCGCGTACCTTTGCATTATTCTGCTCTTCCTCTCCCTCCTGGTTATTCTTAGATGCTGCATTCTCACGCACTGAGAGTGGGACAGCAGAGGTGGAGCAGTGTTGGGGGAGGGTGTCCTGGAGGAGGTCCTCTCTTCACCCCTCCAGGCCTCCCGATGACCCCCACAGGCAGTAGGGCTGGAAGTAGGATGGATACGGTCCATATTCTTTTTTTTCCTGTATGTAAATCCTAGATGACAGTGAGGCAGATCACACTCTTTTCCCTTGTCCAAAAGCCATTTTCTCTCCGATTAGCAAAGATACCAGTATCCCAATAAATGTTTTCAAAATATTTTTTGCAATGTTTTCAATATTAATGCTCTATACATGGCTTTTTCATGTCTGTGTAGCATGTAGTAAAACCTGCTGCGACAGCCACAGCTTATTCAATTGAGAAGTGGTTCTTTAAGATGCTTGCTATGGTTTCCCTTGCTGCAGCTATGTCTGGCTCATCTTCTTGAGCACTGCAGAGGCTTGGCATGGTGAGCATTGTGTGGACTAGGAATCTTGCTGTGAGGGAACATGGTGAGACTTAGCGTTGTGTAGACAGGCTCAATGAAGTGTATGAGATCCCTGAAGCTTTCAACCATGATAACATTCAATTCCATCATGTCACTTGCTGTGAAATGTGTGATGGCCACAACCATTGGTTCTTTTTTTTTTTTTTTCCTGCGGCAGTTTGCCTGTAATTGCAGTACAGTTGTTGTTGCAAGTTTGCTCTAACTTGTCACTTGTATATTACCAGTAATTGTTTTAGTTAAGTAGGCAATAATTTGGAAGTTTCATCGTGACAGAGATGCACTAACACAAACCTTTACATGCTGACAAAAGAGCTTATAATATTAAAAATTACAGTTACATAAAAAGCCAAAAATAAAAATTATATTAGAATTTACATTGTCTTATCTTTCCTCTCCAGGGTATGGCCTGTTGACTTTTAAAATATCTCTATAATATAATAATTATATTATCTATATTATCTATAACAATTATATAATTATATATAATTACAGAAGTTTGAATTCCATGTCCTCCTGTAACGTTCCACTCATTCAAATCCTGTGGAGGAGAGCAAGAAGGGGAGCCAGGCTGGTGTAGAGGCTGGTATTCTCTACGGACAGAAGTATTAAATGGCAAATCTAGGAAGCGACAGAGATCTGGTCTCTTCACAAATTTCATAAGTGAGAGGAAATTTGTGTAGCTTGCTGAGAGTGCAGAGGTAGATTGGTATGACTATGAAAGCAGCTTGCTCCCACACAGTATGTGTGCTTTTGTGGTACTGGAAGTTGGGGGTTTTCTGTGTCTTTATTTCACGTAATGGGCATATGTATTTCATGCTAATTAGAAAAGGATTAACAAACCATGGTGACAACATCCATGCCTTGTCATGATACTTCCCAAAGCTGTCAGTTCCGAAAGCAGGAAACCCGTCTGACGTACGGCTGAGCAGGAAGGAGAGCTAGTCGACAACATTTACACGGTGCAAAAAGCCTGGCAAGGGACAGATTTCATCAAGAGATTGCGGTTTGCAAAGCACCAGTTTCTTCTGAGATGTTAAGTCTGTGCAGACCAGTATGACTTGTTCTGAGGAACACTTGCTTCTGTGTAACTGGGCTTAAGGTCTGGTTGGGCGAATGGAAGCTATTCCTGACTTTGCGTTTACACTGAATCTAACCTGGGACGTCTCCTTGCTGGAACAGGCTGTCCTGGCAAGGGAAATCAGTTGCCACCCTGTCAGTGGAGGAAAGTCTCTGCGGGACCCAGGCAGAGGCTGCCGGAAGAGGGGATTTGACCTTCTAGTATCCAGAAATGTGGGACAGAATAAAATATGCTTAGTGGGGGATTATTCCAGGGGAACTGATGCTTAATAGTAGTGAACTAATAGTGGACATGGATAATACTACCAGAAACCATTTAAGAGGGATGTATCTGGTAGTAAGCTAAATACTGTGATTAAGTGCCACCAACAGTATTTGATGCTCTATAAATAGACACGCATACTAGGGCAGTCCTGCATCAGTCATCCAGTGTTGGCTGATTTTAAGACGGTCGAGGCTACTGTTGCTTTGCCCCATGTTGATTCTACTGCCCCTGCAAAGCTGGCTGTTCTGGAAATGAAGGACCAAAGTGTGGCAAGTGCGTGATTTAACATCCTCATGAAAGGAGAGAATACAAAATATCTTATTTCTTGAGTTTTATTTGCTTCCTAAAATAATTGTTTACTGACAGTTTACTGCCTCAAATTAGGCCACCATTACAAATGATCTTCAGTGTTACTGCAGAAAAACGAATGTAGCAGACATTTCCAATGGACGGAGATACAGATGAGATTCCAGGCCCTGTGAGGTATGAGAGCTGTCCTGAATCGCACAGGCCTGCCCTGACGCATTTGCTCCGGGAAGTGTATGTGCATGTGTGACATTTCTAGAATTATTCATCCTGGCAGAACAAGTCATGTAATGGGTATTGATTTATAACTGGACGTGGGTGGATTTGTTCATGTTTTCATACTGCTGTTGAAATTTAACTCTATCAATTAGCTATCACTTTGCCTCCTCTATACTGCGAAGTACATGAGCAAAGAGCAATCTCACATGGAGCAGAATTTTAAATTTCTGCCTTAGTTTTCCATATTGCTTAGAGAAGGGAGTAAGGGAAATGTCACTTTGTTCCATTCTCCCCTGCTGTGTCCTTCCTCCCCCTTTGGTGACTCAGGCTACTCATCAAAGGCAAGATATTAAGGGAAGGGTCCAGTAGCGGGAGACATGATTTATGAAGGCTTCCATGCTTTCAGGTCATGAGTCAGGGATTCCTTCCTTGAAATACTTAGCCCTTAGGCTTCCTTCCCATCTCTGCCTGCCATTGTGTAGCCCCATTGACGTCAGTGGGCTGGCATGGGTGTAACTGAAATGAATTTGCTCCTAACGTTCAGCACACGTTATCAATCTGAATGGCTTCTTGGATTTCTGAGGGACTGCTTTCAGGGTGCAGGGTGGTGGCAGTAGAGACAGAAACAAAGTCTTATGAAAAAATTTGACCCAGACTTGGGTAACTGCTAGACCGAGAGCAGAGGGATGAGGGGAAAGGAGGAGGTGGAACAGAGGACGGATGGGTATTTGATAGCTCTTTATTTTATCAATTAATTCCTGACCTAATTATTTATAAATGTGTATATAGCCACATGCATACAAACTCCTTTCTTCTGTTTAACATTTTGATTACAGTGAGGCCCTTTAGTACAAGTCACTGTATACACACACACACGGTGATACAAAATCATGGCACCTGTCTCATAATGTATAACCCAGTGGCTGATGCATTACATATATGTATATATAGCATATACATAGGATGGTGTAAGGCATATACGTATGCGTTACACTATTCATAAAAAAGAACTTCCTGCTAAAAAAGAATTGGAATGCAGTGGTAGCTGAAACTGTATTACTACATTATATTATGTATCCCTTAAGCGTTAGAGTTATGGGACATATAAGCTAATTTTAGTCAAGAAGCAGCATATGTTGTCTGAGTTCCATGACTAGACTGCTGCCAGTACCCAAGCTAGTGAGCGTAAAGAGAATTTGGATGGCCCCATTACGGCTCTGTAGTTTTTAGACAAGCCCTTAATGGCACAGAAACCCTGGCTAATAAAAGCATTTGTTAAGTCATAGTACTTTCTATTTGGTCTCATCCTCAGAGAGCAAAAGAAGGCTGTGGGAGTACTATGTTACACTCAGAAAATTTTAAAAAGCAAACAAACAAAATTTTATCTCACGGCTGTGCGTCTGCTGGTATCAGCAGGACATATTTAGCTGTGTTTATACAGAAAGTATACGGGTAATTGGACTGCAGCGGGAGTCAGTGAAGTACTCTGATGGGATCTTTTTTTCAGAAAC
The DNA here is from genome assembly GCA_013400195.1 of Aramus guarauna. Classification (NCBI taxonomy): domain Eukaryota; kingdom Metazoa; phylum Chordata; class Aves; order Gruiformes; family Aramidae; genus Aramus; species Aramus guarauna. The sequence goes on along the minus strand of VXBL01005981.1, from coordinate 38,011 downwards.
ATTTTATTTTACAGTGAAAGCATGGTTGGGCATTTCAACTGCATGAAAATGGAAACTGCTAGAAATACAAGTATTGAGCTGGTTTAATATTGTGTTCATCACATAAACAAAATACTGTAAAAATATCTTTACTGAATAATGCAAGAAAATAACATTTAGTAATAAAACTATAGTCATGTTCAAAGGCCTAAAGAAGTATTGAAGTGCTGTATATGCCTATAATGTTATACAAATGCACTAAAAAGTCTAGTCTAGAAGCCCGGATTGTTATTTTATATTAATTAGTGGACAAAGAATAGCAAAGAGCAGATAGCATGAGACCACCTTACTTTTATTACACATTTAAAGATGCTTTTATTCCAAATACACAAGCATTATTACTTGAAATAGATACTACTTACTGCTGCTTTTACTTAAGTATTATTTTCATGGAGAAAAGCATAACTGTGCTTCCTTTTCACCCACCAATTTTCTTCCTTCTGTGATACAGTGATACGGTTCTGCATGAAGTTCTGCACTCTATACGGTTCCCAGGTGTTCCAGCCACTGCTGACAAAAAAATGTCATCTCTTTTTTATGTAGCCTGCTAAGTTTACCAGGAAAAGGTGAAGACAATGAACTTTCCTCCATGACTAAGGTAAAAAAAAGTCCTTTCTGAGGAAATATCCTTTCCTTTTTCAGTAAGCTTGCATGTTATTCTTCCTGTACTGACAGGCTGCCAAGGCTTTTTTTATTAAAAGCTAGAAATTTTGGCATGGCCCCTCAGATCTGAGTGGATTGTTTATACATCTGATGTAGGCACATATGAGGCAATCAATTTATCATGCTTGAGTTTTTGTGTCCTTGACATCTATATCCTAAAACCCAAACAGCCTGGAATTCCACAACGCTTCATTGCAAACAGGGAGGTGTGTCCCTGCAGACTTCAGTTACTTGGTGTCCTGGTTTTAGCTGAGAGAGAGTCAGTTTTCTTCACAGTAGCTAGTACAGGGCTATGTTTTGGATTTGTGCTGGAAACAGTGTTGATAATATAGAGATATTTGTGTTATATCAAGACGTTTTTGTTGAGCAGTGCTTACACAGAGCCAAGGCCTTTGCTGCTCCTCGCCCCACCCCACCAGTGAGTGGGCTGGGGGTGCACAAGGAGTTGGGAGGGGACACAGCCGGGACAGCTGACCCCAACTGACCAAAGGGATATCCCGTACCATATGGCATCATGCTCCGTTTATGAGGGGCTTGGGGAAGATGAAAGGGGTGGCGGCAGTGTTTGGAGTGATGGCGTTTGTCTTCCCACGTAGTGGTTACACGTGATGGAGCCCTGCTTTCCTGGAGATGGCTGAACCCCTGCCTGCCCATGGGAAGTGGGGAATGAATTCCTTGTCTTGCTTTGCTTGTGTGTGCAGCTTTTGCTTTATCTGTTAAACTGTCTTTATGTCAACCCATGAGTTTTCTCACTTTCACTCTTCCGATTCTCTCCTTCGTGCCAATGAGGGGGGAGTGAGTGAGTGGCTGCGTGGGGCTCAGCTGCCGGTTAGGATTAAACCACGACGCTTAGCGTGGGTTTAATGGTAAGGGGCAAATAGCTGTAAACCAGCATAATTGCACTCTTCTCACTTAACTATCAAATTTAAAGCTCTGGAGATGTATTGTTTCTGATAGGTAGGTATCAACAATAGCATAATTTGATGTCAATCACACTCAAATTACTTTGTTCATGATCTGTTTCGGGGCAGGATTCAGCACCAACCTGACAAGGGGGAGGTAGGGGACTCCAGCTGTAGCAGCTGCAGAATATGTCAAATACCATGCTACATTATATCTTAGCTTCCCTTCAACAGGTGAAGAAAGTCTTAATCTTCAGTGGTAAACTGAAATGGGAGGGGAAGTGGAAGTAGGGATAATCAGGTATCTCAAAATGGCTTGACTTTCCTAAATCTATCCAGTAAAAGTCATCTTTTGTATTATCAAAATAATCTGAATTGTTAGATAACAAGAAAGGAGACTCCAGAAATGCTACAAAAGACCATTTTGGTCCTATTTGTGAAACAGAATTATAAACAAAAATCTGTCTCCACAGTAGACAAAGGAATGGAGTGACTTTCTAGGATGCTCTTAGTTTGAGATCACAGCCCTGAGAAGCGTTACAGAGCCAGGAATACAAGCTCAATAAAACTTTAAAGGACTTGGCCAGATTTACAGAATCACTTACTGAAAGTAAATCTGATGGAAGGAAACACTAAGAAGGCAAAAACAGTCTCTTGGCAGCTGCTAGGCACTACAGTCCCTGGAAAAATTGTTCTTTGTGCTAATATGATTTATAGGATGCCATCAGAATTGATACTGAATGCTAGAAAATCTGATGCTAAAGTTGTGATGATTCTCATGTGACAGGAAGAGGCCAAATGCAGATTAAAAATGCATCTATTGATTTGGGCCAATAAAAAGGGAGTCAGTTCTATAATAATATTCTAGGAATACAAACAGAACTTTATGAATCCCACATGATGTTGCCGGTGCAGGAAGATCACTGGAAAATGCTACTGTGCTTTGTCCAGAAGGAATACACTAGTCCTCTTTAGAAGAGACGGATATAATGATAAGCAGTTAAATAGTGTATTTGCTGTCAGATAAGAATATACAGCATACAATTAAGAGACAAACAAAATCTCCTGGCTTTTACAAGCTTTTACCTTGCTTCCATATGTGATGCTACCAAGGTTTTGCCAGTGATTGGAGCTAGAGATAGAAAAAGCTGAAAGTAACTTGTTCTCTGAAGAGTGGAGGTGGTCAATACTCCTGAAGAAGACAGGAGGATCAGGAATAGACATGGTTTTTGAACTTCTGGACTCCCTTTCATTATGGTGTGGTTTTGTCTGCCATCTTATCTGAGGTCCTTTCCTTTGTGAACATCTCTGGATCAGGGAAGATTTCAGAGATTAGAGAAGGCAATCATAAAAGCAATTACTTTTACAGAGGAAGCACATCAAAAAAATAATTGTTCTACCTAAGAACATATCAAATGTATAAGTGTAAAGGACAGGTAGTTCTTCTTTCTGTGTGACTTCAGAAAACATGCCTATTTCTGCTCATCTTAGTTTGTCTGTCAGTGATTCCATTGTTCTGGAAATATTTGCATCATTTTGCTTCTACTCTTTCTACAGATTTCAGACTAAGTATATAGCTGGAACTTTCACATATTCTGTATTCTCTAATACCCTAGATATTAAGGTTCAAGAAAGGATTATTAGGGGGCCATTTCCTTCAAGGTAACTTATTTGGTAGTGTCTCGTGTTGAATCCACAAGTCCGGATGTACCAAACCCACAAATTTCGGCCAGGTTTCATGTATATGACTTGACTTCAACCATCTTTGACTAAAATTGGATCACTGAATTCAGTTCAGAAATTTCTGCTTGTTCAGCCACACTATGGCTTAGTGAAATGAATTTTAAAATATGCTGGTACTGCCAGCAAAATGAGTGTATCTTCACTGCTCTGTGTACTGGCCAGGCTTTTCCTTTAATTTTATTTTATTTTATTTTTTTTTATTTTTTTAGTGACCTTTCCACATCATTCTCTCTCAGTCGGGTATGATTTTATATGTTTACCAGGTTTAAACTGAAGTCATACAGGCCAGAGACACTTCAAGACACTCAGGGTAATAATCCTTGCCTGGAATTTCATCAGATTTGTATGTCTGTTTGCACTTTGGCTTAAACAAGTAACAATTTAACAAGTATTCTTTACTATAACAAAATATGCCTAGTTTTAATAAAGAAAAACAAAAGACCTACTAATGCAATTACTAACTTTATTGTGGGTTAATGCTCTTTCAGTGCCCTGTTGGTCCATGTTGATAGGGAGGTAATTGGTTTATGTGCTAAGAAAGCTGATTACTTTGCCCAGACCCTTCGGGGTCTGAGCAGGGGGAGGGTCTGAAAGACGTAGACAAGATGTAGACCAGCAGGATCCCTGTGTGGGAAGGCACCTATGCAAAACTTTCATTAGCTTAAAATTTACTTTTCTCTTACATACTTCCTTTCCCACCATTCTCCATTACTTATAAATGCTAAAGATGATGTGTACCACTGTATTATCTTCCAGAGAAAAGCAAACTGAGGAACTAAATACATGTTAGAATGGCTGAAGTTGCTGAGGTTGAGCATGGGACACAGAAGCCTGAAGCCCAGACAGAGAGAAGGAAAATCATGGGCTGTAGCCAGTGAATCAGGAGAGGACAGAGTTGTCATTAGCCTAGTATTTGTGAGAGTCACAGTCTCTCATTTTCTTGATCTCTGTCCTCTCACACAGACTATTTGGAAAAGAGTAATTCTGTAAACGGTCACCTGAAAAAGCAGAACTGCTGTTCCCAGCAAAGCTCCAGCGAAACACAGAAGCAAGCCGGGCACCCACCCCTCCGCACGCTAATTCAGGTAAGGCCCCGCTGGAAGGAATTCTTAAAGGCAATCAGGCCAGACACCCCAAGCACAAATAAGAAGGGGAGGTCTAATACATTTACACCCTAACCATTGCCCTGCTGTGACAGATAGACTTTAGTCTGTCAGTTCATATCTAGTTAAACTATGAAAAAAATTCAAATCCTGTTGCTTCAGAGGCAGTGAGCTTGATACTGTCTGATGTGTCATGCTGGAATAGCTGATATGTAAATCGAGATCCAAAGCGTTTGCTCTTTTATTCTCAGCCAGGTGCAAGTAAATCAAAGGGGGGCCCTAAATCCTTTGGTTTTATTGAGGGGAAATTGGGAAATTTGTCCAGAGCTTATCGAAGGGCAGAGAGGACCCTGAGTACAGAGATGGGCAAGAATGCAGGAGATATCTTGATACCTTTTTCCTCACCCAAATGACATTTCTTTTTCAACATTGCATGACTGAAATTCTGAAGAATCTTTGATTCACATCTTTGATATGGTGATGAGATCTCTCAGAACTTCACCTTCAAAATTATTCACAGAGTATAAAGGACTGAGATATGAGGGTCTTTGGATACCATGGGCCATAGGCTCTTTCTTCGGGTTGATACTAGATGTCCTAGGGGATCAGAATACTAAGTCTGAAAGTTGCCTAAAAGACTGTTCTTTTAATTGATAGACCACCAAGAGAAAGACAGACGGAAGCAAGATAAAAGTTTTTGTGTTATAAATTATCCAAATTTTTAACCACCTACTCAGTTGTTATGGAACTCAGAATAGGTGTATTTTGCTTACTGTTTCTTCTAAACTAACAAGATTTTCAATCTTTTAATAAGCATTCTCTTGAGCAAACCATTTCTATTTTGGATTTACAAGTAGAACGGTTTCAGGGGTGAAACAGCACTCAAATTCCAACAGGGTTAGACCTTAAAACATTGAATCTTAAAACCTTAGATGCTAAAACCTTGGTGTCTCCTACTTGGCATTAGACAAGAAAGCAAGAGACACAAAAGTGCTCTCTCTTCAGTATCTTGTTACAAGACCATGGCCAAAAGGGCATAAATAAGGGTTTAACCAGCACTAACACAGGATATTATACTAAAATACTTTCAAGAATGCATTGAAATTTGCTAGACTGCTAGCTTTGCCTCTCTTAGCAGTGACAAGCAAGAACACAATAATATTAGGTTCTACAGTAGCTGCCGGAGAATAAGCTTTTAATGGAAAAATCAGTAAATAGTAACCAACAGTGTTCATCCAAATCTGTATTAGATGAGCTTTTATTTAACATGCAAAGACTGAGAAAATAAACTAGAAATTTCTATGACTTATTAAAACATTTGTCCGTTTTACATATGAAGAGGTATTTTAATGGTCCACAACATTTCACCTTTTTGTATCATTGCCTGGAATGTATTTTGTCTTAGAACAGCACTGTGAGGCAGAGGAAGTACTTTTCTCTTCACTTGCCAAAGGAAACAAAGAACAAACTTCCATGGTGTATGTCATGGGTTGTCCTATGTCTTGATTTTAGCCCAGACTTTCCAGATTATTTAAATGCAAGCGTACATCATGGCATGAAATCTAGAAGTGCAATTTGACTTGCTCTAAGTTTAAGTGTCTGCAATGTAAGAATTTCCAGCCAAACAAAGTGTCCAAACTCCTACTATAGTCATCAGAGAGCTAGTCAGTGCAGGCAGGCAACTCAGGGAGGCTTTCAGTTGATGAAATGTGTTTCCTTTAGGGTGAGATAAATTCTCTGCATGCATGTGACCATATTTGCTTCTTGATTTAACCGAACTATAGACATCTGCTTGTATGCAAACCCTCTCCCCCGTAAACTATAGGGCAGATTGGGGGGAAAAGTAGAATTATAGAATCATAGAATCTTAAGGTTGGAAAAGACCTCTAAGATCATCAAGTCCAACCGTTGACCCAACACCACCCGGTCTACTAAACGATGTCCCGAAGTGCCACATCTACATGTTTTTGGAACACCTCCAGGGATGGTGACTCCACTACCTCTCTGATCAGCCCGTTCCAATGCCTGACCACTCTTTCGGTGAAGAAATTTTTCCTAATATCTAATCTAAATCTCCCCTGACACAACTTGAGGCCATTTCCTCTTGTCCTTTGACTAGTTACTTGGGAGAAGAGACCAACCCCCACCTCACTGCA
>VXBL01005981.1:8443-31202 GCA_013400195.1 Aramus guarauna | reverse complement strand
TATCAAAAGAAGTGTGAGTAGCAGGTCGAGGAGGTGATTTTGCCCCTCTACTCTGCTCTTGTGAGACCCCACTTGGAGTACTGCGTCCAGCTCTGGGGGCCTCACTACAAGAAGGACATGGAGCTGTTGGAAAGAGTCCAGAGGAGGTCCACAAAGTTGATCAGGGCTGGAGCACCTCTCCTATGAGGAGAAACTGAGAGAGTTGGGCTTATTCAGCCTGGAGAAGAGGAGACTCCAGGGTGATCTAATTGCAGCCTTCCAGTACCTGAAGGGGGCCAACAGGATAGATGGAAAGCAACTGTTTATCAAGGACTGTAGTGACAGGACAAGGGGTAATCGGTTTAAACTGAAGGAGGGTAGATTTAGATTAGATGTTAGAAAGAAATTCTTCAGTGTGAGGGTGGTGAGGCACCGGAACAGGTTGCCCAGAGAGGTTGTGGAGGCTCCATCCCTGGAAGTGTTTAAGACCAGGCTGGATGGGGCTTTGGGCAGCCTGGTCTAGTGGAGGGTGTCCCTGCCAATGGCAGAGGGGTTGGAACTAGATGGTCTTTGAGGTCCCTTCCAACCCAAACCATTCTGTGATTCTGTGATTCTATATTAAACAAGACTGGCCCCACAACTGAGCCCTGGGAAACACTGCTTGTGACTGGCCACCAACCGGATTTAGTATTTTAACTAGAAGAGACAGACATTAGAAGTCCTTTATGCCTGTGAGTAAAGGTGCTAAGTTTGCTCAGTCTAGGGAAAAACAGCAACTTGTGGTATCCTGATTGTAGCACAGGTAGACAGAAAGAGGGTATGCCTCTGGCTTAGGTAGGGAGAGGCATGGAAAGATGGACGTGTTTGGAACTTGGGAATTCAGTGCAGTAGAGGATGCCATGGGTGGTTTGTGAAGAGTTCATATATATTATATCATGTAAGGCAGATATAAAGAAGTTCCATGTACGTAGCCTTAGAATGTGCAGCAATGTGGAGAGAGATTTTGGAAGTGACTTGTGTTATTTTACATGATTTGCATTCCCTACTTTTGCACAACGCCTTAGGTGCCCTCCCCTTTCTATTGCTAAGGGTCTCCTGTTGGCCCTTCTGGACCCTGCCTTTCCCTCCCAGCTGTGTGCTCCTGCCCCAAGCTACCCCACAGCCTCCGTCCTTTTCCCTTGGTGCCCCCACACTGTTCTCATGCTGTTACTCCCATGACCTCACCCCAGCAAACCCACTGCCATGGTGGTGGAAGGTTCTCCTGGGGAGCAACCAGAACTGGCCAAGACTGACCCATGACTCCCTCCCCTTGGTTGTAGCAGCTGGCTGACCCAAGGACATCCAAGACTGACCACACAAAGCTTGCCAACTGGTCAGCACACAGCACTCAACGCATGCCCTAATCAGCCGTACAACATCATACACAGAAGCAACCGGCGGGACCTGGGACAGGTCCTGAGGTCACCTGGAGCATTCCTGCGGGATGGTGGGCAGTACCAGCTTCCACAGGAGGATGCTCATCAGAGAATCTGCTATCCCTTCTTTTCTCAGCTGGCCACTGGGAATTTTTTTCCTCTCTCTCTTCCACTCTCCCCTTCCCCAAAAGTAACATTCAACATGAGAGCTACTGTATGCCATCAGCTGCGAATAATTGTCCCTGCTAATTACACTTTGTGTGTGTGAACCTGCCTCAGCATCCTCTGTGCAACAATCTTTGCCAGTGTAAGGGCATTTTAGGTCAACATCCTTTGTCTTTGGTAAATACATGTAATGATATATTGATGCCCTAATTATTGAGAGGCAAAATTATTGTTTTTAAACCTTTCATTGTATTTATTTATTTCTCCTGCACCTTTACATAAACGCATCTCTGCTCTCACAATCAAGGTTAACTCATTTCTGGTTTTTGTACAGGAGGAAATATTGTCTTCATTTAGCACTAGGAATATGGAGTTCCCTGTCTTCAGTTATAGAAGAAAGAGATGTAAAAACTATTGTTTCCTGGGTTGCTTGCCTGGCTGGGATTAGAAGACCAAGTCTATCATATTTGCCTGGCATTGCCTCAGAAGCAGCTAAATCCCAAAGAGGTATAAACCTGTAGGGTAAGTACAGGTTAAATCAATTTTCAAGGTAACTTCCTGCTGTCAGCACTGATTTTTCTATTTACTTCAGAAGTCAATAGATATTTAGATCACTGGAGATTGGACTTAAAACCAGTTTCATGTGATAGAAATTCTATAATATTATAATAATTCTATAATAATTCTATAATATACATAGCGCTATAGAGTCTTGGACCAAGGCATCTTGACTTTATCTTTAATCATGAATCTCTTTTTATAAATAACATTTATATTGTTGCTCTAAGAATGTGTAAGCTGGGCCATTGGAAAGGCTGAGACCAACCATGTTTCACATGGATAAGCTTATTTTCCTAGTATTTGAAAAGGGTTATATTTGAACAGCTATGATACGTAACAGTAGGAAATAATCACATCTATTGTTATGTAATGTGCAATTAGTTTTGTATCTAGTATCAAATACAATTTTTCATTAAAGTCAGGTCAGTTGTGTACTATCAAATATAAACTGACATTTGAGAGAGTGGTAGGATTTTTAAGGACAAATAAACATGGTTATTTGGAATATTGTTTTTAACAAGATAAAATACTGAATTCCTCATCCATGAGAGAAAGCTGGTATTATTTTTCTTTTATTGGACATATTTTTTTAAAACTGGTCATACCCATTAAAAGGACTTGAAATCCAACACAATGGCAAATGCAACAAAATTAAGACATTTTCATAATTTTACTTTAATACAGTAAAATTATTTAAGTTTTTGTCCTGTCCACTACAGCTGATACGCAGCTGCCTAGTATGAATATTCTATAGGTATCTGTGGCAGTTAAAAAAATCTGGCAATGATGAAAGCTATGCCAAAATGGTGAAACTAATGGAGCCTGCTAATTCCTTTTATACAATAAGGCAATGACAAGTGGCAATTTGACTATGCATTTTAACTGACTAGTCAGTTTTACTTGTAATTTCATATGAATATCCATTCAAGTGTTTAAAGGAGAGCACTATATAGAGCAGCCTTTAAAACATTTGCTCTGTTGCAACTGTATTTTAAGGTGAATTTTTTATCTTGCATTTTAATTCATGCTAAATGTCAGTCTATTACATGATGTTTTAGCTGATATTTGCCACTTGAGCCTTTTTCCTCGTATGCATCTTGGTTTTCTGTCTATCATAAAGATACATGTTCTGTATCACTGAACAGCATATGATCATACAGATTTATGATCTAGGTATTTGTATGTCACATATATGAAAGTTGTTTTACAGATCAAACAGTGTCAAGTTTTTGCCCTGATTTAAGGCATTGTACTTATGATATAAGTCTGCCCAAGTTAACGCTCCTTCATGACATCCCAGGGCAACTTTTATTTGTTTGCACTGAAAAACTCTTCAGCTCTTGGTTAGCTTAAACACTAACACAATCCAAGAAAATTACTGTAAATCTTTGTAACTCCTACAGGTAAGACTGAGCCACCCTGGAATGCTACTAGTTGTAATCAAGTCATAGAATCATTTAGGTTGGACAAGACCCTTAAGATCATCGAGTCCAACTGTTAACGCTGCCATGTCCACCACTGAAACATGTCCCTAAGCACCACGTCCACACATCTTTTAAATACCAGTCTGAAATCTTGATTAAAAGTAGAATACAAATAATGTTAGAGTTAAATAGCATACCTGTTTGTCCTGGTTTTTGGCTGGGATAGAGTTAATTTTCACAGGAAGCTGGGAGGGGACACAGCCAGGACAGCTGACCCAAACTGGCCAAAGGGGTATTCCATACCATATGATGTCATGCTCAGTATGTAAGGAGGGAGCTGGCCAGGAAGGAAGAGCTGCTGCTCAGGGACAGGCTGGGCATGGGGTTCCGGGGGTGAGCAAATTGCATTGTGTATTACGTGCTTTGTATATTCTAAGTATTGTTGTTATTTTCCTCTCCCTTTGCTGCCCCAATAATCTGTCCCTATCCCAAGCCACAAGTTTTACCTTTTGCTTCTGATTCACCTCCCCATACCATCGGGCGGGCGGGAGGGGTGAGCGAGTGGCCATGTGGTCCTCAGCTGCCGGCTGGGGCTAAGCCACAACAGTGTTTTACACACATCATGTCAAAGCATCTTCTCAACTGACCCTTGCAATTTCTTTGTGTGAAGGTGGTTAGGAAATCACAAATGTAATATAGAGGAGGAATTAAATTAAGTGTTCAGGACATAGGTCTGCTTACAATTATTTAACACGTACTACTAGTGACAGCCACCACTAATGTAACAGGTGAATCTTGACATTAATTTAGTATTAACATGATGTGGTTCTTTTCCCATCTTACACATTTTCCTTGTTTAGTACATGAATAAATACACTTAACATTATTTGAGTGCTCAGCACTTTGCAGGATCAGAACTCCATTGCAAGAAATGTTGACTTGCTATGGCAACAGGGCCAAAAAGCAGTTCCCCCTCCTTGCTAGACCCTCTAGGCACAACAGTTAGGATAATAACTATGATTAAGGTCACATTCATTTGACGTCAGTTAATAACAATATAAAGAATAAATTCTATGATGTGCATTCAATTTGCTGATATGGAACTGATGAACTATTAAGACTATAAAATAATCCTGTGTATTGAATTTGTGGGTTTTCTTCTTTGAAATATGGATACTTTGCTACTGGTTTATTGGCAATTAGATCCAATATAAAGACCTGAATCTCAAGATACTATGAAAGACTGACCAGACAGGAATTGCATAAGTGCCTAAGTCTAGTTTTTCAAAGTCCATATTAACTCCTTGCATTGCTCTGTATTTGGCAAAAAAAATTTATCATGGGAATATGGGTTTAGAGGAGAAAAAGAATGTGTTTCACCTTGTTCCTGGTACACGGTGGAGAATGGTCCAGAAAATTACCAAATACTGCATTTTTTCCTTTGATATCTTTTCCACACTGGGAACTTTTTAAAGGCATGGAGTTATGCAGGTATCTAGAGTGGACAGCTTCTAACTGTGTTTCTAGGTAGGAGGAGAAGAGCAAGAGGAAGGCTTACAGCTCTCACAAAAGCGAGGGATCTCCTTGGGGATTCCACAGACTCCTGTGGAAACAGAGAGCTAGAACCTTGTGTTCTTACCTGCAGTGCTGCTACTCCTTCAGAAAAGGATATAAAGGATTTAACCTGGGGCAACTCTGGCAGTTACTGGCTCCCACGACAGAATTTTTTCCTTTAGTGGAAAAGAACAACATGGTCCTTTGGGGAATTTCCACCTTGTCTTACGAGTCATCTGTGCTGAGTTGACAACTTGTTTCACAACGTTTACAGTGACGTTAAATAAGGTCATTCAGAAAATGTATCTCTACTTGTGTTAAGGTAAGTTAACCCTGATGTATTACAATATTACGATATTCCAAATTTAAGAACTGCTGTTACTTGTATCTTTACATTTAATGACAGAAAACTAAAACCTCTGCTAGATCATCATATAGGAAGAACTGTGTAAGACACATTACATTTTCCTTCTGGATTTTAATCATAAAATACAGTTATTCTCACCGATAGGCTTTGTTCTGTGTATTTTCAGACCGAGGTAAGTATTTCTGAGTAATGTAACCGCCCTAGAGTAGTGTCGGGGGCCAGGGCAGGAAGGAATGCATATTTCAGAAGAGGATTTAACATGTCTTCTTCCAAAATATATAAAATATATTCTTTCAAAATCCTATCATCATAGTCATGGGAAGACATTCAGAATTAATTTCATGCAAAATCTTTCTTATTAGTTTCAGACTTGTAGCAGCTGGAGCAGGACATTTTCTTTTTATATGAGCAATTCTCATTCTAAATTAATGGATTGTGGATCAGTGTTTCCATATTAAGAGATGGTTCTGCCACAGCTCATCTTTTCCATCAATAATAGATACCTGTCACCCCTGGCAGTTAAGAAATCCTAGCTGGTACCGACTGTTTTCAGATGTGTTTCAAAACAAGACTTAAGCAAAGGTTCTTCAGTTGGCAGTTTGAATCATTATTTGACTTTACTCAGTTTGCAGAAGCAAGCAGGGCATGTCGTAAATACACAGGCATTTTTACAGTGTCCTTTATTAATTCATTAAGTTAAGATCGTCTGCTCATCATCTATCAGAGGCAGATTTATTGGGATGGGCTAAAGGACTTGTAAGTCCTTTCTTGTCTCCTCAGAGCCTACCCCATTAGCATGTCACCCTTCATCACGATGGTGAAAAATAGAACAAACTGTACAATGTTTCTCCCACAGCCACGTCATGACAGTTAAAGCCCATCCATAACAATGCCTTGTTTTACTCAAGACACTTTTAATTTTCCGTTTGAGGCTAACGATACTTCTCCCAGTCTTGTCTTAGCTCTGACCAGACAAAAGCGTGACTATTGGCTAAGTAGTTTGTAGAAATCCCAGGAATACACTGGCTTACCTGGGGCTGACATTGTGCAATGCTGCTTTCATAATACTGGAGGGGACAGAGGTGTCTTTCTGACCACTCTAAGGAGGTTTTCTAAAGGATTCCCAGCAAATACAAGCATACATGTAATTCAGAATCAGTTCTGCAAGCATTTTCGGTGTCCTTGGAGTAACCGTGGTGGTGCTCTACCAGTGACTGGTCCCTGATCAGTACCGTCAGGGAGCAGCGAGGGCCAAGCTGCAGAAGAGAAACATCTGCAGGGGCCAGAATGGAACCGGAGACTCCAGGACACATGTATGTCTTCATGTATGTGTTCCTTACAGGAGGACTAGGTCACCGCAGAATTTTAATCAAACAGAAGGACTGATATCTGTCCTTTGCATAAGTGAGAAAAACTATGCTGAAGTCCGTGGAGTTGATTCAGGATTAAAAGTAGACTGTGAAACAAAATGAAGTAGAGTTCCAGTGCCATGAAAAGTTAAAATAGACTTGTGTGGTACGTTCCTAGTCTTTGCGGCAGCAGCTGTACAGTCCCAGGAAAATGACCATGGACTTTACACGGACAATTCTCAACTATGCAAAACAGATGAGAACCTCTTCCTAGCAGTAAATAAACTTGCTTATCTTGTGTCTGAGTCATCAAAACTTGTCCGTCAGTCACCTCTAATTAAAAGTCTTTTAACTCTTTGTCCTTATTCTTGTCTACTTTTCCTATTAGTAAAACGTATAAAGCAAATATAAATGATTAAAATAATAAAATAATACATATCCAGAAAAAAGTATTCCTATTTTTACAGAGAGTATCTGACAAAAGAATTCCTTCCTGAGCTTTTATCTCCAATGGTATTGTTATCGGTCAGCTTTTTTGCTTTTTCTCATGCGTGCACACAACTGCTCTTCAGAACATGATCATTTCAGATCTTAAAATAGCATTTCACCTTTGTTATTCAACACAGCAGTCTGAAAATTCACATGAGAAGAAGTACATTTCTAGTGATGTTGCATGCTGAGGTATTTCTGCTATGGATTACCATGCACATCAAATGAAAGTTTTGGGAAAGACAAAAGGCTGCTGTTGTGCCTTTAGATTTCTGAGAAATTCAATTCTTTTTAACCAATACATCATTTTTATATATTGATGTACGTAAAAGGCTAACACTACTTCAGCTGCAGAGATTAAGGTGAAAGACCATAAATCCTGTGAAGGAGAAGCTGATGATGGTCTAGAAGGACATATTCTCCAACCACTTTGCAGAACTCAAGACTAACACAAGGGCACAGTATGTTACAAAAGGGAACTAAAATATTCCTCTCCTTCCTGCCTCCTTCTCCACTTGGAAGCCATTAATGTTTTTCAGCCAGAAAGTCTTTGCCTGCAGGGGAACGTAAGATTATTAATCTGTTTTGTCATGAAAAGCCTACGGGAAAACATGTCTCTGCTAAAAGTTCTGAAAATGGTAATGGATTATCCTAACTGTTCATTTAAATTTGTTTTGTTCCGATCACATCATGAACACCAGAATGCTGCAGCAGAAACACATACGTGGCAGATTGCCCAGACATGTAGCAGGCTTGTTGAATGTAAAAGAAGTTTGCTGTATCAACAGTTTGGGATGCAACCACCGCTTAGCCTGCGGGAAGCGCGAGTGTTGCTGCTGAAGCTCACCGTGATCGTGCCCGCGCTGTCTGGATACAGACCAATTGCACACGTTTCAGTGATCTCTACCGAGATGTATGTAGCTGTTTCTCAACGCATACGATGCATACTCTGCCTCGCACAATTCTGTTCGTGCGGAGCTAAACCTGGCGTGATTGCTACAGAGGCTTCTCTGGCCAGAATTCCTGGCAAGAATTTTAAGGAAGGATTTGCTTGCAATTAGCTGATAGAAGGATATAATCAATGATTACTTGCAGCAGAGAGTACAGTAATCTATTGTCAAACTCTAATGGGAAAAGAAGAAGGTATTTGTGAAGAGAAAATAAGTATTATATTGGGATTGTTCTTTATTCTCAAATGTTTACAAAATTAAAGCAAAGGCCAGATGTTGTGGTTGGTGGTGTTGCCCTTGACTGTTTTTCTTCAGTTAGCTTTAAGCTATGTCTTTTAAGAAAAGTATAGGAAATGCAGTTAAAATGTTGTTTAAAACTCTAACAGATTTCATTTTGTGCATTGCTGTGGTGCAAGTCTGGTTCTGTCTCTCCTAACAGGCAGTTTGTTGGTAAAGACTCAGGGCATGGAAACTCTTGCTGCTGGATGGACAATTTTTAAAAAGTACTTGGCAAACCAGACATCACAGAGCCTTAGATAACAAGAACATACTGGGGGCTCTCTGTGGCACGCTCTGGGCCATTTCGGAAGCGTGTGCCCACGCTCTGGAGCTCTGAGTTCGGATACCATTGAATGTGGGCAGATTATGGTAAGATAAATAGTTTCCACCCCTATCTGTCTGTTCTACTTCTTTCCTGCAAGCTTGTATTTCCGTGATAAGGGGAGGTAAAGAGCCTAAAAGTGCCTTTAAAATTGCATGGACTGAAGGCGGAGAAGGTGGCTGAGGTGTCTGTATTCCTTTGTGAAATGTGTGTCACCAGACAAAAGGGAAGAAGCAACTGAAAACCAAACGCGGTCTGAAGTTCTGCGCGGCCTTTGCTTCCCCTCTGGTACAGGCCGGATAGATCCTGTTTCATTTGTTAGTAAGACTCCTGCCGAACTTCTGGAAATCGATATCAGGGAAGGACATATTTTGCGTGGAAAAGTGCTGTAGGAAACCAGTAGAGAGGAAAATGTGACTGCGAACGACAGTGGGAGCGTTTTTATTTCATCTAAGTTTGAAATAGGAGAACAGGATAGACTGCTGAAAGCAACTCTAGCAATGCAATATCCAGTATCGGGAGAACAAAATCCTTTTGTTTCCTGACCTCGGCCTCATCAAACAAACCGAGAGAAAAGTGTTATTGAGCTGGAGGAATCTGTTTACTGGCAAGAATACCGAGGCTGCACGATGGCGTCTTACAGAATGAAAGATGCTGGAACAGAACAGACCTGTTCTGGAAAAGAGAAGCAGCAAGGATGCACAGATGACAGCGAAGTCAATGGAAAATGAGCCTGCATGAACTATGAAGTAAACAATGTCAATGATTTTGATTCCTTTATTTAGCTGACAGCTGTACCTAAAATTGATCTCAGTGATACTGACGTAAGAAGTTTTAAGGACTAATTGTCACGTGCATTTAATTCCGTGTGAAATATCCCAGTTAAATATGCTTGTGCCTTCAAAAATGCATGATGTGGTTGAGTGAATAATGGGGAAAAGTATCTATCCAAAATTAATGTTAATCTTTTGTATTTGTGCCTTGTTTTCCCTACCAAACAGGCTTCAGTAAATGAATATTCTTATACTCGATATCTTGATGTCCATTCTTTGGTATATGTAATTAGTCATTTAAGCTACATACTCTGCCTCTTGACTGGATTATACACTTTCAAAATAGGAAAAATACAGTGTATCACGAATGCATTTTCTCATTAGGTTTGTGTATTAGTTTCCTTATTTGTATTAAGCTTTATGATTTTTCTGGTATTTGTGACTGCTTTTGAACATTTATAGATAAGTGTAAATAACAGCAGCCAAATGAATTCTCTGCTTTTATTCGAACTCACTTCTACTATTAGTAAAAATATAAATATATTAAGTACGATCCTACAAATTCTATTCCAATATATTATCAAGACTTTTCCACAATTTTATTCATGTTTCTAAGAAATATGCACAATAAGACAAAAAGACATTTTTGAATAAGAGCCTAAAAGTTATAAAATGCGCTTCTGATTTATATCTTTACCTTTAGCCAAAATAAATTGCTATAAATTAGAAGATGGAACTCATCACCTGAAAGCAATGATGCATTTTGACTTTTCGTAGACCCATTTCATCCTCTGGGTATGCTACACACACCAAAAAATTACCCATTTCAACAAAAGGTATGCAATAAATCTTACGACCCTTCCTCACACCTGCAGAAAAGAGTTGGGTAAGCAGTTGAATCTTGCAGAATGTCCTGAAGGTCATCATCTCAACCTCAGGCTCTCGTGCACCCAAGCAGTGAAAGCAGGTGCCCTGCATACCTCATCTTATTCACCTTAATGTGACATCGTGCCTTTTTGATTTGACATATTTCCTTTGGCATGCCTGACAGTGTCATGTCCTCTCATGTACTTAGGGAATTTGTCGATCTAGGAGAAAAAAAAATAAAAAATGATCGGTTGTCTGCAGGTCCCCAAAGGGCTGGGACATGATTCGCTGATAGACTCAAGGGCTCAACCCAGTCTAAGCAGCGTGTCATTTTATCAGGCACCTGAGGAAACAGATGTAGGAGGTGTACAGGTTTGTATTTTCTATAGGTAGATCTGTCTTCTGCAAACCCTTTGCTAGTGTCTGAAACTGAACATCCTCTCAATATTTAAATTGTGAACGTTATTGCCTCTCCCGACCAGCACTGATATCATAAGCTGAAATCTCAGATACCTGCTGAAACAGCACTGACAATTTGCTGGATTCTGAACAAATCTTAATCCTTCAAATTTTATTTTTGTGCCCGTTCTCTTTTCACAATCTGTTCTCCTCCCCCACTGCTACACGGTCTTGTTATTCTGGATTATATGTGGCAAAAGAACTGAATGGCAGATGGGACTGCTCCATATTTAATGCCTTCGGGGAGAAGAAGAAGGCAAGGGCACGCAGAGCACATGTGTGGTCCAGCAGCAGTCTGTCAAGTCAAACCCTCAGAAACGTGGGAGGCTGGGGCCCCAAGAGTGAGAGTCACGTAGGCAAAACTGCTCAAGGAGCCACACTCCTGTTGCAAGGAAACTCACTATTCTCTTTTTTTATGAAGCATTCTATCTGATATTTTGTAAATCGGGGATTTTGCTCAGAAGGTGGAGGAAGATGTGGAAGAGAAGGCACGTGAAGAGGGATACCACCACCTCCTTGCTTCTCCGTGCTGGGGGGTGATATTGTGGATGGGCACTAACAATACATAAAGTGGATCATAGCTATATTCAGCCCTTGAATCTATACCTCAGTGTGATCTATGTACTCATTTACAGAGACACTGAGAGCAACACACTTTGTATAATGACCTGCTTTTTATGTTCATATATCCCTTGTCCCTGAGTAGTGTTGCATTGTTTAGCGACCAGCACAAAATCCGTCTTTTGCCCTAAAAAGCAGTGATTTGGCTGGTGAGACAAGGTAACGCAGAAGCCTGAGCAAGCTGTACAGATGGAAGACCTTTTCCCCTTCCAACATACCCTTCTCCAACTTTTGAAGCAGCCTCACTGTAAACAGAACTTCTCCTGGTCTTCAGTCTGCTCTGCCTGGCAAGCTTCACTTGCTGGGAGAAAAGAAAGGGACTTAGCTTCTGGGCCAGACATGAGGGGATGACACGTATTCCTCCCTTAGATGAACAACAGCAGAAAGGAAAGAAAGGCATCCGTCTGCTGCACCATGCTTTTTTATTTTTTTTTTAACAGCTGAGATGATGAAATGAGAACCACAGAGTTAAGCTGCAGCTGGGATGTTTGTCTGAGCAGAAGCGGAAAAGCTTTGGGAAGATCTCATGCCTTGGGGTGTGCGTAGGGAGGTTAGTTTGGTGTCTGGACAAGTCTGAACTGTCTCTAGGTCACACACAAACAGCAGCCGTCTCAGACAGTGGGCAGAAACCAGGAATATATGGTGAAGAGTTAATGCATCCTGTAACAGCAAAGCGAAACTGAGCAGCCCTCTTCTTCTAAATGCATTTAAAAAAAAAAATAATAAAAAAATCATATGTGCTCTTCTTTTCATCTCTGCTGATCTGCATCAGCTACTTCAGACAAATGGCAACGTAGCCGACGATGGCCACTGGCAGGGCACTGCCCCTGCATTTGGCAGAGGATCCGTGTGGTGCAGATGCAGGTCGCCTGAGTGAGCACAATTTTTTTTTTAATAACTTGCTAAATTTTCTTTGCCTTCTGTAGTGCCACCTGGCGTCAGTTCCTTGAATGGGGATCAAGTTCAAACTATTTTTTACAAAGCCCTTTGATCTTTTGCATTTAGATCTTTTGAAGGCCCAAAAGACCGGCCCTGCCCGACCTTTTGCATGGATGCAAGCATCATCTCCCTCTGGCATTGCAGACACACAACTAGTGGCCTCCGGTGTTTGGGGAAAAAGCACGTGGTCCTGCTAACTGAAGCTCTTCTCCTTTCTGCCAGTCGGATAACGTCAGCTGCACATTGCAAATAAACCTGCCTTTATGTTCTTATGCCATCCTCTTTATAACAATACTAATATTGACATGACCACTTTCACCGTTTCATGCTGATAAGCAGCAGCAGGCTTGTAACACAGCTTACCGATAAGTTGCCGTGTCAAAGAGAAAAAGGTCTCCGTGTGATCAGACATGAGCTCTGATCTGGTTTTGGTAGTGGTCTGTTTTCGACAGCAGGAGAATATTACATTCGGATCCTGGTGCTTGTTTTACCAAACGTCACATCTCTGTGTGTTTTACTTGTCCCACTTCTCTCTCTGCTCTGGTACTCTTCGGTTCTCAGGTTGCAGCCGTTCAGCTGCATCTTCTGAAGCCAGCCTGGATGGAAATATAATCTGGAGAGCTCACCAGGAGACATCTCCCCCAACAGTCTATAACTTGTTCTTATCATGCAGCCAAATGGCCTGGTGTTTTTATTCAACTACATTATAGGAGATCAACTTGGGTTTAGACATCAGAAATCCAGTTTGCTGATTATTTGCTCTTTCCATCACTTCGAGCTGAGAGTTATAATTTTAAAAATGTCAGCTTTCACTGGACAACTTTGCCCACTTCCAAACAATGATTAATTATCCTTAAAATAGGTGATTAAAATGAGAGAAAATTTATGATTAGCAGATGCACACAATGTATTAGCTGAGCCAGTACTTATTAACATAGATAATTCCCTTATTACGTTAATTTTTTTCAAACAGCCCCCTCAGAACTTTCCACTACTCTGCATGAAGATACGTGGAGTCCGTCATCTGGAATTACAGCTACATTGACATAGAAGACCCAGCGTCAATTCTCACAAGCGTTAAGCCTCCAAGTTCCCAACTGCATGCTGGAACAAGCCTTGGGCACCCAGTAGCCTCCTCCCTACACCCTGCTTTCCACGTAGGAGTAGGCAACATGCGTGGCCCAGATGTGAGCAATGCTGCATCTGGGAACCAGCACCACCCGGGCTGCTGGCAGTAGGTCCACTGCTGCAAAGGTCAATGGGTAAGCACAGGAGAGGCTGTCATGCTGTGGTACGTCATGAGGTAACATGCATTTTCTCATCCTTACCTACCCTTTGAAAGAGTCAACAGCGTTGCGTCACAGGTAATAGGTATGGGCTAGACAAATGCAGCGGTGGTGTTGTATTGTCTTTGTTAAAGAACTGCTATAGCTCCCTATAACATAGGGCCTCACATAGGAACAGCGAACGGAAATTGAGAACCCTGAGCCAAGGTTGAACGCGTGGCAGTGCTCCTGCCTCACGTACGCAGGGTAGTCTCTAATTACCCTAATTTCCCCCAACAGCTTCAGATACTGTGAAGTCCTCCCACGACAAACGCGACGACCTTTCTCTTAGGCAAACATAACTAGGCACCTGGCACCCTGAGATGCCCGTAACTGACTGCAGACGCCTCACGTCATATCAGACAATTCAGGAAAATTTCTGACTTTCAGCTAACACTGACTTTTCAAGTATTAGCTCACATAAGGTTTGTTGTTGAAATTCTTTCTCCATTCAGCAGGCTGTGTTGGAATTACTCAGTGGAATGTTTTCCATCTTAACTGTTAGATAACCAGTTCTGTCTGGTTTCTGTTGTGTTTCTGTCCGGCAGAGGAAGCGACTGGGAAATGAAATGAACCTGCACAGTATCCTGGGCTGGACTCTGCTTTGTTTAATTATTTGATCACATATTTAGTTGTCTCATAGTGTCTGTATAAGGCAGGATAATAATGCTTGCTATTCAGTTCTGTAAGAAATCAGAAGCAATTGAAGGCAAATCTCATTTCTTCAAATTACCAGCAACTCATTTTGGAGAAAAGATATTCCTAAGCAAGATTACTAGAAGACTTTTACACAAAGATTATGCCACTGATATTATATTCTCTCCCTCATAAAGCAATAGTGATAACTGTAATCATAATGCAGTGAATTCCAATCTTGATGAGAAAAACTATTCTTTCTAAATTATTTGGAATAGAGCATTCACTATTTTTTCTTATACTGAGGAGAAGAGGATCTTCTGACTTTTATAATGCTTTTGGCATTAGAAAGATAAAGATGACTTCTTTCTTCAGGTTTAGGAAACCTGAACAATCTGTTCATAACAAATGTGTGCTGCTGGTGTGCCTTCTAGAGATGTGCTGAGTACATATCCCTGTCTTTAAATAGAAAGCAGTCAAAGGATAATTGCAGCATTTAAAAACACTGAAAGCATCCTAAGTAGGAAGGAAAGCAGGTTCTGTGGTTGAAGTATAAGAAAAGGAGAATATCTGGGTTATATTCCTGGGCTGGACAGATATTTCCTTTATAACCTTGGGCAAAATGCTTCATCTGTGCCTGTCCATATTTCCGTATTTTATTCTGTGTAAAATGGGGATTCTAACCCTTTTCTGCCTCAGAGAATACTAAAAATTTTTGTGCAAGGACATACGTCCTGAGATGGAAGGTCTTATCTGACTGTTCTTGTAAATGGAAACACGGGATATGTCTACATAGGCTCTAAGTTAAGAGCTGATCTAATTACACAGAGGAAACCCAAGAAATAGAGTTAACAAACCTCATTCTCAGAGGCTCCAGTTACTATCTGATTTTATCTCTTACGTGTATTTACGTCTGTCTCTGGGAGCCTGGCTCTCCTAGAATATGCTTTTAACCGCCTCAGATTTTCAGGAGGGAGAAAGTGTCGAGATTAGTTTCTAATCCACCAGCTATTGTGTTTAAGAAATCTTTGAACAATACAACACAAAGGAAGTTACCTACAGAAAAAACCTACCCTGCCACCGGACAAGGAAACGCTCCTGCAGTCAGGAACCAAACGTGGTTCCCCTGCTAAATCACACACCTAAGAATCGGCAAATCTTTGTAGCTCCGGTGTTCCTCTTTTTGTCTATAGCCCCTCTATTGCTACCGCTTGAACAGTGGTAATAATAAGAATAATAAGCTGTGCTTTGCAATTCTATACCATCCTCTCATCTGAGCATCTGGGAGCATGTAACGTCGCCTTGGATTCACAAAGACCCTTACAAGCCTAAAACCCATCAATGTTTTAAGAACCATGGAGACACGCATTCCTACATCCCTTTGTCAATTCAGGCCTTAAAATTCACTTTGTTAGACCAATTTATTGTACCTCTTAATAGAATACGGTAGCTTTTTAACCAGGCAGAGCAAAATGATTCAATAGTTTAATGCAGGAAGCAGAGAAAAATACCGTATTCACTAATTTAGATACAGGGGATATTAATCATCAGGCTAGAATGTGGCAGGCAGGAACACTAGGAATTGGTCTTCTTCTCTTAATGAGGCTATGGATTGAAGGTTTTTCCTGTCTTTTTTTAACAAATATACAGTAATATACACAGATTCCTCCTAATACTGTGAATGAAGTCAGTAATCTTCAAGGATTGTAATGGAAAAAAAGCTCAGGCTGGTATGAAGTGGACTTTAGGAGATGGATGGCCAGCTTCATGAATACAAATCGTTCACTAAAGTCAATAGCAATTCTTCTTCCAGTATTTGTAGGAAGATGAAGCTCAAGATGTATTCTGCAGGAGCTAGTGTTACCTTGACAGTCATTTTTGTCTGCAAGCATGGTACATATCGTTATGAAGTGACTAATTGCTACACTCAAAATAAACCTGCAGGAAAGGAAATGAAAATATTTTCCTCTATTTTTAAAATTGTTTACACTACACTTTTAATACAGCTAGAGATATAGCTAGTTTCATCATTTTCTTGACTAGTTTATTGGAAAGAAACAAATGAGCTTCAAAAAAACTCTCCAAAAACACTGAGAAGAGAGCAGAAAAATCAATAAACACTTTAAAAAGCACTACTGAGTCAAATATTCAGACTGACCCCTTAAAGAGTACACTGTCAGAAAACTGCCTAAATACAGCTCGTTCAAATACAATCAAAAGATGATATTTGCTTATGAGTTTATGAAAATTTTTTACATTTAAAACAAAAGCATGGGAAGAATCGGTTCCTCCTTTGCCACCTGGATGTTTTCTCTTCTCTCCTGTGATAACAGGAAAAACTCAAACCTTCACCTTGAGGCTTTCAGCTCACACAGATGGGAGAGTTGCCATTGGCATGAGAAATATGCACCTGGGGAAATGAGTAAATAAAGTAAGGTAAATAAAAATAAAATAAAATAAAATAAAATAAAATAAAATAAAATAAAATAAAACAAAACAAAACAAAATAAACCCTCTGACTTTATTGCTTTTTAGTGAAATTAGCTAAAACACCACCACCAAAAAAAAAATTGATCCAAAACCTCCAATCACCTTGTCATTCCTGCTTGCGCAGTATTGCACTGCTTTGTAGAGCTTTGTTATTGACTTATGCTATATTTGATCAGTTACTTTTGCGTATTGATATTATCACATTTATAGAAATAAATACAAATACATTAGTACATCTTTTCTGATTGATCTGCTACCTACCATTTTTGTATTCAATGTCTTTTTTTTTATAGTTTCCCCCCCCCAACTCCTTTGTGTAGGGCTGAGAAAGATCAAAAGCCTTTGCTCTAAAATATTGAAGCCAGTTATGGTCAAAAAAAAAAAAAGCTGATGTTGTATACAAAATGAAACATATATTTGGAAATACTAATTCTATTTTTTGCAGAGCTTCATTCTCTAGGCTCCCTTACATAATTATTGCTCTGCTTTTTAAAATTAAATAGTTGTCACAAAGTGGCTTTAACTCTCAAAAAATATTTTGACAGCATTTTGGGGGGGGTTGACAAGACAGAAGTGTTCTTGTAAAACATTTTCACCAAATCACTTTCTGGTAGGAGACGATATGCCGTGATTACCGCAGCTCCGTATGTGTAACATGACTGTGATACTATGGGCAGCACAGGAACTTAGAAAACGTCAGGTGGTTTTATTGAGCTCATTGTAATGCCTGTCTGCTGGCTGCAGTTGTACTATTCATTAGAAAGATATCTAATGCTGTCCACCTCTGTGTGATCAATAACATTTAATATCGAGTGGGCTTCAATGCGTGTGTGTGTCTGTGTATCTTCAAGCTGGAAAGGAATTCTGTTTATGGCTAAGAGATACTAGACTGATAAAAATGAAACTTATCAGATAGTGGAGGCACCACCAGAAGACAAGACAACTGTTCCGAGAAGCAAAACATTAGTACTACTTCCAGTTTATAGGATAGCTGGTATTATCTATCTACATTTGTTATTTTACTGAAAATACTGAAGAAAATCCACACTAAAAAATGAAAATGTCCTTAATTTTGCCCTTATATAGCTTAAATCATAGTTTCTGGCATCTCTTAAATATTTACATGTTTCTTTTTTGATATACATGTCAATTCAAAGGATTTTCCGAGGGTACACGGCATTACGGAACACACTTCAGGGCTCCTCAATCAATGGAAGAACAGCTTAAGTGGAGAGTTTTGAAAACGGAGAGGAGGTAGTAAGGTTGTGAAAGTTACAAGTAGGCTGCAGAGCAGAACTAACACACTCAGGAGGGTTAAACTGGATCAAACTCTCTCTTCATCTGAGCCCTACTCGTGCACAGGGACAACATCTACCTGACATCAAGTCACAGCACCTCATCCTAAAACACACGGCTTTCCAAAAGTTAGATCTGTGGGCGTCTTTAAGGACCTTTTCATGCTGCAGACTCAGCACAGCAGGGCTCTAGGCCACCACAGGCTTGCTTAGGTAGAAAATACGCGCTCAGGTACAGAAGCCAAATGGTGCTGGAGCCAGAAGAGACCCAGCTGCTGCTCCTCCGGGGCTGCCACATGCTACGTAAGGCACAGACAGTATCCTCCACTCTCTCCAGCCACTATAATTCTTGACATTGGTTATATGACACAAAAAAAAGTCTATCTAGCAGAGTGAAATGCTGACCGGTGGTGTCAGCGTGATGCCTTACTGATTTCAGTGTGTCCCACCAACAGCTAGAGCTATCTAAGGTATTGTGCCCTGTAGATATAACCATAAAGGAGTTAAGAAAACCAGAGCAATTAACCCTGAGGGTTTTTATAAGGGTAATAATTTTTTCTTAGCATTGTTGCTTAGATTTAAAAAGCTTAAGACCAAAAGGGACTATGATGCCCTCCAGTCTGATCTTGTGCACAACATAAACACAACTCACTAGCTTCTGCGGCAGTTTGTATCTGGTCACTAAGCCTGCAACAGAAGGCTGATTTAAAATGTTTGAGATATGGAGAAAGTGCCATGCTCTTAAATATACCTCTCTACCAATTCAATATCCTTACTGAATTAAACCCATAATTTTTTTCCAGCCTTGTTTTGCAAGCTTCAGCTTCCATCTCCTGCTGGGTCTTATTGTATGTTCTTCTGTCATAAAGCTATTTACTATCAGAAATATGTTCTTTATGTAGCAGCTCTGAATGCAAGTCTCTTTCAGCTTCTATGGATAAACTGAATTCTTTGTAAGTCACTGTCATACCTTCAAAAGCATGCGTTTAACTATGCTAACTGATGGATTTTCTGTACTATGAAAAATCTGAACAGCAATTACTTTTTTTCTTTTTAATTGTGCAATGCTCAGAGGCCAAGCAGCAAGGTCAACTAAGGTTATAGCTATATGGTAAGAAAAAAGTTGATACTTTTTCTTTCTCATTTTTCAAACATGAAATAAATTAAAATATGATTCTTTATGTCCATAAAAATGCTGATGGACATCTTAAGCTGATTTAAGTGATCATAGCTGTACTGGAGTTGGTAAAACCACAATAACCTGCATATGCCAGCAAATTGCCTTGTCAGAATTAGCATTTCTAAACAGGATTACAGGATTAATTCTTTTCATTAAGAAAAAAAGGACAGAGATCTGTGAGCAGTAGAACTAACGAAGCAATTTGTATCCCTCCTGCCTCTTTCTGACTACTTTCCACATTATTTCCAGAGCTCTCTGTCCCTTACACCTTCAGTTCCTGCATGACCCAACTATCAGGCCGGGCAAGAAGTAGCTGGTACTGTAGCTGGTTCAGAGCCAGCTGCCCAGGGTGTGCGTACCAACCACCTGCTTTGCTAACAGCAAACACCATAGGGAGAACCAAGTTCTCCTTATATTTCTTTTCAAGGGGCCACTAACTTGGACCTTAGTACCTTCAGCCACTGAATTCCGTAACAGTTTTATTAAGCCGTTATCTTTAAGAACTCTGTCCCTCTAGTAAATTTGTTTGAAATTGGTCAAGAGATCCAACAGCTGTGAGGAGGCGCTGACACACAGAATAACTGTATAAGCTCAATTTTCCTTAGGAAAAAGAAGCTAGAAATGAAAGAATTCCCAGTAATGTAACAGAATGGTTGGCTATTACAGTGCATCAGAAGCATAACGTAGGATGTGGTTTTGCTGAAATTGAAAAGCTTAGATTAGTAATTGTACTTTAGCTTGCAGGCACACATGAGAAAGCCCATTTTAGTGGCATGTTCTTGTTGTGCTGCTCCGTAATGTGTTCTCATTTCAGAACGGTGACACAATTGCCATAGGTAAAATGACCGGCATGACTAGAAAGAATTAGTAATATCCACTTAAAAGCAGTAACAGGATATTTGTGAGTGATTGGAGTCCCTTGGAATGTGAAGATTTTGTAAAGGAATGCCACTTATTATTGCCAAAGGGTTTTTTTTTTCACATGTGAACGATCATATGCTGCTTGATAGATGAACACCTTCCATGACGGAATCTAATTCTGAAGTGACCGTCAGCAGCAGTGAGTCACCGACTCTTTGTAGGACGATGAGTGCCTTTGCTTTGGTGGGGAATGAAACAGAGATTCTTCTGTTGCTCAGTACAAAAAAAAAGTCACACCATCTTTGAAGTCTTTCCTTCAGAATTATTAGAGATGCAGCTTACAACCGCCCCTTATTCACATGGGGTAAAGTTCTGATAACTTTACTAATTTGGGGTTCTACTTTACTTCTCAAAAGACTCTAAAGAAAGCATCAACAGGATTTGAAGAGTTATAATGCAAGTGGTAAGACTATGAGGCTCCTACAATAATATTCCAAGTAACAAAAAACCATACACCCTCAATGAATTTCAGTTCTTGGCTTGCCATCATGATTAGCTTCTACCAGTAATGCTAGTGAGGAGCCATCTTTTACATCTATAATCTTCTTATAATGAAAGGCCTGCAAGTATGTGTCCATAGAAGGCATACACACAAAATTGTGGCTACACAGAGATAATGAAGCCAACAGGGGCTGCTAGAAAGTGTTTTGCGGAGCACAAATATATTTGTTTACAGCCAGCAGTGCACCAAACCCACCTGGCTGCTGCAGCGTTTCAAAGCACCTCTTATGGGACAGAGCAGAGGTGAGTTAGCAGCGAACTCCAGCAGCACAGGGAGAATAATTATTCCCAAATTATGCATTTTGGGTCTGACCCAATGTAGACTAAGTAAAAATATATGTTTGGGAGAATGCCTAGGCTATAGTGACACTGTTTAATTTAGGATAAAATATACTGCATTAGGTTTCTAAGGAGGACCATTAATCAATAGCTTTATTTTGTAAGCCTGATTACTTCATACAAAATGCATGCCTTGCTAAAGACTATCCTTGAAGAGGAGCTGCCTTGCTAAAGACTATCCTTGAAGAGGAGCTAAAAGACTGATAAAAAGGGAACATCCTGCCCCAGAAGGCACTGAGCTGGTTAATTCCCAAGGAAGCATGAAGTCAACAAAAATCTGCAGTAACTGGGGGAAAGGTAAAGGCAGCGGGAGATCACGACCACCGACTCAGTTGAAGGACGATGTAAATTACCTGCCCCCATACCCTTCAGGAGCACGCATGCTAATTTTAACATGTTTAACCAATAGCAGATGATATAGTAATTACTAACCAATGAAAGTAAATTTAGGGATTTTTTTCTAATCATGTAACAAGACAAATATGTTGTAGTTTCTTTGTGTAGTGTGCTAGCTTTGTGGAATTACCACCTAGCACCCATCTCTGTGCAGATATGAAATAAATAAAAATCTCAGCTCTGTGTGTAAGACTGGCTTATTCCACACCGGGTGCCAGACCCCGCTTGCGGGACGACACCAGCGTGAATTTATTAAATAAAAGAAATAGAAGACAGACATCTTGGAAAGTCAGTGCCTGTGTTAGGAGGTGACAAGCCTGAGGAGCAGGTCGCCGGGAGCACCGCGGTCCAGCCAGGAGCCCACAGCCCCCGCACCCCATGCTGCCCGCGCGCCCCGCTCTGCCCGGCCGGCCGGAGACTGAGACCTCCGCAGGGGACGGGGGCCACACAGCCACAACACCAAGCAGTGCAGGGAAGATGCGGGTTGAGGATTTTCACGTATTTTTCCAGATCCGTGTTGATTCGTAACTACGTTGTGTGGAAAAGTTACCCACGTGCCTTGACTCCCCAGGGGAGGGAATTACAGCAAGTGCAGGCACCCCATGGCTGCACTAGCTTGTTCTTCCCCAGGGAGGAATGAGTGAGCCTCAGCTCCCCAGGTTTTTGAGGGATGGGTGAGTGCCAGGGGAGGGCTGTAAAAGAATGCCAGGAATCGATAGGGGCTAACACAGGGACCTTAAAGATTCCCACTTGTAATTAAAACAAAGAACTAAGATAAGGGAAGCATCTGAGGACCCACCACCTGCTGAAACAAGCTGCCCAAAAGTAACGTAACTGCATTGCCAACCGCGTTGTGGGCTGCATCAAAATCAGTGTGACAGGCAGGTCGAGGGAGGTGATTCTGCCCCTCTGCTCTGCTCTCCTGAGACCCCACCGGGAGTACTGCGTCCAGCTCTGGGGGCCCCAGTACAAGAAGGACATGGACCTGTTGGAGAGAGTCCAGAGGAGGGTCATGAAGATGATGAGAGGGCTGGAGCACCTCTCCTACAAGGACAGGCTGAGAGGGTTGGGATTGTTCAGCCTGGAGAAGACTCTGGGGAGACCTTATAGCAGCCTTCCAGTACCTGAAGGGGCCTACAGGAAAGCTGGGGAGGGACTGTTTA
>VXBL01005980.1:248037-312720 GCA_013400195.1 Aramus guarauna | reverse complement strand
GAGCTGCTGGAAAAAGTCCAGAGGAGGGCCACATAGTTGATCAGAGGGTTGGAGCACCTCTGCTATGAGGATAGGCTGAGAGAGTTGGGATTGTTCAGCCTGGAGAAGAGGAGACTCCAGGGAGATCTAATTGCGGCCTTCCAGTACCTGAAGGGGCCCTACAGGATAGATGGAAAGCAACTGTTTATCAAGGACTGTAGTGACAGGACAAGGGGTAATGGGTTTAAACTGAAGGAGGGGAGATTTAGATTAGATGTTAGAAAGAAATTTTTCACTGCTAGAGTGGTGAGGCACTGGAACAGGTTGCCCAGAGAGGTTGTGGAGGCCCCATCCCTGGAAGTGTTTAAGACCAGGTTGGATGGGGCTTTGGGCAGCCTGGTCTAGTGGAGGGTGTCCCTGCCCATGGCAGGGGGGTTGGAACTAGATGGTCTTTGAGGTCCTTTCCAACCCAAACCGTTCTGTGATTCTATCACACACACACAACTCTTAAACCCAATGCTTTCAGCTTCACAGCCCAAGCCCATATGTTGGTAATTTAGTTAAGGCATCAGTCATAGCAGACTGTCAGTCAACTGTGCTTCAATACCAGCAGCACTGGTAGCTGATACTGGGTGGTATTGTCTCATTGTTTCTCTCCCCCATTGCAGAGACAGGAAACCTTTTAGAAAACTGCCTTTCATTCAGCTCTAGGTTTGCTCACTGCCTGCTGCAGCAGAATATTGCCCCAACCCCAGACTCCTGTGTGGTCTGGGGAATACCAATACAAGGTGGGACAGAGCCATTAGCCATACTCATCAGAATTCATATTTCTATTGCGGAAAGAATTGTGGACTACTTTTTGTATAGAAGTCAATTTAAGTATGCAATTCTGAATAACTTGATTTTGTATTTAAATAAACTAGCATTCTCCCTGCCAGTAATTCCCTCTTCTCCTATATAACACAAATAACACTTTATACATTTCATTTTTTACGGTCTCCCTGACTGTATCTTACACTTTCCTTCAACAATGAAAATTATTCATAAATAATAATACATTTTCCCAGTAAAAGGAGGACATTTAGATTATTTTTTCCTCCACCTTTTCAAATACCTTTACATTGTGTGACAATTACCCATTCAACTGGATTCCTGCTGCTGTAACAATTTTATCATTTTATTTCCTTGCACTTCTAAGGCTCTGAGGGAAAGAAACCCAGTGCAACGTACGGAACACCTATGAACTTGGTTCTGCCAGTCACCAGTAAGGACAAGAGACCTGTGCATGGAAATCACACCACTACAGGCTCCTTTCCAGGGAACGCTGCATGCACAGAGCAGCACAACTTTCAGAAATTAGTCTCCTGGTACTTCCCATAGGAAAATTATCTCCTGACCATGGGTCACTATTGTAAATAATTATGACATTTCAGGCCACTCCAAGCAGATCAGGCCTAGAAGAGCTCTCTATCCCTGATGTTCATGCATACCATTTATCTGTGCAGTGACTAAAAAAGTTCCCAGAGATAGATGTCACACAGAGGACCAAGGAAAAGTAGGGTGCAAACATCTTACAATCACATACAGTTTTCGTGCTAGAAAGCATAAAATTAACAGAAAATTAGAAAGCGCTGTGCTGTTAGTCCCCATCCCAGTAAACATTGCATTCTTTAAAATGCTTTAACACCAACAGGCATTTTTCAATTTTAAGTGATCACAGATTTTCATATCAATGTACCTCATGATTTAAGAAAGTCTTATATTAGAGTATGATAATAAATAAATCGTGCTGAAAGCTGCTCTGATCACTGCACAAAACACTTGCATGGATATAAAAAGACAGACGTGAAAGCCAAAGCTTAACTGCCGTAGGCAGAACTGAAAAAGCCTGTAAGAGTACATAATACAAAGATGTACCAAAACAATGTGGGAGACACCATGAGACCCCAGCCCCCCAGGCAAGATGGACAAGTGGCATTTACCTGGCAGTGGGACACTGAAAGACTGCCGAGTCCTTGTGAGCCTCGAGTGACCAGCGCTCAGGGAGCTGGGTCCCATCTCACAGATGGGGCCGTGACAGCATGCACCAAAGCCCCAAGAGTTTTCTTTCCATGTCTTGCTGTAGCACCTCTCTGGCAGAACAGATTGGGGGGGCGGGAAGGCTATGCTATTAGTGTAGCCATAGAGACATTTATAAACCTGGCACCGAAAGGGGACCTTCTTTTGAAGGCTGTTGTCTCTTGCAGTACTGCCAAGAGAGGGGAATCCGAAAGAACTGATCATATTTGGTCTTCCACAAAGAAAAACACCACCACCTCCCCCCTCTGGCTGAGTGTCTTTCAAGAAAACTAAACATTTTCTACTGCAAGTAATAAAGCTTATGTCTAATCAGAAGGGAACAAGAGAAAAGGCTTTTTAATCATGGCATAGATAGTCTGCACTCCCGTCACAGCCCAAACCGAGTGCTCTTCGTAGCTAGAAACACCTCGCAGACACGCAACAGCTGCACGTGCAGAGCTGTGGCAGAGCATTGCAGAGCATGGGGTGCGCCAGGGCAGCGGCAGTGGGACAGGGCTGCCGGCTCAGCCGGGCATGGAGCGCTGCAGAGGGCGGGCGGCTGAGCTCAGAGCTGGAGAAGCATGTGCCGGCTCGATGGGGTGCCTCCATCCCAGCCTGGGCATTTATTCGCTGCCTTGAAGAATTTTCTGCCTAATTAACAAACTGGGCGGGGGGGTTCTTTGTTTTCCAGGCCACCAGGTCACAGACCAAAAATGCTTCCTCTGCTTCTCACCGTGACTCAATTTCTATGATCACTACTATTCTCAGGAAATTATTAGGCATGTTATAATCATCCTCAAAGCTTTAGTCATCCCCCAGTACATACTGGCTTTACCCTGAGGCAGCCGTTTTCTCTGGTTGAGTGAAGGCTACGTCCACAACATGCGAACATGGGACATGTGGCACGAACACCCAAGCAGCCTGCGCACAGAGGCAGGACACGCACGGGGACTTGCAGGATGCTACAGTTTGTGCTGAGGCCAGGGTCCGCACACAGCTGCTGCATGGGCTGGCAGGCTCAAAGCGATAGTGCAAGCATACTGGTTTTTCCTGCATGCCCTTAACCCACGACTGGCCAGCATCTTGGTTTGCAAAGCTCTGTTTTGTAACTCCATCTTATGCGTGTAAAGAAACCTGCACTGGCTCTTAATGCCCTGCAAACTGCTGTTATGCTGTTCTTAATGCCCTGCGACTTGCTCCACAGGAGCAATTCAGCGTGTCACCCAACGGGCACCCATTGCAGTGGGTCACTAAGGCAGTGGTGGTGTGAGGAGTATTGGGTGCTGGCATTTCCACCTGGGAAAGGCACAACTGTAAGAAGAAGGAAAGAAAAGCAGTTTGGAGCACTTATACAGATCAGAGGAAAGACATTCTGTGCAGCAGCATCTTGTAAAATGGCCACACTGGGGCTGCAGCTGCTTGTGTCTGATAGACAAAAAGGACTATGACCAGAAAGGCACCATGGAAAACCCCCTACGGAAGGCCACTGCTTTGCTGGAAAAACTGGGACCAGCTTCAGGTGCAGGAAGCTGCCTCACGCGCAGGACAACAGATCACCCGCTGCGGTTCTTCCACATGGGTCCCTGCATGGAGAAGCACTACCAGCTGCCTGCCCATCCTGCCTCTGGTTGCGCCGTTGGCAGTTCCTTCCGGGACCCTGTGCACCCATAAATATTGAACAAGGCAAAGGGACCGAGGGGTTAAAACCACTCCAGCAGCAGCTATGCTGGATAAAAGCATCGAAGATGTTCTCAGTTTGATCAGTGTAAATCAGAAATACCTCCGCTGACAAAGAGGCAGCAAAGTCTGTCCGGGTGAACAAGGCTGGAATTAAGCTGACAACAATTAGGACTTTTTCGCTATTTTTCTCCTCCGCTCCAGTTGTTTACCTCTGCCTCCCTGCCTGCTCCCTGCTTTTGACATGTCAACTAAAACGTATTTGTTCACAGTCTCATGAATCCTTTTTTCAGAGCCTTCCTTGAAATGTTCAGATTTCAGATGGTCACAGGGTTTTGCCTTTAGATTTCAAGCTCCTCAGGGCAGAGACAATGTCAAATCAGCATGAAGCATCATGCATACTAATGAGGCTATAGAAACTGTAACTGTACATATAGTTAATACATCTTTTCTAATCCACATCCTTTAAGCCTTTTGTAATCCAAACTGCTATGAATCAAGGGCAGAAAGACCAAGGATGTCTTGCTCCTTCCATTAAATTTTACAGCTAACAAAGTACTTTTTCTGGTGTGCTACAGCATGTCCAACTCAAGCATGGCTGTACACTGTGCTCTGTAATCAAGAGATTTTTCTTCCCCTCTGCCATGCATCTTAAATCACTGGCTTCAGTCACTTAGAGTGTGCTGCTCCCTGGAAAGAGTTAAGACGACTCCATAAACAGGCTGTATTATTACAACTTCTGGCAGTAGCTGACATATACCAACCAACTCAATACAGGATTTTTGGCAGGTATTTATGCTTAATTTTCTATTTAAATGGTTATTTTATTAAGAATCCACATGTAGTTGCTTGACATTTCACTTTAGCATGGGTGAACTTCAAGCAGACATCTCCTCTTGCAGGACTCAATGCAGACACACGGGATAGCAGCATCCAGCACCCAGATACCACAGCCTCCTACTCCAAAGGATGGAGAGCAGGAGGTTATCCATGGGGCTACACAAAGTACATCCCAAAATGACATCATGACTTTATATAGACACGATGTGGAATTTTTCACTGAATGCTTCAGGATTTAGAGATGGGCAGCTGAAGACTGGTCTTCAGATGCCTTCCTGCCTCCCAGATGGCAGACATTGAGCAAGATCTTGTGCGGCTGCAGTGACCTTTTCTGCTCCCCTGAGTTCATCCTCCCAATTTCAAATGTTAGCGCTTTAATGCCAGAATCTAACACGAGCCAACAGTTCAAAGGTGAAAAGCATTTTACAACAGAATGAAAATCATAACAGTGTTCAGGAGGCTCAAAATGACTCATTTCCCAAGGGGAAATTATTGGTATTCTCTCTCTAGCAACTCTGCTGGTGTCAGTGTCATTAAAAAGAGGGAGTGGGAAGACAGATAAACAAAGTCTTAAAAAGCAAATATGTTCTAACTAGTGGTTATCACTGCACTTAATAATTAGGGTACTAATTAAGAGAGTAAGTAACACACTAGCTATTAGCTTCTAGTAATTAGTGGTTTTTTCTGTAGATAATAACAAGCTGAAAAGAAAATAAAAAGACCTGAATCCATTTCACCATTCACACTGTCCACATGATGAAAACCTTTTACACATATTCATATTAATCATTGGCACCACAAAACAATACTTTCAGATTTTGCAGCATCTTGTAGCTCAGCATTTCAACGTGTGTTTTTTCACATGCACAGACTGGACCTTGATGATGTCTAATGGGATTACCATTATATGCCTAAGTCAACTCCTTAAACCACCCAGCCTTAACACTGGCACGACAAGGTAGCCAAGAGCTGCATGCACACACAGATGATCCAGAGCTGGGCAGCATAATGCTCCCATAGCAGGGAAAAACCACAGAGTCTTTCCAAGAGCAGGGCAAACATTTTTCAGAGTAGTGTAGTGGGAGACCTGGATTTAACTACCTGAAGCTAAATCAGGCAGGGAGTGAGGCTGAGTTGTCTCATATACCTGTCAGGTCACGCTTGGGGATAATTTACCCCATGATTTACAGTCCTTTTATCTGTGACACAGGGTTTTCCTGCCTTCCCCCTCAAACTATGGCCCTGCAAATGTTATAAGGCATGGAGGGTGGTGCCCAGGTCCAGGTCTGTTAAGGCAGGAGGAGGGGGGTGATTCTCCTTGCAGGACCCAGCACAAGCTGACCTGCCTCTGCCTTGTGGTTCTCTGTTTATGCACTTATAGCCCTAATGGTGGTCAGATAACAAAAATTGATCAAAAGTGATGTTTCTTGGATATCCTTTCAAATTGCGGTGGGCAGACCCATAAGCAAGTGGTATCCAGTGGGTGCCAGCCTTTTGGTTGCTCACAGGAGGGAGCAAACCTCCCCATCGCCCTCCACTTACTGTACGTCAGTTCTCACAGCAGAGTTGTGTTGGAGCATGACAGCTGCATCCCTTGACGTTGAGCTAAACATGAAAATGCACATGAGCTGTGCTGGGCCCCAGGACCTCACCAGAGCTCGTGGGCAGCCATCCCATAGGAATATGCATGGTGTGGATGTGGGTCCCCAGCACCTGTGGTTTTACCTCCACATTTATGGCACCACAGCGCTCGCTGATGAAGACACAGCCAGTGATACAATTGCTCAAAAAGGACCACAACTTGGGAAAGCAATTAGCCATAAGGTCGGTTTTGACTACTTATGCAGAAAAGATGATGCTTGAATTATGTGAATTGGGTTAAAAGTAACTAAATAATAAAGATTTTGAAAATTCTTGCATTCCTGATTTTATGGAGAAAATTTACCAGATGACTATTTGCTTGTACGTGTTGCTTTTCTTTTGCTGATTTCAGGAGGTTTATTCAGATGATAAAACCCCTTAATCCCAAGTTACATTCTGTGTGCTCACTTTTAAAATAAATCTTTGCGTGGGTGTAATTTAGGCTGTGGGTAGATTAATACTCTCAGATTTGCCCACGGATAAGAATAGCCATGCAGCTATTTTAGTTACAACAATTCAATAATGTAAAATGTAATATCTTGCTAAAGCACCTGTTTTTTTCTAAAAGATATGTCAAACTACTATGTCGCTGGACACAGTGTAGAGGCATCAGATACCACTGAAATAGAGTCCTATCTGGGGTAAAAGCCAACAGCCACTCTAGCTAGCTAAGATACAGAACGGTAATGAAAGACAATGAAGAAAATGTTACATCTTACGTTGCTTTTAGACTTACCTCTTACATGTATCTTCTCACACACTGCTAGAAAGCACAGGAATGGTTCTCAGACTGCATTGTCTTGAGTGAACTGGACTCTCCTTGACTTTTAAAAAAAACAAAACAAAATACAGCACTTGAAACAATGAAATCAAGAATTATTATCTGCTAAAGCCGCATTCCTATGCTTTCATACATTTCAATACCGTTTTACGAGCAGGCGCGCACACGTGCACACACATTGGTCTCACTGGGGAAACAGGGTTAGTTAAAAAAACCAACACATAACTAAGAGCAAATATGAGCTTCTTAGACTGTTTTTTTAATTTGTATTACTTAAAATGCTTCAGTTGCTAAATTTAAAATTGTTGGTAAGTAAACAGTAGGTAGTATTATAAAGAGCCACTCTTCATAAAATTCTAATTATCCCTTTCCTATTTGTTGTGACATGCCCTCGCACAGATTATGGGTTTGGACTGCTGCCCAGTCTTCTGCTTTGAAAATGCAAAGTAAGTACAAGAGGTTTGTATAACCTCCGACTGGTTTTCTGTGCATGGTTAGCATATTTTGTGAAGCTGCTGCAAGTGAAGGTAGCTCAGGCTGTCTCACCTGCTTCTTCTCATCCTTTCCTCAACCCAGAGCAACCAGCATTTCTCCCCACTGCACGCTCTGCGAAGTGGAGCTCTTCTGAGACCCTTGTTGATAGGCCAGCGATGACCCCTACAGAAAAACACTCTAAAATCATTCATCAAAGGCATTTCTCTCAAGATACCTTCCATTGGTCCCCCCCGGCAGGATCCCCTCACTCAGGCCTCATGTCGTCTATCAAATTAGCATGGTTTTTTTATGTGCCAGTTTTTTGTGTCTGAGCGCACAGGGTAAAAGATTTCCAAGTATGTTGTACAGACAACCACCCCTCTACCCTGAGAGCAAGGAAGCCCAACTCACAGGACACAGTGGGCACAGTGCACTGACCATCCCTACGGCTCAAGTGACTGGTGCGGGGTGATCAGCAGTAAGGATATATGTGGCAATAACCACTGTATCAACTCTAACATACTGTATTGTGTATTTAACCTCAAGGCTATTACCATTATCCAGCTTAGCCAAATGAACGGAGTAGAAAAACATTTACAGTTGCTGGAGGATTAATCTTCTGAATGATGCATGGATTTTAGAGAAAATGCCTTTGATTTATATAATGCTATACTAGGGGATATAATTTCAATTAGTAATTGCTAATTTTGATTTAGTATGTTACATACTGGATATAACAGGTTTATTATGGTTATATTATCTAGTTTATTATGATATATATTTACTGTAATGGGAACATATATTAATCAATAGATATACTGATTAACTAGGGACTATTAACTACACTGCAACACTGGAATAACATAATCAAGTCAGTAAGAGACACAGAGTATTGTCAGATGCTGTGAACGATATATCTAATTCTGAATTTTACCCTGGAATAAATTCTAAAAAATAGCAATGATTATCAGGTTCAGAAATGACTGCATCTGTTTTAACAGGCAGCATGTCAGATGTAGTAGCTAAGCTACTTGCCCAGAGAGTCCAATTCTTCTCCAAGTGGATGATTTATATATTTTAATATGAAATGTATCACTCACCAAACGGTTTCTTTCAGTGTGTGATATATACATTCCACCTGTCCAGTACATTTTGATACTGTAATATATCCCATTGTCTGTCTTCTTTCAGGGGAATCTGTTTTTAATTCTTTACATGCTTCCTGTGTCAGAACAGTATCAATAGCATTTTTCATAAAGTTAGTCTCATGATGGCTACACAAAACCTTTGTTTAGTGCTTTGCATAGAGGATTGTAAGCAGCTGAGGTACCCTGGAGAAATCAGGACCTGGTAATACTTCCTTTCCTGCTCTGCTCCTGGGCATGCCTGGCAGCATGGGAAGCTGCTGAAGAAATAGAGAGCTTTATCCAAAAAGACACTCTTTCCCCTAGTCTCCGACTAAAGGTGTGGGAAGCTGTAAGACGGATGCCGGAGGGACAGGACCTCTAACCCCCCACAAGCCCTTCAGAAGGCTGCTGGTGAGCTCGCTCCACTCTCATGCTTACAAAAATATGTACCAAGTTAATGTGGGAATAAAGGCTCCGTTTGCCTCTTTGGTTTGAAAGAATACCTGCAGAGCTTCCTACAGGACTCGGTCTTTCCAAAGTTTAGTTTCAGTGGCACTCTACTGCCTTAATGGATGGTGCTCATATGCTGAGTAAATAAAAATGGAGAGCTGGGAAAGGCCTCGTGAGATCATTTAAGAACTCCCTTGGTGCAGAGGCAAGATGAGCATCCCTGGATGCTCCCTCTCTATAACAGCCTGTGAATTATTTTACACATGCAAGTCAGAAGAGCAGGACGTTCCCAGCCATCAGACGGAAGGAAATCAGCACCCAGCTGTAACAGCCATCCAGTCACACCAGTAAGTGCAGGATCATCCCCTTTTGCCCTTCTTCCTCTAGTGATCTTCTTCCAGAGCTGCATTTCTCAGGCTGCTGTCTGCTCAGGACCATCTGCACATCCACCCACTGGAGCTGCAGCCCTCTGTGGATCTCCAGCATCTGCAGTTCCCCGGATGGAGACAGCCGCTTTCCTTTGGCTGTAAGGACTCAAACAATGCCCCATGATCCCAAACACTTTGTTTAACTGTTTCTCCAAAATCGTCACAGCCTGCCTCTGCAGCACATTGCACTCTCTCAACCCCAACAGTCAAGAATCACTTCCTAATATCCACCTTGCATTTTTTTTTTACTGCAAAATTTGCATCCTTTTGTCTTGCTCTTATGGGGAGAGAGACAGGGGACAACAGGCAAATAGTCCCTTCACTTCTGGGATGGCTACTGTCATAGCTGAGACTTTTCTTTCATGTGCTGAAACTGCTTTTTGCTCACAGGTAATTTTTTATGACCTCTCCTCTTTCTTACTGCTGTCTTTCAGAATATCTCAGACTTGTCCATATCTTTCTCATCCCACATTGCTCAGAATTGGAGGCAAAGTCAGACATAGATCTTACCAGTTTTAACTGAAACAAAGTAATAACAATTTGTGACATACATAGGATACATCCAACAGCACATCCCAGGATGACACGTGCCACCACACACCAAACTGTTGGTCTATATTTAGTTTGTCACCTTGAGCTACAGGTCTTCTGTCCTTTTTATGTCTAGCAGCATTTCTCCATTTTGTGCTTGGGGGCTGATATATCACTTTTATTTCTCCAGGCAGTCAACCTCAGCACCCCTTGGACAGCACTGGTGCACCCTACCATGAGAAAAGGGATGCCAGTGAGGTGGCCAAGCTCTGAGATACGACCCAGATCAAGGTTCCTATACCCCAATTCACATCCCATCAGCATCCCCACAGCAGCAGAGCAGCAACCCGCATGCTCCTTTCCGTGGCAGGTACTGTGGCTAACGGGCACCCCGGCTAACTAGCCTGGGATGAGACAGCAGACATTTGGCTGATTGTTGGATGATAGACAACATACAGAGGATCTACTGTACCAAAAGGGGAAAGGGCATTGTCACCTATAGACATCAGTGATTATAAATCAGGTCAGTGGCAGAGGGTCTCTGTCAGCTGAGACCAAAAAAAGTACTTCCAGCTCAGCAAAAGTAATGGGAAAACTTGGGAGAAACGCAAGAGAGGGCAAATGGCTTTTTGATTTCCAAAAACAAACTCCTCAACTCCTCTTCCCCAAAGCAGATTGAGAGAACACAAAATTTCCAGTTTTTTTTTTCCAGGCCCAAGTACACTAGAAAAGCCACTGTCTGCAGAGTAAGCAGAAGTGCTACGTAGCATATGAAGAGCATATGCAGCAGAGGAAAACAGAGGCTAGTTCCAGCAATAAAAAAAAACCCAACAACACCAAAACAAACAGCCCCAGAGTGCGGATTTGAAAACCATATGCAGGTTTCTAAGTAACCAGTCCAATTTTTCTGATGTGTTGATGGCTGACTAGTTCCCACTGAAATCAATAGGCGATGTCGATTGCTTGGTACTTTTGAAAATCAGGCCAACCCTTCAGGAGCATAAGTAGGGGCCTGAAATACCTGATTATGCCCCATTTGAAGTCTGAGCCTCGATGCACAGCAATGTGCCTGCTGTTCAGAAATATGTCTCACAACATGCACATCCTCTGCAAGGATGAAAGAGGAACCCTCCCTGTGACAATCAGACTGGGGACAGAAACCTCTGTTTCCACCACTACCACACACTCCATCCTCCCCTTACAAAACTGAATATACCAGCTTCAATTATGAAAGAGGAAAAACCCTTTTAGAGATGCTGCAGCACATTATCAAACACAGCGTGTTATATAATGCAGAGATAAAGTAGCGGAAACTTAAATTTGCAGGAAAATAAAAGCTGTGATGCGTATGTAAGTGTGACCTGTCCTGATCTACTCACAGGCAGAAAGTAAGCCAAGAGGTGAGGAAATGGCGAGGCAAACAGATAGTTAAATACGAGCCTTACAGAAAAGTTAAATACAAGCTATACAGAATATATTTTCTAATTTAAAAATCCTCCAAATACCTGCTCTGAAGTTTTACTTTTCTAGTGCTGGCTACTGGCATGCTTCAATTAGCACTTTGGGTTTGGAGCAGGTCCTGTGCTCAGTCGCTGTTTCCTTTATTACAGCTTGGTGCCTAACAGCCGCATTGGAAAGTGCATCGCATCCTTCCATGAGCACCTTCCCACCTGATGCGTGCTCTGGCACCTGTAAGTGGTGATTTACTGTTGAATCACACAACAAAACTGACTATATCCTTTATAAATTCATAAATCCCGAGTAGGACAGTTTTCCTATTATGGCTGCAGTATTGTTTCAGTGGTGTAACCCGCATTGCTGAAGGAGAGACAATAAATCGTGAGACTGTGAAATCCATTGTATTTATATATGAGGCTGCTTTGGTTTCCATTTCCTAGTCACCAATAAACTGAGATCTTTTGAGTTTGCCACAGGGATATTTATAGATTGCAAATGGTGACACATTAAATCAATTGGCTTCTATATTTTCTCTGGGATATTTTATTGTTTCCTGCAAGTCCATGAGTATTTTCCCCATCCTACAGACTCTTTTCCATGTGGAGAAAGTCTGGATGATCTTAGGCTTTCTTCACACTCTTCCTTTATACTTATGAGGCCGTGATTTATATATATATATCAAGCCATATCCTTCTTGCAGCAGACAGAAGCAGCATGAGAATCTGTATTTGTTACACGGCCTTTTTGTCACTTTTTTTGTGTTTTACCTCCTAATGCCTCTCTTTGGAGCTATTTATATAATAATCACAGAAATCTCTATTATAGCATTTATAATAATGATTATTCAAAGTATTTTTCAGAGTTTTTGGCAGTACCATTGTATCTAGGATGTGGTCCTAGCCCAGGACCAGAGGTGTTAGACATGGTCTCATCCCAAAATAAGGATTCTCCGAGATCTGATCACCATATAGTATAAACCAATACACAGGAGCTGCAGCCAGATGGTCATATACTCTCCTCTGGTCCCCAAAAGTTAAATATCAATAGTTTTAGAGGACCACAGTAGGGAACATCTCACACTATAAAAATCACTCCAAAAATTAGGAAAAAAAAGTAAGCCATGAAACTTACCTGAGCCATGTGCCAGCTGAGTGAGGGAAACTTCTTTCTTTCTAAAACAAATCAACAAGTGTACTGGGGAATGGAGTCATTCTGTACATTTAAAATCAAACAAAGATAGAAACCAACATAGAGGGTATCAGTAACCAACTTGATGGAAACAACAGCAAAATAAACTAATATCTTTTCTTCTTTTATCTCCTGCCAATTGTGTCTTTAAGTAGTGGACATTGAAAAGACAGGATCTA
The DNA here is from genome assembly GCA_013400195.1 of Aramus guarauna. NCBI lineage: Eukaryota > Metazoa > Chordata > Aves > Gruiformes > Aramidae > Aramus > Aramus guarauna. The sequence goes on along the minus strand of VXBL01005980.1, from coordinate 299,909 downwards.
TCTGTACACTGTATATACTTTGGGATACCGATATAATTGTCAGGTAATGTGCATGAACTGGTCTATGGTGCTGTGGGACATAGCCAGGTTCCTAAAGAACAAAAAACCCCAAACTTCTGTTTCTTTATTTTATTCCCTGGTGTGGCAATGCTGCCAAAAGGGTATATTGGGATTTTCTCCAGGTTTTGCAGCAATCCTGTCCACAGCAGCTATATCAGCAAGACTAATTCACCAGGTGCCAATGAAAAGCTAAAGTGTTTGTAAAGTGGTGGTGGTTCTTTTTTTCTTTTTATTCCCAAGCTCAAAATAGCAATAAAGACCCAGGATTTTTATTTTTTTCTGTTAAAGTAAATGCATTTGTGCTAACATAAATGGAACAAATTCTGCTTACTGCTGAAATAGCTTTATGTTCAAATTAGTAAAATACAAGAAATTGGTTGTTGAATACTGTAGTTTATCCTTCTGCTTTTGCTTACTTACTACTTTTCTGCAGTACATAATAAAACTTACAAAGAATTCTGTAACTCTGCAATCATACTTCTATACGCAAATTTTGGTGTTTGGATCTTGTCTTTTCTGTATATAGGTTTGAGCAGGATGTCTAAAGAATATCTGGAGGCCCAACGCAGACATATCTATTAAAAAAAGAAGGCAAAAAGCACTCTAATTTCTTCTGCATCTGTCAAAACCAGACCTCCACATTACACAGAACACCAGTGACAAAAGCAGGAGGAGAAATTTAAAGTGTAGTTCTGTGCTCAGGTTAAGTGAGAAGTGATTAACGTGTTTTCTCAGTCAGATTTTGACTGGTCTGAAGCTGTAGTAATCTTCTGGTATTTGATTAATCCTTTTCTTTCTAGAGCAATGGTTGTAAAGATCAGAATTTAGACAGGACTACAAATGATGCAAGATTAGCAGGCCTCTAACTCATCACATAAAGGATAAGCTGTTAACACAGTATTAATAGGTATAGTCACACAGGAGGCTACGAAAACCTGAAAACACTGAACAAGGAGCAGCAGCACCCAGCCAGGCTCCAGCAGTCATTGTGCCATAGCAGCGGGGTGCAGGGGGCTCCCCTTACCCGGTCAGAGGTTCCCAGCTCTGCACTGGGAACACAGCGTCGTGTCAGGAGGTGGAATAAAACTCTTCCCCATGGCAGGTGGTAAGGCCACGGCTGCAGTATGGGAACTGGGGCTCATGGTGGTGCTGCCTGGGACGGTGCAGAGCAGCAGGGGCCCAGGTCACAGAGCCCAGCCACAGACATTGTCACGCTTTAGAGACTAAAACCTTTTTTGGTTATTAAAAGCCAGCACAGTTCACCAAGAGAACACCCTGAAGGAATTAACATTAGGAAAGAGTCCTCTTATTGCAACCTAACAATGCAGATTTAGATACCTGCCTGTCTGAGGACTCACCAGCCCCATCACACCCGTACCCTAATGCTCTGCTGACCTTCCAGCAGTCCTATGGCAAGAAGCTGGAGTACACGTTGCAAACTAAAATGATCAGAAACTGATTTGGACTTAAATATAAACCCCAAATATTTCTCCTACCTCTAACNCCTCTAACAAAAAAAAAAAAAAAAAAATCTCATGCTGTTAATTTTCTTCCCAGATAGCAGGGATTTGCACATCTTACCCCTAACTCAATAAAGTTCTCATTAAAATCTAAACTGTTGCAAAAGATCTTTGAGTCCTTACTCTGTTTTATCATCATCCATCCCAAACACACACGTCTTTTTGTAGCATGTTGTAAGCTCAGGGAAAGATGAGCAGAGAGCAGTAGTAAAGTTCTTGCTGTAAGCATGATCTAGTTCCCTAACGCAGAAGAAACTGGAGGTTCCTAAATAGCTCTGTGTCCTATTTCAGAAGGACATAAACCCAATGGTCCCTGCCTGCCCCCTGCGTGTCACGGCACTGAGTATTTAGGTTTTGTGGAAGCAAGGTGTGTTGAAGTCGTTGAAGAATGAGAATTAATAGCACATTGAGTTTCTTTCCTAAATAGCTGCAAGTTACTTGTAAGAAACGACATGTTTCTGTGGTTGCCTACACAAAAACTTTGCTTTGGTTTTAACTAAATTAATGGAAACAATTTAATCAGTGTGAAAGCCAAGCTGGGCTGCTGTTCTAAAGGTTTATCTTTTGCTGAAGTCATTTTTCTGCCTGCTGACATGTCAAACAGGCCAACAGTATCAGCAGAGGATGTCCTGGAGGAGACAAAAGGGAATTGCTGGAGAAGACAGCATGGGAAGAGAGAAGAGAACATCACGAAGGTTAACAGATGATAGAAGAGAAGGTGGGTGGTGAGGAAGAGCCTTAAAAATTCTAAGAAAATAGAAAGCAGTAAGTAAACATACAGAGGAAATAAGAAAGGACAGCAGGAAAAAAGGGAAATAGAATAAAGGGAAAGTTGAAACAGTGGTTTCATTTACCAGGTGTTGTTCCATGCTGTAGACAATACAGTTGTGCTGTACATTAGTTTAGCCTAGGACATAAAGCACAGTGGAAGACACAGAAGTGCTATTGTTCAGAGACTGATTGGTTTCAAATATCCAAGAAGAAGCCAGGAATATCTGGACACATTGCATCCCTTTTGAAAATACCAATGGCCTCTAGGAGAGTTGGAAAGTGAGCACTAGCCCAGTAATAATTCAAACCGATTCAATCTCTCTTGCCTATTCCCAGTGAGCTCCCAGACAACACGCATGCAAAGCATGCAGCACAGCTGAAATCCCGTCTATGCTGAAGCAGATACAGACATTTACATTCCAGGTTTGGATGCACATCTGCCTGCTGGGAGGAGGCTCAGTCCTTCCTCCTGAACATGCTCTGACTCCCAGGACTGCCTCCCATTCACTGTCTGTTGCAACCACCTTCTTTCCTGCATGGCCCAGCACTCCCAGTTGGCATCAAGTGTCTGTGTATAAGGACAGGAATTAAAGCTGTCCCTTTAGCTTCCTGCTTCTCTCCTAAGCGCACACAGAAGTGGAAGGGGGGAACCCTTGCTGCAGGAAGCAGGGGCTCAGCATCTCTGCTTCTCCTTTATCCTTCGCCTCTCCTTCTGTCAAGGGGTTTGCAGCTGCAGCAGACACAGACAGTAAATGCAGGGGCAGGCAAAGTGAGAGCAGTTTGAATTTTGGACTGGCTTATTAGCCATGTCCTTCCAAGAGACAGTGCAGGCACCTTCAGGTCTTCTTCTAATTGCAGTCCTAAACCCCCTAATCTCAACTCCCGATATTCAAAGTGAAATTAGCTACTCTGTAAAGCTCTAAAATGCAGCAATTAGACTGAACTCACTTTTAAAGTCCCTGCTAGCAACTGATCTCTGTGGGAAAAGTGCTTGTATTTCACTCAATTTTCAGGTATTTGTAGACTACAACAATAGAAGGCAAAAGACACAGGTGCTTTGTTACCAAAAATACTTTGCACATGCGCTGTTGTATTCAGCTCACACAGAAATTCCATGTTTTGATAAAGAGACAAAATGATCGGTTGCAGGTAGAGAAACAAACTGCTGATAACCCAGGGAGATGATAGAGCCAAGTCTCCTGAGTTGTAGTGCTGTGCTTGAAGCACGACCCCTTTGCTAAACAGATCAGGGAAAGGTTACTTTCCTTACACCACCTCGAAGCAGCTGAGTTGAACACCACTGTATCTTTTCATACGGACAAGAAATTAGGTCAAAACTTTCTAGGAAATTTCTGCTGCCTGTTTTAGAACACAGTTCAAAAGATCAAAGGAGAGAAATTCTACAGAAACCTGTATGCAATCTCATGTGGAAATGAAACATTAACAGGAAGAAATCTTGTGACTGAATACTGCTGAGCTGACATCCAGGGGCTTACCTTTTTAAAAACCTCAGTGCAGCTCTGCGGCAGTAGAATGTAAGGCAAAGAAAGCGAGTAAACTTAAAACAACCCTTCCATCAGCGCCCACCCCAAGGACAGAAACACCATTCATTTTGTTAACATTATGGCATCGTTTCTCCCCGCTCCCATCTCCACCAGCAACTTGGCTGCAAAGAGCCACTTTAGCCTTTTACCAACAGCAACAAATCTTACCCGAGCAGCGGAGTTTTTATCAGTAGTTAGAGCTCCTCACTCATGTTTGGTATTAAAGTGTTCTTTCTTCTAAAGTACTATTTTGATTAGATGATCTCTTCCCTGAGAAAAAAAAAAACAACACTTAGGGCCAGATTTTTAAAAAGCTATTAGGCTCCTGCTTAATTTAAATGCATAACAGCAGGCAACTCAGCCTAATTCTCTACTTGAGCACACAGTCTCCTGATTTATACACACAAGTGGAATAGCTTTCGCGGATGCATATTTTACCTCTTGTTTTATCCTCCTTGCCTTTTAATAACTTACCTTTACTTCTGATTTTCGTAATTTGGACTTAAATTACACAAACAATCATCTATCACACAGAGTGCATTGACCAATTTCCTCCAGTTGCTTTGAAAATAGAGTTCATTGGACTCCTTTTATCCCAAGTCATCTCACGGTGTGGCAGTTCTGGTCCAGTCCTACATTTGAGAGAGAAACCTGGGTCTTGATGTGAGTCACGAGGTGGGGGAAGAGCAGAGGGTTTAACTCCACACATCATTAACTCCTCCCAAACAGCCAGAAGGAACACTGAATCTCACACTAAGACGACTTTTATCACTGATATATCTTCTTGCAGTTTCCACACTGATCTCTCCATAGGTTCCTTTGATTTATGAGGTCATTTGTCTGTTGACGATTGAATTAACTACTCTAGAAGAGCATTTCTGTCCCAGAGCAGGGAAGGTTTTTAACCCTTTTTTGTTAGCTGTAGTTAAAACCCAGCGATTGGACATGCAGCTTATCTCTATATGATGGTTACATTTCAAAACATTCCAGAGACATACAACTTTCTTTAGAAGATTCAAAAGAGACAAAGATCTCTTTGATCAGGTGAATAGTGGTTTTTTGCACAGAAGGAAATAGCAGGTTGCAGGACATAATATTGCATAATATTTTCTAAGCATATAATTACTGCTGATTGTATTTTATACTGGAATACAGCTCAGCTAGCATCAGTTTCCAAAACATTTCCCCTGATCATGCAATTCTTCCTAAAAGGACACTGGAAAATTAAGCTTCTACCGAGAATGATACAAAATAACATGGACTGGACACAAATCCTGCAGACTTAGTGGTGCACAGATCCCAAGCCACAGATAAAAAATTCTACGAGACTGGGGCTGCGTAACCTGAGTAGAGGCAATTCCTAGTACCGTAGGCAAGAAGGGACTGGGCATCACAGAAATGCCAAAGGGGATGTCCTGATGCCAACAGACTTGCATACAACTTTGTGTAGATTGCTTCATAGGCTTACAACCCTGGCCAGGTGATGGGGAAGAGGACCCAAAAGAAATGGTTAAGGAAGGTAGAGTAGGAATCACGAACTTCTCACTTGCACAGCTACAGTTGACCACAGAACACCACTGGTGTGGTTTAGTCAACCACTGAGTACACATCCAAGGCTAAGGGTTACATCTAGTCTTCCTAGAAGGACATTGCTCAGTTAAGTGCTTTCACTTACCCTATTTTCAGTAATGCATAAATTGGACAACAACAGAAAGCGTCAGCCCAGAGCAGCTTTACCTAGTAATGACCTTTGTTCCCCACCAGTGGGGAACAAGACCTCTACTTCTTTGCAACTCAGCAACTTACACTCGAACAAAACTTGTCCTGGCTGGTTGGATTCTTAATTGCGATGGTGCTGCTGTTTCTTAACATCCTTAAACTTGCCAGAATTTCAACACTCACATTCTTTTCTTTCATCTATTTTTGTAAAATTATGCTATCTTAGTTTTTCTTTCATGCAATATTGTATTACCTCCTTTGAGACATCAGTTGTACTCCACAATTAACATTTTCAGTGCCGTTTTTTCTTTAGAAACAGTTCTTCACAATATCTTGGGTTTTCTGGCTTTGATTCCCTGATTTTTATTTTTTTTTTTTGGTTCACAGCTCACTTATCAAGGCCAGAACTCCACAGGCAGGGTTTCTATCAATTTCAGTTGGAGTTCTCACCTGATTAGAACCTGCAGCAGAAAGTTTTATGATCACACCCAGAGCATGAGGTTTCAGCTTCTCCTGACGCATCACTATTTCCAGATCTGATTTCAGTCCAAAGTGTGCATTGCAAGTTGGAATTAAAAAACAGTTCATTTTCAAAATGCCCTGTAAAGAAGACATTAAATTAAAATGCTAAAAAACTCTTGTCCCCAGATTAATACTGAGGTAACTTGAAACACTGTTTTTAATTTAATTATGTTTCTTATTTGACCTGACTGTATGACAAACCAGTAACAGTATTGCTTTCTAATCACAGCATCTATCACAGAATACAAGTATTTCTTGGTAATGCATAACAGCTTTTCTGAGCTGAAAATAAAATGTAATGTTCTTCTGCCTACAATATTTAAAGTAAATAAAAATTAAATACACTATTGGGATTACACCATATGAGATGATTCGAAATGCTGGCGTGATTTGACATGTAACAGCCCACTTTGCTGGTGTTAGCAGGCCATGAAATCATATAAAAAAATAATAAAACAGAAGAAAAAATTACGAGTTTCATAAGACAAATGCACTTTTTGATCTTTTCTTAAAAAGAAACTTTCTGTTCTGCATTTTGTCCTGCACCACTTTTAGGGTCGTTAAGGAGAAGTCTTTTTACAAACTGCACTAATTACTAAAGTAATGAAACGTTTTGCAGACCAAGCCTAAACAAACCAAAATCTAACTGGCAGTTAGCTGATCCCTAACTCTCTTGGCTTCTTCAGCTCCTGCCTGTATCGGCCACTGTTCAGTCTCTATCAGACATAGCTCATCCAGTGAAGTTTCGCAACAACTCCAGCCACGGTTTAGCTCCACCACATGCCCATGTTGTGACCAAACTGGTGACATCATCCTACTACCCCACTGGTGGTCAGAAGTCCTCCTGGGGCAGCCGAGATGCTGAAGGTAAGGAAACCAGGGCCACTGATAGATGTGCCACTCTGTAGATGAGGACAGTCCCAGACCTGGTGCACACTGCAGACTGGGTGAACCCAGCCCCTTAGACTGAACAGGTCACTTCTGTCTCTCTGGACAGCCTACAGTGCATGGTGCATAGGAGAACAGGTCTTGGGGTCTCTCCACCTTTAGCAGGTGAAGATGGAATTCATCAATCTTCAACTCCTTTTGCAGTCTGTGGGAGCCAAGAAATGAGTAAGAGAAATAATGATGGAAACTGCCCCAAATGAAAACAATGCAGTCAATGATCAACACCACACTGAAATCACTACAGCTGAAAAATATGTTTTCCTTCCCCTGAATACTCTATTAATTAGAAGGAACTTAAACTTCACCGCCTCTCAAGTACTTTCTCCCAGCCAAGACTTTTAGACAAGATCTGAACTACAACATCTGCATGGAGGTCTAATGGAGTTACGGTCCTACTCCCTAATGCCAGCTTTTGGGATGGACGTAATGTATCATAAAATGAACTTCTTTTGAGGTATTTCTCTTTGTGGTATTAAGGCAATATCTCATCCTGCAAAGAACACATACACAGAATTTTTGTTTCACAGACTCTTGAAGTGTTTTCTGTGGAAATGATTCAAACTTTCTAAACATGACACGAAAGTCTTTTGCTTCATGGGTCTGAGTATAAAATATACCAGGAGCTACAGAAACCTGCTATCTGAAATCAGAGAAAGTGGTTAGGTTTCACAAGCTAAACTGAACTGGCCATGTCAGTCAGTTGAGGACATATCCAGGAGGATACCCAGTTGCTGAAGGGGCTTATTTGGACAGAAAATCATTTCCCACCTACACTGACCAAAGGCTCCAGCGCCTCAAGGATGAATGTCCTCTCACCCTGAGCTGCTGCTACACAAGTAGCCAACAGCAAAGAAAACCAACCCAGAATATTTCTGTAAGACAAAATGGAAACACTCTCTTTTTAAAAACCGTTGCATTCTCTCTCATGTCAGAGACATTTCATCAATGTTTCAAACCCATTTGGTTTGAAAAGCACCACATTAGTACATTCTGGCTTTCGAACACACATTTTTGCAAAATAATCATTTTTATGCATGCAGATTCTTCAAAGGGAACTATTAGAAGAAACAACACTTCTTATTCCTCCCCTATTTTATCTGTCATCAGGAGAGTAATCTTTAATACCAAACACAACTTTCACTTCAGTCAGCACTGAAGCAAATGAGTATTATCTGCTGAGTAACATCATTATTTCATCAGCAGTTCTTCTGTCTCATTTGGAAGCTCCTGATTGAGGCACTGCTCCCACCTTGAGCCCAGCTAATGCATTAGCCCTGGCAAGATCACAGCAAAAGTCATATGAGCAAAGGCCCTCAGAAATGGAAATTATTCCATGAGCTTTTAATGCAAGTAAGAAGAGGTCAGTCAAAGTAAGACTCACAGAAAACTAATTGGAAGTGAAATACAGACTCAAATGATAAAATATATCTCAATTTTACACAGCTTGCTGCTCACATGCGTTTATTTCTAACATCCAAGGACAACACTATGAATACATCAGCCTAAGTGGCTGGTTTGCACTTTTCTTCCTGTCTGTGGAGATACCTTTCAAGCACAAAGAATCAGCAAAACCAAAGTGATCTCAGGTGGGTAACGTTACTGCTTGAATCATTCCACTAAAACATTGAAATATTTTAAGTAACTTCACAGTCCTATGGGTATCATTGACCAAAATGACCTGCTGAGCCTATAAAATCTGAACACTTTAGATATGAGGCTTTTAGACACAATGACAGTTTTTAAAATTTGGGAAAAACAGACATTTGTGAGGATGAGGTCAAACAAGCCCACATGGTGCTTTACTTCCAGTTTAGGACCCACATTGAGCACAGAGAAAGGTATTTTAAATAAGGACTTTTCATAGGCCCAGTTTGCTTTAAGGAGTTACAAATTTTGCAGTGAACCTCCCCAAGAGTGAAACTGTTACTTGAACGGATGGAGGAAATTGCGGCTGCAGGCTCATGCCCAACCTGGAAGTGCAGGGAGGTACCAAAACATCAACACCATTGAGCTGTGGGGCTTACAGCTCCCTCCAAAGTCTGCAAGATTAAGAGAAAGGACCAGCCATAATTATGTGAATTCTTAAGAAATTGTCAAAATTAATTCAGATCTAAATACAGACCTCCAATTGACAGCTGATCCACGTCTATGTTAGAGCCCAAACTAAGACATGGAATTCTCTTAACACAACTCAGATGCTTGTAAGTGAAGGCGTGCTGCTCAGGCTGCGCTGCCCCTGCTCTTCCAGCAACCTCTTCTCCCTTCCTCAATCCTCCTGTGCAATTAAAAAGAATGACTGGACTGAAGCAGTATTGGGGCATAGAGAGAAACAACTTCTGTGTTCTGCTAATAAGTCATGAGCCAACTTTCACGCAGGTGCACATGTAACTGTTAAAAAAAGAAAATAAGAGCTACTTGCTGGCACAGCTTTCCTTTGGAGAGGTCACAAACCACTCTCCAGCAGGTGAAAATCATGCCAAGAGAAGGGGGCTGAGCAACTGCAAAACACTGACTGATCACGGTGAATATATAAGCATCTGTTTTCATGCACCAGATAATTGGGTCCTTGGGAAGCAAACTAAAAAGACGAAGAAGATCTCTAAAATTCAGATTTTTGTTTTAAGCCACTCGCTCTTTGCCAGCAATCATTTTATATGAGAGCAGTGATTGAGTACAGATGCAATTGCAGTTGTCCTGTCAAGCAGCCATCCGTATTTCTTGGGTCCTGTTCCTCTCTAATGGGCATTATTTCCCAGAGATCACAATGTCAGAGCACTAGTACTTTTTTCTGCAACCTCTTTTTTTTTTTTTTTTTCACCTGTTCTTTCTCTCTGCACCTACTGAAATCTGTGTGAACACCTAAAAATATGTATGACTTGGCAGATCTACGCTGGGGCTCCTCACACATCAACAGTCTGCCTAAGGCATTGTGTCCAAAAGCTGAACATCATTATAAGTTACCCAGCTAGCTGATAAAATGTTACTTCACTTTTGTTTCCATGTATTGATTTCCCCCTTGATGTGACAGCCCAATCTCCCACTCACTCACTGTCAGACGCTGTTTTCCATTTGATGCAGACATTCAGTGACTCAGTCTTTTCAATACACGCCTTCCTTAGCATTAAACGTACACTTGCTATGGGTTTGGCATGCTGAAATTGCTCAGGAAAGCTTTCTTTCTTTAGATTAAAAATGAACTCAAATATTTCTTCATTGTTTAAGGTAATTCCTTTGGAGACATCATGCTGTCTTTTATATGTTTACTGTATATTGAAAACAAGTATATTGTATGTATTTATATCACACATATATATATATTTTATGCCTTTTATATATATAAGGCCAAAATCTTCAGTGACCACATGCAGTCACTATGGATCCCTGGGCACCCATCAGAAGTCTGCACTCAACTGCTTGCCAAAGTCCCAGTGAGGTACATGCCCACCTTCACCCTCAATGTCTCTAACATTCACTAGCAGACATAACTGGAAAGATACGCTTTCCTTCCTCAGCTAACCAACCCGCCAAGCTTAAGGCATATGTTTTTGCGGGGATTCAAGCAGGTGAACCAGGAGGCACTGCAAATCACCTACAGGTAACTGCATCTTAAAAGAAAATCAGCACTCAGACTGAACATAGTGTATTTGTTTGATTTGATGTTTCAATTCTTTGCAGAAAACTGGGAATGTGCAAAGCACTGACATTTTGATTGCCAGGGATGACTGTTCTCTGCATTGTAAAGTTGGTCTGATATGTTAAAGCATTACACCCAGACTTTTGGATGATGGGTTTCTGATCATGACTGATATTCCTTCCTTGAGCTTTGTATCTAAGTAAAGATTTTGAGATGGTCTGTCTTTCTACACTCCAGTTATCCCAGCCCAATCGTTCTCTGAACGGTTAAAGCTATCCTGACTCTTTATAAAAGATAAAGCGTATGAGCATCTGAAGACCAGATTCAGCTTGGCGGCTGAGTTCAATCATCCACCACTGGGAAAGCACCAACATCACATACTGTCTTGAAAAAAAAATAAAATAAAAAAATAAAAGAAAGAAAGAAAGAAAGCCGGTGCATCCATTCCCAGAGGCCATCCTGACACACCTTAAAAAGCCTCATTTTCTGGGGATAAACATTGAATCAGTTTAAGATTGTTAATTCCTTTATATTCCATTTTCTAAACTTTCTATAACATTCAGAAATCTTTCTCAAGGGGATAAGTAAATTGAACTTTTTCTCATAATCTCCTAATATGTGCTCTAGGTAAGTTTTGATCACACTCTGCTCCTCAAGGGGCACTTAACACATCCCAGTGATAACTCCTACACATTCTTTTCAAAACAGTGAAAGATAAACCAAAGCAGTTATGCTGGACAGTGTTATGGTGAACAAAGAGTAAGTATGATTAGAAACAGTGGTTAAGGTAACTGTCAGATCTGGATACCACCTTATTGAGAGTTGAGTTACAAAACATCTTCATTAAACAATGTCTTGCCCCCACTTTTCAACATTTCTATATGAAACCACTGTCAAAATTTTAGGCTGCTTCTTGGAAAATATGGATGAATGTCCAAGACTTTCTCTTAATGGTTTGGGGTTTTGGGGAGGGGTTGGGTTGGTTTAGGGTTCTGGAATCACTCAGCACTTAAAAAGTACTTGGTTAGAAGAAAAAAAAAAAAAAAAAAGGCCAATTTCCCTAGTAGAAACCTTTTGGAATGTTTAAGAAAGAGCGCACTATATTTGACAGTTTGAATTTTGCTCATGTGAGCATTGCATAACCCCCTGTTTGCAGTTTCCAAATGACGTGATATTACTCTTGATGCCTGTAGCTACAGGTTGTCAAGAGAGAGGAAACGGCAACAGTCAGGCAAACAGGAAAAAAAGTCAAATCCAATAGCAGTAACCCACTATTACTGTCTTTCACTTACAGAAAAACCAAGCAACTACGAGCACTGCGGCCAGACTGCCAGGAGATATACTTCTTTACAGGTGGTGGGCAAGACAAGCAGAGAGCCCTCTAAGCAGTCTTGCAGCCTGGAGTTGATCCTTACTTTAATCCCAAATAGCCTGAACTACGTGGCATTTGGTATGCTAGAAAAATCTCCAGTTTCATAGGCTTTTTCACAAGGATATGCTTCCTGTACAGAGACGGAGGGTGAACAAGAGTTCCTGTCGCTGCTGCTGGCAACTGAGTCCAGCAAAGGATGTGCTTGACAGCAAAAGAGATTTTTGTCCTGGCCCGCTCAGCCTAAGGAAAATTACATTTTCAGTCTAAAACAAAGGACTGAAGGTCAGATTGCAAAAGAGCTAGTGTTCATAATTGTGAACATATTTTAAAAGAGCTCCTAGCGTATAGGCTGAGTTTCTGACCGCAAAACCAAACACTAAACTTTTTTAAAAGCTCTGATGCCCCAAGCCATACTACTGCCTATATTAAAGTATCTTTTTAATATTTCAAGGTTTTCTCAGTGCCAAGCTATTAAATGTGTAGACTGATTTCCTTAGAGCAAAATCCCTCCCCAAAATCCCAGACAGAATGCCAATCAAAATAGTTAATTACTAACCAAAAAATCCCAGTAATTGACTGCATGGATTTTAATTTTATGAGATAGCGGTATCCTTATGAGAGCTCTCCAAGCTGAGGTTGGAGAACAATGGCTCCCTGAACATGAAAGCACTTTCCAAATCACAGCAGAGATGGTAAGGTTGAATTTGACCTCACTTGTTCCAATAAAAATTCAGGTTATGTCCATAAAAATGAGTGAGAAATAGGCAACAAAAGGGTTGACAACAAGAAGAGGAGGAGGGTCTTTTTGAGGTGAATTTGCAAAAAGATACAGCTAAAACTACTTTGGACCTTTCATCAGAAATGATCTCTAGGAGGTAAACAGTTTAGCAGACTGCTAGCTACAAAAAAACACTACAAAAGCATCCTTAAAGTAGTTATTACACAGAATTCTTGCATGTTCTTTCTTCCCTGCCCAGCAATAATTGGTCTCAAACAGGGAACAGTGACAACGCATGACCTCCATGCCAGGTGACAGGTATTGTCACAAAGAACAGCAGTGCCCATTGCCAACATTTTATCTCAAGTTTCATTCCTGGATTTTTTTTTTTTTTTCTAGAGGCCCTGTATTTATGTAAGAATCACCAAGAGGGTATTTTAAAATTATTATGAAGGCTCAGAATTGCAGAGGAAAACTCTAAAGTATAACGCAGAATAAAAACTGCATTGCCAATGCTCAAAGGCTAATTAAAAGGCTCCACCAGCTTATTGCTGCAGAGGAATGCCGATTTCGACTCCTACACATACAAAGTCCCACTCACAAGTGCAGTCCTCCTGCTCTGTGCTTTGGCAGTCAGCCTGATGTTAGCACTGAAAGGGGAGAGGACCCACAAGAGCAACGCTGAGATTCGCATGCCATATCCATCCCTTACAGCATCAGTGTTGACCATCCGTGATGCTGCTGTTCCAAGAGTGGCTGCAAAGCATTCCAAAGCTAAGAAGAAACTGCCATTCTGAAGCTAAAGAAAGTTCTTTGAAAATTCAAAACTGGGTCAGACAAACCATAGCACTCCCGTACCAAATGGAGCAGTATGGGGACCACAGCAATTACTGCAGCATTTGGAGTGATGCTAGACAGTCTTGGTTTCAGCTGGTGGGCACCAGCAGGCAGATTTTCTCCAAATACAGAACTCACTTTCAGATATACCTGTGCCTCTCATTCAGCATCACCTTCCTTTTCTCACAGATGTTGTTTTAGTAGTGTTGAAAGATGAGTATTTCTGCCTAGGTGTTCATAAGGCAAGCTAAGGAGATTTCTAATAACTCCCCTCGTGCCCCTTAAAAGGTCCCTGGAAATTACCAGGAGGCTGGATAAGCTGAAGCAGCTCTTACTAGAAGCAGCCCAATACCTTTAGATTTTTGCTAGTCACAGCATCAAGTAACTTCAAAACTTTGATGCTGTTTATCCCCCTTTGGTTGTGTTCTTTGGTTCAACATGGGTTTTTTATTGTTTCCTTAACAATTTGACATGCATTCATGAGTTAAAAATAGCAAACTGATAATGCATCCATCAGCAGTCTTTCCTAGAGAAAATTGCACATACTGAGCCTTTGAATCCTCTGCAGTGATAGGACAAGTCTACACCCTGTCCTCTGCTGGAGTATCACTAATTTTACCCGCTTTATTATTTTTTTCTCTTTTATTGCAAACAAACTACTAAAGTATGCCCATGTTTTACCACACAGGTGGTCCTTCTCTGTTTGGTACAGCACACCGCAAACCATGGATAAAAGGCTCAATAGATACAACAGTGTTGCCTGCACTGAGTGGAAAGCTTTAAAGTACTGTAAGATGTCTTTTAGGTCTGAAAGTTTGTCTCTGGAAACTTTAATGAAGTCTTTACATATAGATAATAAACAATTAATGTTCAATGCTGATATGATTGACATGTAGAGATGTTCTCTGAACTGGACAGTTTCTCCAGCTGGAAGCTCACAGTAATAAAATTTATACCTCTGCTTCATGTCAGCAGCAACTGAAATGATGTGGGACTAATAAGTGGCAGGTTTAATTACAGCTCAGTTACTTCATTAAAGCAGCTCTTAATTTAAACTGGAAGAAGAATCCATTCTTTTGACTTCCCATCAGAAGTGCTCCCCAAAAAAGGGGAGAAGCAGCAGTTCTGCTCATCAGCTCAAAAGATTGTTTGAATGATGCACAGGAGAAAATTAACACAAGGAAATGCAAAGGAGATCCTGTTTATAGGTGGTACAACTGGATTCCATTAGGAAAAGGCTGACAAGAATCTTTTAAGCTCCCAACAAAATTTTAAGCAAAAGCAGAACATCTTGGACAAATCACTTGAAATTTTGTTTGCAGCCCTTCTACCTCACTATGCTATTCTAGTGCTTTACAAGCGATGCAGTTCTGTACTTCTTGTCACTATTCTCCTTTATGACCAAGCTATATATTCTAGGTAATAAAGCATGTAATAGTTCCCCTCTGTCGGCCATTGCAAGAGTGTTTACAGAGCTCCACATAACGGCTTACTGCAGCATGTACAATTTGGGCATGGACATTTGCTCAGAGAAGAGACTGAAGGCAGAGAGAAACCCCACTGATGTCTCAGAGACGCTCTGCTTCTGCTTTGACATTATATCCAAATCGAAAGTTTTCAAGTTTTTGATGAAAACAACATAATTAGGAAAAGGATGGGGGAAAAACCCTAATGAAATCCCATTGCAGCTAGTTAAGACCACAGAAAACATGCAGCAAATGACATTTTTTGACCACAAGATTTCAAAACAGCGGTATCTACTGATTTACATATTTAACATGATGTAGCAAACCACTGATTTGAGGCTCTATTATTTCCTCTCTTTTGTGGACAGGCAAAAGAGAGGCAAGCCTGTAACTTCTTTTTCACCTGTGATACTGTATGTTATCTCCTATCAAACTAGAGTGCTGCTTATACAGTACCTTTGTTCAAAATGTGATGCTCCGGCTCCCTCCACCTACCCAGAAAAATGCTAAAAGCTACTGCGTGTTCTGCCATAAATTAGAACATAGAAAAAAATCCTTCTCCTTTGTCTTCACAACTAAGTAGAGTTTATGTTCACAGGCAATGGCTGAGACCATATTTCAACGTGGCCAGGACTCTGCCACACTGGGGCGATCACTAACCATGAACCCAGGATCTCTCCCTGTGTGTTTCCCATTTGGTGCAAAAGCCCCAGGCTCTGAAAGCAGAGACAGAGATCTCTCAGAGACAAGCTCCACTCACTGCCCAACCAGGATTTGTTCCCTGATTCATCCGACAGGTGAAGCAAAGGAGCAGAGATCTCAAGGAGGAAACAGCAGTGATTACAGAACAAGGCTATCAGAGGACAATCGGCACGTGCCAGCTCAGTGAAGAATGCACAATTTAGGAAATAAAAAGACATAGTTATTCACAAAACTGTTCATACACACAACTACATTCAGTTAAGTACATATGAACAACAGATCAGCGCTCCAACCTTTCTCAAACAGGACAGAGGTTGCAGGAAAAAGCTGCTCAAAGAGTGACTCAATTACCCAAAGGCAGTACTTGGCAGGGTTGAGCCTCCAATCAGAGGGATTAGACAGTCAGGAAAAAAGTGGTGTAGCAAAGAAAAATAAAATGAAAGGAAACAGAGATGAAATAAGATTCTCTTATTGATTTGCACTGAAGATGAATTACTTAGTTATCACTGCAGTTGTAAATGAAAGCCATGCCAAAGGGGTGTAACTTCTAAAGGAAAACAAATTAAATATGTTTTCTTTCTTGCTTTGTGTAGAGAACGTGCCTGACTTCAGAAAGCCACTGCAGCAAAAAGTGAAAACCAAATAAAACAAATGTGTCCTGCACAGGGAAAAGCAACTAAAAAGTTGCACATTTAGCAGTAAGTTCACAGCAGTCCTACAGCTAGAATCATAGACTTCTCACACCTACCGGCATAGCAAGATTTCCACGAATGAGGAGGATTTCCAAGAGAAACCAGCAAACTTGGCATCTTGAAGTCCAGATTGTCAGCAAGTGCTGAACCTCCTCCTTACTTGGAAAACCTGCCCTAGGAAACTGCAAGTCTAACACCCAAAGGTGAGCCATGTGCGTAAGATGCCCAATCTCTGAAATCATGGATGGGCTCTGTGGGTTAGAAGAGGAGAGACTGAAAGGAGAACAACTTCCAGTATTCTGCAGCATCCCCTGGGCCAGTGCCAGGAAAAGATTCCCACCTTTCACGTCCTCGATGTGTTGTTCACACCAGTAGCGCATCAAAGCACTCCGGCAGTGCTACTCTGTTTCGTCATTGCTACTTCATGATTTTTCATAAACGAAGTCAGATACTTTAGTGATTGCAAGTCCAACTTACAAAACACATTGTACACTCACAAATGATCTGAAAACTATGTTGGTTTTGGTGTCGATTAGACTTCCTACGGCTGAGCGTGAAAGCCCAGTTGATATGGTATGCAGAGAGTCCTCTCTCCAATAGAAAAGAAGTTTCTAACCCAGAACTGCAAGATAATGGACTTCAAAGCTGTGGGGTTTATGCATGGAAAACCTGTCACTGGTGCAGGACTGAAACCTGCTTATCTTGGCCTTTCACATGGTGTAATTTGACAGGGCCCATAGCACATCTAAAGGGAAGGAGATGGAAAATGCATCTAACTGTACTGAATTTATTTACTTATTTATTTTTAAATAGCGGCAGAATTTACTCTCCTCAGCTCATGAGCAGTCCCTGTAGAAGTGGATTAGTACATGGGACACAGCAGGTGGTAGAAAGTAAAATCCTTTACAAGGTTTGCCCATGCTGGTCAGAAATATATTTGTAAGTTGAAGAAATCATTATACTCCTGAGAGTCCTTGGGTAGGAAACGAGTTTATCATTTGCTAGCAAATGATTTTGACCTTTCTGCCAAAGGTTAGAGGACAAAGATATATTAAGTGGTGTAATTTAAGTCAAGTGTAAAGTAACAAAGAGTTACATGGCCTTGGGGAAGACTCTGAAGTCTTAGCTGCTGAAGGTGTTTCAGCATTTGGTGGGGTTTACTATTTTAAGAACAAAATTATCATCATAAATTTCTGGGGTTTTACCTGAATGGGACTGGAACAATTTAAATCTCTTAATAAAGTTTATTGCCCACTTCATCTGTCACTTGATACCCATACCACAACACTGCACCAGGCTGCCAGGGTTATGTTGTCAGCTCTAATGCAGATCACCTTTGTGATCACAGAGACAGCGCTTGCACTCCATGGGTGTAACTGTAATTGAGCTTATGTTGGGGCCACACAGCAGCATCCATTAATGTTTGTGAAGAAGTCAGGTCCTCAGATGGCTGGATGAAGTATGTCAGATAGAAATGTTTGAATAGATTCCTCACTTTCCCCCTGTAATCTAAAACTTGTTTCAAAAAGCAGGAGCTCCTAGGATAGCCTCCTGCCACCTGCATGGCTCACTTGCACACGCAGCCATGGTTTCAAAACTGACTTGTCCTTCCAGATCAGGATAAGGCAGCTCAAGCAGAGCTGAGAACCTTGTCAAAGTGTGCACCTTGCCCTGTGCACCCACCACTCCCCTCTAGTTAAACCCCAAGGAGCCTGGCACAAAGTTGCCTTTGCAGGGAAGTGTCTGCCACAAACACTTCTGACTGTATCATGCTGCCAGTGGCAAGCACTCCTCAAGTAGATGCTCCTAGAACCAGGATGGATGTTTCTGAGTGCCACATTTACTTTATCCTCCATAATAATCAGCTGTATGAAGACAGTGACAAGCAATGCAAAGATGAATGTCACGGCAGTGTTACTCTCATAACAACTCATATAAACCAAAGAGGCATCCTTGATATGGTAACATACTCCCCCGAGCGATCACTCCTCAGCAGCTCCTTGTGCCCACATCTTACAATCCCACAGCTTTCCAAGGAGCTCCCTGTGCATGGCAGCACTAGAACATGTTGGGTTTCACAGTCACCACAGAAAAGTGCTGCCAGTCCCCAGCATGAGCTTTAGCCTGTTGGAGGTCTCCCACCTGTCTGAGGGCTTCTGAGATCCTGTTTCATCCGTGGAGGTGATATACTCAACACAGATGGTGAATTACTCATGTTATAGTGGACCAGAACAGTAGTATCTACAAATCTGTAGGCTGAGATGAGAGCTTGGGTAAACTCAACTGTTATTAATTCATTTTTTGAAGTGTTTTTTCCAAATGCTTTTGATTTTTAACAAAACAAAATTCACTCACCAGAAACCTTTCCCAAGACCAAGCTTCCTCATTTCTCTCCCTTTTCTTCTACTCCCAAATAATTCTAAGTGCATTGGGAAACACATGCAACCAGACTTCTACCTTTTACCTTCTAGTTAAGGTCTGGACAGATCATAAGATATTATTACCCAAATGATCAAGAGTTTGCTTCCTAATTTTATCATGCCTTGTCCCCTCCCATTATCATTTTGCTACGATATAATACTACAACTTCCGATTGAAATACACTTTACTATAATACCCACGATAAGAGCTTGCTGAAGCAATACCTAAGTTCATTACCTTAAACAGTGTATCATTGCTTTTTCAAATCTCTAACGGAAAGCAAAAATCCCTGTTGCGCTCAGATGCCTTGAACTTTGCTAATTCTCCATGTGCTACCCATATTACTGCTCTTTACATCAGGCATGTCAGATGAACACATGTGGTCCTCTACTCTCACTCTTCAACACAATGAAAACCAGCTTATCTCATATCAGTTTCTAAAAGAGCTCAGCTATCTAAGGTTATCCAGGACTTGCTCTATTTTCTGCCACTAAATTAATGTTTGGAGAGAAAAAAAACCACCACAACATATGAGAGATGCAAATATCATTACTGAAAACAGCCAGTTAGGAAGTTAGCCCAGTAGCACATACTGACTATATTTGAAGGCTAAGCCCAGGAAAGATAAATTTTCAGTCCTGTTAACATGGTTTTTAGTCAGTTATCTAGAAGTAGGAAAGGCAGAAACAGAAGCTCATGGATATGATGACTCAACTCTTACCCAAAACATCAACTAGCCAAGCCAGGGCAAGACATTTTTTTCTAATGCTAAGAAATTCCATCCCAGGGAAGGAGGTTATGTGCTGTGATTTTAAAAGTGGCCTAAGTTCTCCAATAGGTTTCACGTGAATAATTTTCTTTTCAGGGTGGACTCACAAAATGGAAGAGGACAATAAATGCCTTCTACCCAACGTAAAAAGGACATTTACACAGAACATGGAACACACAGACATTCATTCTCTGCCCGATACACAACAGGGATTTGAAACAAGACTTCCCTTTTCCAGAAAGTGCTTTCACAGTGGAAGATGTGTTCTGAGGCGGTGCTGTGCAAGCCGCTGAGCACATCCTTCCAAGTCAGCATGAAATGCCTCTAGAGAAGCCCCAAGAAGTGAATCTTTTTGGGCCACCGCTCCCCACCCAGGGAAGCAGGAAAACAAAACTTCAGGGCCTCTCTTCCAAGGTGGCATGAAAGGTTCAGCCTCTCTGCCTGGAGGTCATCCAGTTTGTAACAGAGACTAATAGCTGCTGAGCTGGCAATGAAAAGAAAGTGTCCGTGGCCTGACTACAGCATCTACTTTACAGTCAGGACACCAAGGTATTAGTTCTGCTCTCATAAATATTTCAGTTCTTTAGACAAACTGAGTACTGATAAAAGTACTAAAGTAATAAACTAAAAGTAATAAAAATACAAAGAGTACTAATAAAAGACTGAGAACAACCCTACAGCCTCTACCACGGTGACTTGAACATTGGCTGCTGAGGTGCTTTTAGGTAGGAGTTTGTCACATCTTCAGCAAAGGCCATCACCCCAAAGTACGTTGTCTGAGGAAGAGGGGTATTTGTGCCGCCTCCCACCTCTGCCTCGTGGCTCTGTAAAAATCTCACTCTTCATTTCCTTTGCTCTTCTGATGTTAAAGATATCTTAAAAAATTAGTCTGACATTTTTCCAGACTAAGTCATGAATTCGATCCAAATCAATTTCTGCTTTGTTATTTTATCTTAAGGAAAAGTACTATTTGTTAATATTCAGACAAAACTGACTTTTTTTTTCCAGCAATAAAAAAGGTTTACACAGCAGTAACTCATACTTCCTATGAGACTATGGAGAACAAGGAGAAAAAAATTTGCTTTAATAATAGTAACAATATTTACAATTTAAAACAACTTTTCTATCTCAGTGTTATTTGTGTTTTGTCTCAGAGAGTGAAACTGGTGCACCATTCACTAACTCAAACTTAAGTCCATAGCAGAAGACAACCATGAGTCAAACATTGTAGATCATGCTGCCCTTAACACCATTTGTCAGTGCTCAAAGAAGTTTTTGTAGTCAAACACAAGCTGAAGCACAAACTACATGTCATAAGATACTATCATCACTCTGTTGACAGTTCGCAGAGTGAAAAAAAACCGTTTTCTCTCTGACAAAGTAACTGTTCCTCAGAGTCATGTGTTAAATCACAGTTTTAGTCTAAAGAAAACTCCAGCTTGCGTTCAATGAAACACCAAGTGGAAAAAAAAACATGAAGAGTTTTCATGAACTGCAGCAAGATCTTGCCAGACATTTGCCTGTTCTGGGCTATTTTAGCATTCAGCATTTTCTAATTGCACCTATTGTTCCTCTAGTCATCTAAAAATTGAGGTCAGATGGTCTATTGAAAGATTGAGCCCTGATGTTACCAAGGCCCCAATTTTCACTTTTTAAAAAAAAATATTTTGAATGGGGAAAAAAATCACAGGTAACATCTTTTCCCTGTGACTTCTGCAGCAGCTACAATAATCACATCCACCTCAACAGTTGCCTCCAACAATGGCCTTCACCTTCTCCCAGAGATCATGAGCCCACTATTCATCCAGATGTTCTTCCTTAAGTAACCGTTTTAGTGCAATGAATGGCTTCCTTGGTCCTAGCAGGACAGAGATCACCAAGAACTACAAAAGACAGAGCCCGAGATCAATTTTTTAAAGACAGAGGGAAGAGGGAAATCACGCAGTTTTGCTACAGCACAGAAGATGACAAAACTAGCAACCTGCCAGGAATTATGAATGCTGTGCTCCAGTTGGGAACATAGCCCCTTTCCCTCCAAAGTAACAGCCCCTTTCTGTCTACCCCTCGCTTCTGAACAGCCATCTGGATGCAAACTCATGATTCGCTTACTGGCTTGGTCATAATTACCCTGAAACTTGCTGACAATTACTGCGCCGGCAGCTCGATGCAGCTCACAATCAAAAAGAGCTGAACTGCCCTCTCCTGGGAGCAGTGCAATCAGCAGGGCAGCCTCTAACAGTCAAATGCATCATTAGCAGGTGGAGAAAGCTGTTGAAATGGGAAATGAATGTATCAGGCAGCCTCCTCCAGATGGACTGCCCAGCTTTTCAATTTACAGTTTTGCTAAAATTGAACTTTGTGTTTTGGATTCAACTTAAACAGCATTTCTTCTGCAGTCTTCAGAAATAGGTCTTTTTGCATCAATTTCTTCACAGGTTTACATGGAAAGGAACCTACATGTATTTTTAAATTAAATCAATAGGGCAAAGATTAAGTGAATGCTGTGTCAGAACAAGAGCTTACAGAGGAGTTTAATAAGACTGACATAGCACAGCCTGAACAGGTAACTGGTACTGTACATAGCAGAAGCTTGTTTGCACTTAGGATTTTTCCAAATCTCCTGTTAATTTACTAGAAAGAGAAAGGGCCCCAGGTCTACGAGTGATGAGGGAAGTAAGTCAGCCTGCAGCTATAACCCAAAACACAGTGAAAACTTGAGCTTATAAAAAAATAAAAAAAGCTTTCATTGTTACATGTTTTTATGATACGTTACTTGAAGCAAAGGACTTGTAGCTGGGGGGATGGATTAGTGACAATAAAATACAAATTCAGACATCATCAGCCTGCCCTTTCAGGTACCTGCTCTCTATTTGAGAGACACTAGCATAGAACAAGGTGTGGAGTTAGCTTACAAAAGCTGCAGGAGATCTATATATATACACACACACACACTTTTTTTTTTTTTTTTTAAACATACACAATATAAAGTTTTTAAAGTAATTCTAGCGACAAGAAGCTGGAATTGCCAGGAACATCTCTCCATTAAGTTATTGACAGAAATCACAGGGTGATCTGCAATTTAAAGAGTGGGAAATAGCAGTCATTATGCTCATTAGGAAAAGTTCTAGGGAAAACATCTAAAGTAAAGCCCACCAGGAATAAGATGGGTATATGCTTTTAAGATTGAAAAAAAAAAAAAAAGTAAGTTGCCTACCATAGCCTCAGATGTTTTAGTTTATTTGGGGGTGGGGGAAATGGGGGGGTGGATTTTGTTTTGTTTTAAAAACAAAGTTGTGTTTCTCCAATAACTTGTACTACTTCTGCAGGCACTTCAGATAGTATCATGGTTTGGCCCCAGATGGCAACTAAGTACCCCACAGTGGGATGGAGAGGAGAATCAGAAAGTAAAACTCATGGGTTGGGATAAGGACAGGGACAGCAAAGGGAAAGGAAAATAACAGCAACAATATGAATAAAAGAATACACAAAGCAGGTGATACACAATTCAATTTGCTCATTGTCCAGAACCCAATACCCAGCCTGCCACTGAGCAGTGATCCCTCCCCCTCGGCCAGCTCCCCCCCTAAATACTGAGCATGACATCATAGGGTACGGAATATCCCTTTGGCTAGTTTGGGTCACCTGTCCTGGCTGTGTCCCCTCCCAGCTTCTTGTGAAAATTGACTCTACCCAGCTGAAAACCAGGACAGATAAGTACGATCAGGGGAGTCACTTCATGAACATTCCTGCATCCATATGGCATGTACAAGAAATCCATGAGAATTAATATTTCTTTACATGGTTATTTATTTGAGTAAGCCCTCAAAGTGCTGCTGCTGTTTTCTTAACATAATAATCCTGATAAATTACTCTTCTCTTCAATGCTCCATAAGCAAGGAACATAAAGACTCAGCACTGCTACATTAAGACCCATTACTCTGGCTCTTTGCAAAGAAAACACCATATTTTTAAACACAATTTCCCCAACAACAGATGCCTCTCTACATTTTAGAAGCTTCAGATGCAATTTTTAAGTAAGGGGAAAAAAAAGTCAGCCACCACTTGTAATTATTAAAAATTCATTTGTTTCTGACTGCTTATTGCTCCCATATAAATTTGGGAGATATTGCCATTCATTTCCTGATTAACTGTAGCTGCTTCTGGACTTCTTGTCTGCCTGGGACCTTTGACAGGGTTCTTGATGAAATACACACAAATTGGTTGAAGATTTTGCATGAAACTGGATACAATAGCTAGATCCTCACTTAGATTTAAGCCAGAGTCACTCTGCTGAGTACAATTCAGCTAACAAATTGCCACCTGCTGAGGATCTCCTGAGCTTCCCATGTAAGACCTTCCCATTTTCAGTAGATTCCATTTGAATTAACGTCTCTGAAAAGCAATTGTTGGGTTTTTTTTAATTGTGGTTTGATCATAATAAGGTTCACTAAGGATTTAGATACATAGGCTGGCTTGGAAGAAATATAGTATGCTCTACTCTTCATATTTAATTTGTGGATATAGTTTTTCTTAATACCTGTAAGCTATGGGAGGGAGCCCCGTGAACATCACATCAAGAGTCTGCTCTCCTTTCCAGGACCAGCATCTCTACTGGACACAGGTCACACACTCACAGGAATGAGGGGTCACAGTGATTTCCATCCCCTTCCTTTAATATTCTCTTTCCTCCCTCTTCTCCTCCCCAGGCTGGCATCCTCCCCTAACTGGCCAATATAGTCCAGTACTGAGCCTTCCTCTCACAAGGAGGGGAAGAGATAGACAAGGAGGCACAGAGGTGGCAGCATCAGTTAGAAAGCAGAAATGGCAGAACCACCTGAAGACCCTGAGCCCTTAAAAGACAAAAGGATCTTATCTTGCCTGCCAGTGGTGGATGGGATGAGGTGCTGCTTACAGGAGAGAGTGGGAAGGAGAACCAGAACCAGTTAGTCTATATGGACTTCAGGAAAGTAGATAAACCTGAGTGTCTCCTTCTCATCTTGCCCAAAACAGACTCGGTGGCTAGGAAGCCTTGCAAGGAGCAAAGCACCAGCAGCAGGTGGAGCCATCTGTCCCACTTTAATTCCTTCTCACTCAAACAATTTATGTCCCAGTTAGTGAGGAAGGTAAAAAAAAACCAAAACCCAAACCAACTCACTACTAATAGCCAGGGAGCAGGGGAGCTGGAAGCAAGGAAGGCTAATTTTCGTAAAATAAAGTAATAAAATAAAATTAAAACTTTTTTAAAAAATGTGACTGCTAAATGATGCCTTCTCTCCATGGTCTACTCTTTTGCCCCTGTGCTTTTCTGCTCTGCACTGCAGGGAATGTAACTTCAGAAATGATTACTTGAACATCCTTTGTGCCCCACACCTGTGTGTGCAGGCTGGTCTCCACTAGACAAAACCAGCCTGTAGCCACGTCAGAAATATTTTCTTGAATATTGCATGCAGTGTGAGCGGGAGCATCCATGAGACAAGCACAGCCTGAGCTGCCATATGAGCACCCCAACATGGAGCTGGTATTGCTGTGCTAAAGGAGTGGGAAGGGTGCGTTGGTATCACAGGGTGAGGTTTCACACGCAAGTTTGCGTGTTCTGCTGCCAGGCAAGTTCAGCTGTTGTGAACGCTCACCTTCACTGACTTCCTTCCTTCCTCTGCAAACACCAGAGCTCAAACCAACAAACATTTCCACCTGCACAGAGCAGTCCCTGTGCCCTTGCAGCGCTGCGTGCTCTGGGCAGGTCAGCAAACAGTGGAGCAGAGTGCTTCCTCATCACACCAAGCACCACACTGCATGGGGAGAGCAGCACTCATCACTCCCTCTGTTACTTGAAAGTTAATACAAGTACCCAGTCAAATCTATCTTACACGTCACAGGCAGTATCCTCTGTTACCTCTATTTTAATATGTACCCATGTGTTAAGCACTCTGGAAAATGCTGAACACTAAGTATCAGCTCTGCACTATAAGCAAGATCCTGTTGCAAGCTCAGCAAAATTAGCCAAGACCCAGTGTGCTCTGGTGCTACATTGCACATAGCATGAGAGAGGCAATTTCTTCCACTTGGACTAAACCAGGTTGAAAGAAATAACACTTCGTTCTCCTTGAGCTCATGACTAACTTTTTTGGAGCAGACATCAGAACAAACACCTTGTATTTAAGGTAAAAGTCATGTTATAACAAAGCTGCAACCCCTCCTCAATTTATGAGCTGCAAGAGTTGTGACTAAGTTATAAGAAAAATAAAGGGATTCACTTCTGAATGATAAGGAAGAAATGAGAGAAAGTATTTGGCACAGCTTAAATTAATTTTATTTTTGAGCCATTCAGAATTTAGACTTTGGATGAATTCCTTATTGAGACAAAGAATTTGCTGGCACAATGAAACATAATCTCCTACCCCAACAAATGAAACAGGGTTTAATTTGATTTAATTTCCCCATTGGCACAATCAATAATATTCTTTCTGGATCTGTGTTTCCACTGACAATGATTGTGCTATTGCTGTGCTTGACACGCTCATGTTGCAGACATGCATAGGATGCTATAAGAGAAGAGCTTAGAGCAATCAAAGATGTCACTGCTGTTGTACTTCCCATGCTGCTGTTGTACTTCCCAGATTTGCCCTTCCAAGCACTGATCTGTGCAAAATATCATTTGATACAAAGAATGTATAAAGACAAGAGGAATGATGGTCAAGGGTGGGAGGAGGAAGGAGAAGGTAATCCCTCTTCTGTGCCACCTACTTCCTAAAAGCGATGCCTGAACACACTAAAAAGCAATGGTGGGCACATGCTCCTTTACAAGAGGAAGTAATAAAATAAGGACTAAACCAGCAGTTTCCATCCAGTGAGGAAGGAAGAGACCACTAGGCCCACCAAAGGGATTAAAGACACTGGGCCAGAGCAGTTCCCAGAACTGCTTCACAACAGGAATTTATTCCAGAGATTAACTCAGTTTCTAATTTTAATTTTCACACGGCACCACAAACACCCTTTACGTACCCCTTCTCTGGAGACAAACAGCATTTAGCAAATACCCCTGCATGCGCTCGCCACTGCTTGCACTTGGTTTGGCTTTGTTTTTTAAACACTGACTTTCCATATCTTCAGCCTACCTAATCATTTCAGGTCTGTGGGGTTTCAAATTTGGTTTTGCTTTTAAGAATTTAAGTTTCTCCCAGAGTGATATGTTTTAATCCACCCCCCCAGACATGGATTCAGGCTGAAACCATATACTCTTACCATATACTTTGGTTCTGAGTAGAACTAGAGGTTGCTGGGAAGCTTGGGGCTTGTGTGTTACCTTTTGGGAAGCCTTCAGCACAAACACTTGCAGTTCTTCCTCCTCCCCTTTCCAGTACCACAGTTCAGCAGTAAAGGTAGGGAAAAGGAGGCTGGTGTGGGACTTAGGATACAGTAACCACAAGTCACTAATAACCAAACACATCTTACTTCCAAGCACTGAAAGACACGAATAATAAGCATAAAGACATTCCCTGTTCCATCTGTATTGCAAGCACTGGAGCATGAAAGCTTCAGGCCTCCTTTGAAAAAGTCCTTTGGCAAAAAGAAGTGACTCAACCTAAGACTGTTCTATTCAACAGTGACGAAGCAATGAAAAGATAACATTTTCCTTTCTACTGTCATTTTGAAGTCTGCTTACTTGCAACCTTAAAAGGAAGTGAATACCACAAAAAAAAAAAAAAAAAAAAAAAAAGACTGCCTGGTCTTCATAGAACACCTCAATACCAGATAAATGTTCCTCTTACAGAAATGAACATTAGTGCCTTCGGATGGCATCTCTCATTCTGTGAACTGGCCAATTACTTCAGAAAGATATAGTGGTATTGCTGAATGCTGATATATAAACTCATTGATCTGTTCCCAGACTTACCAGTACACAAAGGATGGAAAACACTCCTGGCTCTGAGTTTCTATAATGTGCCTTATTGATTCTCTGAAATGCCAAACTCTGCACTTGTTTACACATATGCTGCACTGCAAAGCCCCTGTGCATAGAAAATGCTCTGCCCAATTTTTTTCCTTTTTACTGAAACATTTTGTATGAAAAATTAAATCAGCTGTAATACACATGGATTTTTGCTCATGCATACAGTGCAGTTTTAACTCAGAGAGAACTAAATGTGGCTTTGTACAATGCAGTGATTTTTCAGCTCAGACTAGCATAGGTTTAATAAACTTGTTCAGCTCTGTCTTAAGAATGTAGGACTCCGTGTGGTTTATTGATTGGTTTGCCTGTCCAGGGCTCCAGAGCTCTCCCTTCACCTGCAGTCTGTCCAAACAGGATGTACAGGAGGAGTCTGGTGTTCCCAGACCTGCAGTGTGCAATCACTGTATACTCACCTACACACACACACAGTTTATTTGAACATACATAAAAGCCACTTTTCCTGCAAAAGCCCAGGGTAACAGGAGTCAGGAAAACACTCAGTTGCCACAAAAAAAAAAATAAAAAATTATCACTCACTTTAAAGGTGCTTTCAAGCTACTTTAACACCACACAAAGCTTATTGTAACTAATGCTGCAATTGATCAGAAGGATTTCAAAGTCTGGTTTTGGTCTTTACGCTGAAGTAATTATTAGTCAGAAAGATTTTGTTCTCTGGCACACGCCTCTTCTCTTCACCCTCAAAGTTCTCACTGATATTACTTCAATCTCCAAGCGTGAATTTTTTGCCAATGCAGTTCTACTGGTTCTGTCTACCAGTTCCCTGGTACTGTCTTACCATAAGCACTGCTCAGAGCTAATAAAGAACTGACTTTTCCTAAGTACTTATTTAACCATTTCTGAGGCAGAATAATGTCCTACCTACACTAAACATCCAATAGTTACATTCATCAGGCGTGGTAAGACGCTTCCCTGAAAAAAAAAAAAAAAACCAGGAAGCAGATCTGACTAAGAACACATCATTTTTCCATAGCTGGCTTTGGAATAGATCAAAATTTGCCCCATACTAATTTTTATCAAATTCAAAGGCATCACAGTCAGCACAGCACACCCGTGAGCAGAAAGATGTCCAACGGACCACATTTGCTTTCATTATACTTGCAACAGGCCGTGCAGAAAACAAGGCAGGAAGCAAGCACAACCTCCTAATGGTTTTGTTCCAGTGTTTCCATGGGCTTTCATCAAAACAAAGAGTACTTTGCAACACACAGTAGACACCACACTCTACAGGGTAAATACTGTGTTTTCTCCTACCTTCTTTTGAGGTGGAGATTGATCCCCAGGCTGACATATGCTCTGTATAGCTGTTTTGGGACAGGTAGGTCGCTTGCTCCAATCCTCTGTGGAACTCAAACACTTCTGTGTGTTGCCTCTGCATCTCCTCCTTCCAACCACATGGTGCTCAGTGTCCCCCATGGGGCTGTGAGCAATCAACAAACTTTCAGACGGCAGGAGTGGAGCTCACCAGCTCTCCTAAGCAACTGAAAGGAGAAAAAAAACCAACACTTCCCTGATAACGAACTGATCTTCTGGAGTGAGGGTTATGAGAAGAAGCAGAACAAAGGGGGTAAAGAGGAGAAAACCGCCCAAAGTCCTAAAGACCATCTTCCCCTTCCCCACCTCAAGGGATGATGATTTGTTCCCTAATGACCAGAGAAACAAACACACACATCCCATACATCTGGTATGACCTAGAAGAAACAGATTAATGTGGAACTCTGACTCATAAGCTATGTGCTGGCCCTCTCCCCAGGGATGTATTTCACCCCTCGAGTTTAATTAAACTCTCCTCCTTAAGTAAACAGTATATTCTTAAGAGATTCTGAGGACAACTTATTCTTCTCAGTTTATTTTCTTCCATTATTGTATGTAGTCATCTCTTATTTATATCACACTTTTTGTGTATTCCATACAGCAAACCCAAGTACCACATCGTTAGCATACTGTAGCTGCACAAGCTCCTTCCAAAAATTTACAGTCCCAGGCTAATCCCAGCTAAGTACAGGAAGTAAAGATCAATTTTGCCACATCTGAACTAGACTGGATTTAATTCCATCCAACACATTCAAATGACAGGTCGGGAAATGCAAGATTCTGTAAGGTCCTGAGCTGAATTACAACCAGCATTAAGGCAGTGGACTGGAGATGTCAATTGTGGAATATCCTCCTAATGTTTATTAACTTCTCTTTCAATGAGAATCGGTGCTCCAACAAACACTGGCTTGTAAAAAATCATTGTCCATCTGCTCCCAGCTCACATTCAAGGGTAAAGGACTGACTTTCATTGCCAAAGTGAAAAAAGTCATTTGAGTTTAAAAAGCACTAGAAATGCCTCTGCTATCACCCCCAGCCACTCATGCCCAGAGCCGAGCTGAGCTTAGACTGTTTTACAGAGGCACTGACACAGCATATCAGGAAAAATTAGTGAAGCCGTTTAAAGACTTCCAAATCTCCCACTCTGGAGCCTGGGCTGCGGCTGCCACATGCACAGCTGGAGCCAAACCAAGGTCAGCTTCTTTTAGCCTCATGTCACCGCACCAGGCACTGCTGCAGCCACTCTGAAATACTCGCCATCTCCCAAACTACCTTCAAAAAAGTGGTTCAGACAATACCACGCACTTTTGCTTGGCATTAGCTTATGTTAAGAAAACACTGTTTCAGCATCCCCACAGCGCTCTTTAAAATGCTGCACAAAAACCACACAGTGGCCAGAAATGAGTCATTAAGGACTCTAACTTCTGATGTTTATATTACCATGTACAAATGAGTTAACCAACATCCTCCTGACAAAAATCACTACTGAGAAGCCCAGTACAAGTTTAAACTCTGGATCAAATCAATTATTTAGAAAGTTAATAAATTAACTGTGCGTTGCACTACCTACAAACCTTCAGGCCCCAGAACTAGACAGGTTGCATCAGCTACACTGACATGTTAATACTACTTTAATAATAAAACTACAATGTAAAACAAATGATACCTAGATAAAAAAAAATAGTGAGTGTTGGAGGTTTTCTCTGTGGGGAGAACACAGGCGCATGCATTATTCTGGAGAGAAGTAAAGAATGACTTATCTAATTGAAACTACAGGGGTGTAGAGGGAAGGGGGCAAGAAAGACAGACGGTAATTATGTGAGTTGGAAAAGGGCCAGGACACTGGGGTTAGCAGCTACACACTTTCAGAAACCGTTGTGAGATCTTACATGATTACAAAACATCAAGAACCTGTTTTAATCCTTATCCAAGTTACATTTGGCAGCAGGGCAAAGAGTAGTCCAAGGCACTGCTTTCATTTGGGCTGAAGGACAGACATCACCTATACCCTTGTATCCCTGTCCTTTACCGCCAAGTTCTTTTGGTGGTTTCTCATCCAAACACTAGCAACACCTTGGAGAGTAAGTCCCTCGTGAGATGTCACATCCCTGGAGCTGTACAGCCCTTGGCAACTGTCCCCTCAAACAGGACTTCCTGCAAGCAACTGCAAAAGGTTTCAGGAGCACTGCCTGAGCGGTCAGAGCTCTGCCAGCAGCACTGCAGAGGGTGCAGGGCCGGCACCTCTGCTGGTGCTGTCCCAACAAATTCCAGTGTTTGCAGATGTCCTTGTGCAGCCCTCTCTGAATGATGTACAGCCGTCACCTGCTTTGGGGACCAACAGCAGCACCACGGCAGAAAACAAGCAAACAAAAATTCTCCCCCCCAAACCTTAGAAAGCTAAATCCCTTTTCATCAAGGATCATCAGATCTACAACAGCTGCAGGGATCCTTTCAATCACAGAGAGTGTAGATTGTGCTGCTCCCAAGATACGGTGCTTGTTTTGTCTCTGCTTCTCATGCTCTTATTACACATAATTCCACCAAGTTTTACTTGGAAAGGACGTGGCTCTCCGTTACACTTACAGCACTTTATTGTACGTAGCAAGGATACCACAGAGCCATTCATTACTGTCAGAATTGCAAGACACTATCCCAAGAGTTAAAATGAAATGCCAATACCATGATTTGCTGTTTACAATACAGTGCATGTTATTTCTGGACATGACATAGAAGCAGCATAACAGCTTAAGTGTATTAAATGTGCCATAAACATCTAAATTGCTGTTGATATTTTTTTTAAGGATCAAAGAGACTTAAGTAAATATCAGCCCACTTAATTGGGAACAATTGCAGAATGTTTGCCAGAGTCCCCAGAGACCACATAGATCCACAGCCTCAGCTAACAAAGGCTGCAGAGATGAAGCACAAGAGAACATTTTGCTCAGCAGCAAGCCTTCCCATTAAACCCCAGTATGTATGGGATACGCATTTATCAGTAACCAAAAGAGCCACAGGCCTTGATTTCAAAATACAGCAACAATTTGAGGCCCCTGCCTCATAGCACTTCAGTTGACTTGTGTTTCCCCTGCCCCAGAACAAACCATTAGTTTTAACAGTGTTTATATGAATATGCATAATGTTCTCATGAATGTACTGCTGGAGTTGTGGGGAGTTTTATGTGTGTGATTCTTCATTTGTTGCTTATTTGCATATTTATTTCCCTTTCCGCTTCAAAAGCAACTCTCCCTTATCTCATAAGACATAAGGTCAGATTCACTTTAGAACAACTAAGATTAGGAAAAAAAAAAAACAACCCCTTTTTTTTTTTCCAATCTAAAGGAAGACAATTCTAAGCTTGAAACTTCCCAGCAGCTACTCCTATATATTTCTTTCCAAACTTCAGCATAATTCATCATTCAGAGAAATCATTTTATAACAGGTAACATTAGATAAACATGAGAGTTGCTGTGGAAAAGGCTCTTTGGGCACCCCCCAAAGCTCAGTGGTTTGAAGCATAACCCAGCACAATTTCATACGGGCTTGCTCAGGGGATTGGTTTTGGTGCTCTTGGTACCTAAGGTGCTAAATAGCACTAAGGTACGCCTGGCCAACCAAATGTCCCTGAAAGGTCCGCTGAACCCCCATGGAAGAAAAGGGTCAAAACCTCAACATGAGGGACGCACATGTTGTAGTGTTTTGTGTCATGAGTCCAGACTCCACGATAATTCATTTGGAAAATTATATTCCAGGTTATTAAACAGTGGAACAAGAGAGCATTTCATGGCACTGCACAGGATTTCCTCTGAAGGAAGGGGACAAGATCTGCTATTCAGTGACATGGGAGATATTTGCCCTCTGTTGAGGGAAGTGCTGTTGAGAGAATGCCAATATTCAGGACAATCCAAATGCTGAGACATTTTTGGTACCAGATAATATTAAGGAGAAAAAAAAATAAATTGAAAGGCAAGCTCATTCTCTTCTTAATAAAAATTTTCTTATCTCTTCTCTATAAATTTTTGCTCTCAGGGTTTTATGTCTTGGTCATTTTTAAAATCACATCAGGCACCAACCTGCTACACAAGTAACAAGCCCCTAGGCCATTATTCAACAATGGACTTAAAATTAATGTAGCAATTTTTAGTTACCTCCAAGCAAAACAAAACCACATTTCCTCAAGTTTCCAACTTCAAAAAAGAAAAAGATGCATCTGTCTTCTTTAGGAAGCAACAGAAAAGAAGTGTACCGGTTGCACTGCGAGAGAAAAAAATAAATCAATATACGGAAGATGACTTCTTGTAACGCTTCTCACCGGCTGCAGCGCATTTTCACTTGGCTGATCTCACCTTTCACAGGCCCCGAAGCAATGACGACTCCAACAAGTGCAGCAGCCGGAGAGGACAGGATTGCACGTGGCCCTCCGAAAATGCCAAAAATACAAGTCTGAACTAAGAGACACTGCTAAGGGACAACTTCCCAACAGGCATTCAATAGAGGTTTTTTTCTGGGAGGGGAGGGTTGATTGTTTGTTTTTCCCAAGGGTGAAGAAAGCAGCAAAGCTTGTCAGTATACATTTAAGCAACGAAAAGATAAAGAATGAGAGGAGAGGACCAGTGCAGCCCTCATCAGACATTTGCTGCTCAAGAAGGGGTTGTTGACATTCTTTTGCCCTGAAAATGGATACGATTTTCACTCCTTCCCCCAGCAACTTTACATTCTGCTATATTAGATCCTGAAAAGAAACGCAAAAGGAATGAGGTACACACACACACGCATGGGTGCAGATTGCCATCCTGGAGGGCTGTAGATAGCCAGGGAAGTGAAGGGCAGCTACTGTGAGTGGCACTGGCACAACATTAAAAGCCAGAGAGAGACCAGACCTCACACAAACAGCTGGATTTCCAGGGATTGTCAGGTGTGCAATGCAGAAACCTTTGTGCTTTGGGAAAGTCCCAGAATTCTTTTTTTTTTTTTTCTTTCTTTCTTTTTTTTTAAATCTATCATATCCAAGGGTGCTGCTCTGAGAAAAACAGCATTTAGTAGAAAAAACCTTTACTGCAGGAGAGAGTCGAGTGATGGAAGAGACACCTGTAGCTGGCTCTACATTTCACCCAAGGTGAAATTCCTCCATGGGAGAGTCCCGTTTCCAACAGGGATGCTCTGGGAAGCATCCTAACATGGGGGGGTCCTGTCTGCACTGGCACAAAAGAAGGCACAGCTCCCCACAAAACCCCCTCAGATGACAAAATGAGTGTCCTTTCCGTCATGTTAAATATGGAGAAACACTGGAAAGGAGGATGTGGCACCTCAGGAGTACAAGTCTCAACAGATGTTAGTGTGTGGTGTCAAGGGAAGACAATCTTACGGAAAAAGCCCTCTATGGGCTGTCCATTTAAGTTTCCAATTGGCTCTGAATCTCTCTGAGAGCAGGTTAACCTCAGAGGCAGCGCTGCCAGACCAACAGATTGGCTTCAGAGGAGGCAGACAAGTGACCCAGGTACCACAAACATAAAACATGGGCTTCCTTTTTAATTGCACAGTACCCAGCCAGAAATATTGTCCTTGCTGGCTAGTCTACAAGACGCAACATGCCTTTTGCTGTGCCAACACACAATGACATTTTATTCAGAAATTCAGCAGAACAACATCTGCTGCTGCAACAGCCAAGTTTCTGCCGTGACAAAACTTGGACTGGATTTTAGCTAAGTGGCCAGACAGATGATAACATGGCGAAGTCTCCATCCTCCTTTCAGTATTGGCTCTTCACAGGGATGCAAAGGGGCTAACACCTAATTTTGTAGGTGTGGAAAAGCTGTACGCTTCAGATTTCTATATGTATCACAGGTACCAAAGATGCTGTCTTGCTTGACTTCAGGGAATAACTGTGTCTGCGTAAGAAGTGCTAAGGTCAGCAGAAAGGGAAAAGAAAGAATGTCAGAAATAGGCCTTAGGCAACCCAGAGGTCCATAAAAAGTGAGAAAGCTCGAGGAGGGAGAATGCACTGCCCTGTCTCCACAATGTGTTGTCACATTCACTCTATGCACACTCAGGATGCCGGAAAATCCAAATATAGCAACTCTTCACCATCAAGTTTTAGGGGGAAAAAAAGGAGAAAAAATGGTGTCCAAAGACATCCAGGAGCATTGCCAGGCACAGAGGTACAAACAGTAGGAACCTAGTGCTACATTCCCAAGAAAAGGCCCGTCACTGGGCTGGAGAAGTATACAAAAACTTTCCCGGAAAAGGTTTTATGCAACTACCTAATTTTGCTGTGTTTTGAAGAAGTTTGGATCATCTTAAAATCAAGCAGAGGCTACTGAAAGAAAAAGGCCTGCAGGCACTGAGCTATCTAGATCTTTTTAGTGCTCTAGCTTAGCAAAGTTAGCAGCCAGGCTGAGAGCAGCAGAGACTCTACAGTCATAAAGTCCAGGGAAAGTGGAGGTGCTGAAACCTGCTTTCCAGTCAGTAGGCGGCTTCAAAATGTGAATGAAAAACTGTGTCTGACAAAAATAGAAGCGTCTTCAAGGTGATTCTTCAATCACTTTTTTTACTAACAGTGAAAACATTCACTGGAGTGGGAAGGGCATGACACAGGGAGGAAGAACGGCAGCTGGTGAAACTCCAAAAGTTTCCATGTTTCATGCTTGGGTTCTGCAAGAGATCCAGACACACGTCACCCCAAATCCCACAGTGCTTTGCAGCAAACAAGCACTCTTAGGTGGATGTCACCACTCAGATTGCAGCCAAATACTTCCAGACTAATACCTGAAATCCTGGCAAGATTAGCCAATGCTCACACTGTGCAGCAGATATCCTGATTTATGCCTGCAGGAGACAAAAGAAGCCATGGCCTCCTTGCTACTATTGTTATAACATCTCTTATTTCAAGGAAAGTTCAGGGAATCGGTGTTTGGGAAGACTTCACAAATAGCAGAAATTGTGCAGGAACAAAGCAGGCAGATTGCAGGAGGGATTTTCAGGATTACTGGATGCACAGATCCTGAGCTGGTAACATACTGGATTGATGGAGCATCCTTTCCCTCAGCAGAAACTCGAGAGCTTGTCCTTCCAGACAGCTCCTGCTTGTCCCTCCACAAAACAGGGAGGCTTGATTCTCAACTAACCTCACAGAATCAGCTTTCTCCATCCACAGCCCCAGAAATGAAAGGCAAAACCAAAATGCCTTTTTATTTTCACAGATAGGCTGCGAGATTGCAGACCAGCCGCATCCCTCCCCTTCCACTGAGACCACTCCTTGGAACATGCCCTGTAGCCGCAGCTCTGCCAGCAGCACGCTCGCAGCACGTGTTTCTCGTTATTCCCTTTTAACCTCTCTGGCTTCACGTTACAGAAGACCAATATATGGAATCCAGGTTCACTGTAGGTGGATGGGAGCAGGAGAACTTGATCCAAAAAGAGCAAAATCCTGCAGCTGTCACTGAGGAAAAGACTTAGTGTGAAGTCTTAAATCACAGTGACCAGCGGAGGCTGACTTGCACATGTGGGGGGGCTTAAGTCACATCTAACTCCAAGCTTGCCAGGTACAAACATTTCAACAGCTACCTCTGTACATGCAGATTAAAAACATAAGCAATGTAAAAGCCAGAAGCGCGTCTTCAGTGTGCGCAGCTGGGGCCAACTGGCACACGGCTGTCACGAAGCACTGCACCGCTTCGGCAGAGTCTCAACGAAAACGCAATCTCCCCTCTCCTTGAAACACTCCTGAAACAAAGCCTCGCGGCTCAGACCTGCCAAGTCTCCTTTATTTGGACTGCAACTCACTCACACTTGGCAGCAGTTCGGTGCAATTTGAAGCTGGCTCAGACCTAAAGTGAAAAGATTAATGGGATATTTGAAATCTCACTCCCATTTTTCCTCAGATCTCACTTATGTAAAAGCTCTGATGTTGGCTGCTGAGCTCCTTAAAACATAATCTGCACAATGTGCCACAGTAAATAAACAGATTTAAGCAGCAAGTCTGTTTAAAAGGAGTTTATTTAGAAAGCACATGCATCACTAAAGAGAGCTTATTTCTTATCTAACTCCAAGCACTTAGAAGGCAATCCTTCTGGGGTGTTCTGCAGGCAGTGTGAGATTAATTTTGTTTGCAGCAATTATTTTCAGGATGTTCTCCACTCATATTAAGATGCTGAAAGTTCAGTGAGTTTCTTGGCTTGGGGATTAGAGAAAAGCGGGAGACATTAAATAAAACTTTGGGCCAAACTTACCCAGAAGAGTGGCCTTCCCTGCTTGGGCGGACTGGCCTTCAGCAGAGGAAAGAATGAGAGTCTGACGCACTCAGACCTGCACTTGGAGGATCTGACAGACCACGATTTCAGCGCTACTTCTCAGCAGTGGCCTCATCCAAACCAGGGTCCAAACAATGCCTGAATTAATTGAACTCCCACATGCACATTACTAGACAGATAGAACTGGAGTTTCTCTTCCTGCAGAGGACCTCAGCAGCCACCAACAGACACATTCTGAATA
Source organism: Aramus guarauna (assembly GCA_013400195.1). Classification (NCBI taxonomy): domain Eukaryota; kingdom Metazoa; phylum Chordata; class Aves; order Gruiformes; family Aramidae; genus Aramus; species Aramus guarauna. The sequence continues at coordinate 262,444 of VXBL01005980.1, read as the reverse complement.
CTGACCATCACAGGACCAACCACACCATCCATTTTGAAAGCCTGACCACACCCCAGTGACAAGTTATACTCTTTTCACACAAATCACAAGTATCCAAGTAACAACCAGCACATCTTCAACAGCCTCTAGCAACACTTCAGGCCAGCAAAGACTCTGCATTCCCTCTGCAAATCAGAGAAAAGTGGATATTCTTCCTCACTCTGGAAGCATCTGAAGGGGCCTACTGAAGCCTGCTTATGTTTGCCATGGACTCAAAGCTCAGAAGAAGTCAGGAGCTTTGATTTAAAAGGTTACAGGAGAGAGAACTTCAGCCCATAGGTTTCCTTCCTGCCTCACTGATGAGTTGGTTTAGTGCTGACTGAGGAGAACAGCAAGCAGCTACTGAACCAACAGACACATTTTCTTTGCTGCTCATTCATCTGCACCTCAGGATTTAAATGTGGAAGAGGAGAGACTCGCAGTTCAGGAACTGAGAAACCAAATTAATGTTTTTTAATCTCAAAATATTATATCATGATTCAGATCAGAAAAAGATTTGCACATTGCTACAGCAATATGAAGTGATTTAGTCTTTTCTGGTAACAAGGAACAGTATTCTGTTGTGTGGACTCACACTTTGGCATTCACACACAGCATTCCCAGCACCCTAAATCCCACCATGTCATTTCCTTCCACCCTTCCTTGCTCCCTCTCCCACAAACATGCCCAAATCACTTCAATGCAAGGGAGACTCTCAGCTCCCTCTGCTTTTTACTTCTCATTTTTGGTGCCCTGTGCAATGCATCAGGCAGCTCCTGAATGTTTCTTTATCTTTTTTGATGCCAAAGCCTGTGGCTGCAGATCTGAGCACACCCACTTGGTACCAGGCCCATGCTGACTACATGCTTGTTGAGTAGAGAATTATCAGCTACAGCAAACAGCAATTGTTGTACAAAGTGGTTTAATATTGCAATAGTGGTAAAAATACTCTGGAGAAAGTAAGCACTTCCATTGTTTCAGGAAATTAATTCCACGTGGCACCCTATTACCCCACATTGCCAAATGCAGTGTTGTGCAAGTATATTGCAAACACTAAACTCTCCACCGTGTGCATCAGAAAAAAGGATTACACTTTATTTCATGTATAACCCCTCATCCATGAAACATAAAGCTGATGACTGACTAGTATGAAGAAATGACAACCACAGACTACTAAGGAATACAAGTAAATGGTTGCATACAAACTATATAACCCTCTGTCAGATCAGTGGGCGTGAGCTGACCATCACAACACCTCCTCTCTCACTGAACAGAACAACCCGTGGCCAGGGATGCATGCCGGCTTGGTTAATTCAGGGAGTAAGCACACTGCATGCTGATTATAAGGTATTGTGCAAATAAAAAAACCACTTTTTTTTGCTACATTTGCATAGTAATTTAGAAAAGTCACAGAGCCTTGGCATCTGTCCTCTACAGCCTCTTTTTGTCCTGTAGTACAAAATCTTCCACTGTAACATTTCCCAATGAGCATTTCTTACCAATGCAACAAAAAGTTGGGTTGACTATTGAATAGGATTTTCAATACACAGCTATGCTGCTGAGCATAGGCCACTTTTCTTACATTATTCTACCAGTAACTTTCTTGGAAGCCCCTATGGCTTTCAGTTTTGAGGCATATAGCACTTCTTCCTGCCTGCTGCCAAGAAGGCTGAGCTGAAGTCTGTCTGCCTCTAATTTGATTTTAGCATCTTTACACATTTGATTATTTACTGTAACAAGGGACAAATGTTCAGACAGACCCATTTTTCAAACAAATCAAGTCAAACATCTTGAAGACATCTCTAGCTACCTGGAATAATTAAATCAAAACACTCTGTAAAAGCAGGGGTCAATGATACCAAACTACACCATTATGGCATTTCATAGACGACTTGGCTGAATACAGAAATGTCATGGGTTTTCCATTGCAGCACTCCCTGACTCTGTCTCTGGGTGAAGCTTTCTATGAATTTTTAGTACCGTGAGCCTTTCCACTGTCTTTCAAGGTCACAGCATTATGTGCTCTGACGCCTCACACAGTTACTCTGCATTTTTCAGTTTCTGCTCATTACTGCAAGCTGACAAACACAACCGTTTATACTTTGGATTTAATGCTGTAAGTCCAAGTTGCTCAGTTCTAGAGGGAGAAAAATCTCCAAACCTAACACTGCTGCTAATATACCCGAACACCACTTGTGGAAGGAGCTGAAAGAAAAAATGCAGGATTTCTAGTCTTTGGTCTCTTAACCGACTCAGTTTCCTAAAGAAACGCAGGACAAATAAGTACAAAAATGTCTGGGTACAGGGACTGTGCAGCTATCCTGAGCAAACATAACAGACTGAAATGTAAGAATCGCACACAAATTCCAGGGCAATTTAAAGCCATTTACAGGGTAAGGATCCTGCGGAGTGCTGAGTACTTCCCTGGTGTTTCATACTGTTAGTCCCACCAGCCCGAAGGTAACTGAAATGTTCAGCAATAGGAACATCAGGCTGGAAATCAAACACATGGAAAACTTGGCTCAGACCTACATATACGGAGTGGTTATTTGCAAGCTGCATTTCACCCATCTCCTACTTTCTTTCAGATGATAGGTAACCAGTAATAGGTTTTGGACCCTGGGATCCCTGTGCTTTGGACCTTTTGAATAAACTCAAGTATCTGGATTTCAGCTACCTGCTCATCCTTCCTGGATACCTCTAGCATCACTGCAGCAGCTGCAGCTTCTTTCAATCACTCCGATAGGGAGCCTTTGGAGATCACCCTCCGTGAAAGCAACCAGCTCACTGAGCACCAAATGCACAAAAGGCATACTCTGTTTTGACTCAGCCCCTTTTTCTTCCTCACTTGACACATTTCAGCTTCTGAAAGCCTCTCCTATTTCTCAGGTTTCTTCAGTGATATCTCCAAGTGCTGCTGCTCATTTCTGCTTACATCACCTGTATTTTTTCATAAACCAGATCCTTTTGAGCCCATTTCCTTAATTCTGCCCAACTGGCAATTATATCCATTCATCTACTGACTGTTCTCACAGTTCCTGAAGTTTTTTCTTCAGGGCCGTCACACCTCCTTATTTTCCAGGAATAACAGGCTGTTCTGAACTAGTCCATTTACACAGCACAGTAACATACTACTGTATCTAAAAGTTACAGATTATCCCCTAATTCTTCATAACATGGAAAGCTTTCTTTGGCAAATGTATTATTTGACAAAGCCAAGCAGCAATGTGGCACCGATCTCTTGCTTACATCATTCAACCTTGACCTTTCTTTATATTGTGAAGGCAAACCTCTTCCATGGAGCAAAACATGAGTAGGAAGAACCTCCAATAGGAGCATAAAAGTTTAGCTGCCAATGAGTAATTTCCCCCTCAAGGAACGCATGGAACAATACCATACAATAAGTACTGTAAGTTCATGGTTTGTATCAATAACGCAGCAGCGAGATGTCAAAGCTTTAGGTGATATAACTTTAGAGACACAAAAGAGCTCTCTGTAAACGAAATTTCTGAAACTACCCTAATGCTTCATTATGTGACTGTGCTGGAAATAGGTACAGAGATACCTTTTTTGCTGTGTAATAGGATTTATACCTGCAGCGATCCAAATAGTACTGATACACATCTGCTTCTTTCTAATGGTCTCTGCTAGGGCAGCCCTGGAGATTTTTGTTCAGAGCAAGGCCCTGTCACAACTGGTATTATCCTGAACCTTAACAGACGCTCACGTTCCAGCCTAAACCTGAAGTCCTCAAGCATCTTCCTACAAGGCTCATATCAAATGTACGTGTTGGGTGATGAGGTCAGTGAACCAAAACTTATAATCCTTTATGAAACATCAAGTCCATTCCAGCTTGAAGAATTGTCTGGAAAAAATCTGGTACAAAAACCCAAAATGTCATACATTAAAAGACTGTAGTTGTAGCTTGTTAACAGAGATTGTTCACAGAGCTTTAAGCAGGTAACAGGCATGAATAATTTTTTGGATGAGGTAAAACATGCAAACATGTGGTGGCTTACAAGTATGTTCAAAGCAAGCCTTTTACTATTTTTAAACAGAGTACTAACCATATATGAAAAATTCCTGAATGAATTCTTCAAACACAAGTGACACTTGAAACCTTACGTGTCTGTCCAGATCCTGCTATAAAGGACCCACTGGAATTTAACACTTCTGTTTCCTGTATTACCACCACCACAAAACCATCTGAGAAGCCATATGCATGTACCAGCACCAATTCTCCTCCCATGGACTCTGGGATGCATAACCCGTGTTTGGTTTCTAAAGCTTTGGAGCAAGAGCTGGTTCTTTTCCTTTTAACTTTCACATAGTATAATAAGGTCCAGGAATACTGATTCTACCAATTGCCATAAAGCAATTAAAATCCTGCCATGACTTCCTTCAGCCTTTTTACTACCGGTTTACTACAATTAGCTCTAAAGTCTTCATGAGTCTGCCTGTGACCATTAATAAATCTCAGGAAGAGTAAAACAAATCCTAGCCAAGATGTCTTGAACGTCAGTGACATTCGTCTCCACAGAGCAGCAATACTAACTTGAACAAAAACCACTGCAGTGTAAGCCCCGTATAATGAAGGAATACTTTAAGGTAGACACTTCTTCTCAAGGTTTGTTGGTTTTTCTGGATTCTCTTCTCCCCAAAGTTGACCCCAAGTGGTGGGAAACTCTCCAGAGATGGACAGTCCCATTACTGTCTGTCCCCATTTCAATGTCACCCTTACAGGCATCACAGCTACTGCTGGAAGGACATGGCTGTATTTATCAGTGGTTCTTCAGACTGAAAAATTAAGACATTCTCTTCACATCAGATGCAGAGCAGAGGTTCATAACTCTGGAGAAGGAAAAGGCAGGATCTGATGTATTTACGCATATCACATTATCAGCTGCGTAGTGCTTAGCATCACGCGTTTGCTTTCTTCATGCCAGTGATTCAGTCTGTGGTTCACAATCAGCCCTTTCAGCAGGAGCATCAAGATCCACTCAAGAGCAGTTGGGTCCCCACCCAACATGCACAGCACCATACTCCACGCACCCACAGCACCCACTCCAGGAATAAGACAGACAACATGGAGAGTGGTTACATGAGCTCTGCCCTAGGCAAGTCTGCATAGGCTTTATGTGACTTTTTACTTAAGAATACAATAAAAGTAGTTACCATAGCAATTTCCACATCACTTGACACTTGTGCTACCTCTGAGAGTCAGAGCACTTTTTTATAGAAATTCTTACCAACACACCATGTGAACTTTCTGATTTTTAGATGGTTTTGGAGGAAGAGAGACATCTTACATTTCCTGAGATTTTAGAATCCTATTGAAAAGTGGTGCTTTTGTTTCAAGGGGAAACACTGTATATTGCACAGTAGAAACAATGCATTTCAGAGGAGATAGAAGAAAGTGGCTCATTCCAGAAGTATTCATCATCCACAAAGAAGATGGAAAAATGTCTGCCAAAAAGAAGCCTCTTGCTCCGTCAAAGATGCAGCATGCTTAAAGAGAAGTTTTGTTTCCATGGAGACTGAATTTGGAGTAAGAACATCCCCTGCATCAGACATTGCTAAATCAAAAACTCCGTTGCTTTTGTTCACGCAGCGAGCTGGGTTTTTAACCCTGCCTCTTCCAAACAAGCATTTCATTAGTATTTTGCTCTCCCATTTTGCTGTGTATGGCTTCTCTTTGTAAATGGAGCAGGAAAAAGCAAGGAGGTACATCTAAATATGAGAAATCTGATCACGCATTCTTAATAATTAGAAACAGCTCTAGTTTTCAATAGCATACCAGTATTTAAAAAAATACTTTTTTAAAATATCAGCAACACGCTGCCCATTAAAGACAATTACCAATTATGCATAGGCCAATGATGTACAAGTTCTTCTTTATTTTCCTCAGATATAAAAGCTAACCCTTCCCTCATCCTATCAATCTCTCACTTTTCTAAAGAATAGCAAAAGAAAGGATTCTCAGCAGCCAGCTTTGAAGGGATGGCTACTGGAGCACAGTCAAATGTAGGAAAGAGCGATTCAGAGCCGAAGGTTCTCAACAGCCACATTTTGATCAGTCATCTGTCTGTTTAAAATTCTGATCTCACCTATATCACAAAAACTGGCAACAGCTCCACTTCAGTCAGTCAGATTACTGCCGTTCAGTCTAATACCAAGCACTGGACTACAGACAAAGGTCATTAGCTTAAGCATCTCACCTGACACGTTGCCAAAGCACCACACAATACACAAGATTGTGTGAAGGCAGCAAGAGGTGAAACAGGAAACCACAGCTTTGTGTCCCGGCGGTACCACCAGGCTGACAGTGTTGTGGCTTTTCAGCACTGCATGGCTAGATGACAGTGGGGAAAAAAGGTTGAATCCTTTGCTGCTCTGGGGACATATCTCTGGTGATCCACATGTAGCGTATCATTTTTGCCACTGAAATTGAAGGGTCAATTTTAGCACTTGGGTTTTGGCTACAGTCACTGAAAGCAAAATCTGACACAGCCACTAAAACTACCAGCACCTTCTGGTAGCTGCAAATAATCTATTGTCATATGCAACGTATAGGAGTGTTATGGAAAGAGAAAAGAAGTCTGTTATGGTTCAAAATAAAAATAAATAAGTTGTGATTCAGACACAGAAAACAGAGTTAACTTAAAAGTGTACTCGACAGAGTTAGTTGCTCAAGCATTGCTGGCCAACATTTGCCAAGTTGCACAATTCTCAGCATAGAGGAATTTACTTTTCCAGCAAACAAAATGCTTTAGTACTTCTTTCTATGTAAAAGAAAGAATGCCAGCTGCAAGCAAGAAACCTAGTAAAACAATGGCCATTGGATGTTTCCATTTAAACATATCTGAAGGATCAGAGTTGTCATTATGCAAGTTGCGCAACACTTTCCAGTACAAGGCCCTTTGTCAGTTATTTATGCCATTGCCAAGCTTTAAGCTGAAAGTTTACATGCTGGGCATATGCCTCGAACAATTTCTTTTATCTTTTTTTTTTAATTTCAGCTAAAGCAATACAGCTGCTCCTGAATTAAAAAGAAGAAACAGTGTGCTGCTTTGCCCACAATAAAAAGCTTGCAGCCTTTGTCTCGCTTTGCTCTACCCACCCTGCAAATGAGAACACAACGCAAAGCTTTGGCAACTAATGGCACTAGAGCAAGAACATTTTCTGCCATCTCCAGGAAAATCCACCCAAAGTTAGCCACTTTACCAGCTTTGGAAAACAAAACCTCGACCAGTATGTGCCTATAAAAGTAAGTATTCAAGATCCTTTTATTGAACTGTAGAGTTTTGTTGACTACTGTCAACAGCACGGTTCAGAGTCCCATGTTACATGCAACCAAGCAGGCAGAATCCTGACACTGAATAAAACAGATCTCTTTCAGATCCCTTGACTCTGACTACTTTTTCAACAGCACATTGCCCTGTCAATAATTCTCACTAGATTGACTGTAGAAACACACAAAAAGGCACAATAACAATCAAGCCAAATTAATTAGGGAATTCAAAAGGTTCTCCATCAGCTTCTGAAGGTGGGAATTTTTCCCATCCAGTTTCAGCATAACCTGCCACACAAGAAACAATTGAGACCTTATTTTTATTTGGAGCAGAGTAGTCTTTCAATTAAGTTTGTGTGAGGTTTTAAGTCCTTCCAAAAAATAATTTTCTTCTACTTTTATCCAGTTAAATAAAATGTTTTCACTCAAATGTTATCTCCAAACAAGCCTATCACAAATCTTGTGATACCAACAGCTTAATTCTTCAGAAAACATGATGATGAATGGGACTTCTCTCCGCCCACTTAACAACAGGCATCTAACAAAGTAGAACAAAGTGGTCTCTAGAGATTCCTGTCTCTATCAGCTGGCTACTGAATGTAGCTAAGACCAGACACTTAATTTCTAGGCAGCAAAAGCTAGATGAAATGAGTCCTATCCGAAGCTTAATTTTATTAAAACCACTGGATACCAACTACTTCTGCTCCCAAAAGAAGAAACTGCAGGATGAAAGCTTGGCTCTTCTCACTTCTGCATGTGCTTATGGCCTTACGTCAAGGATTCCAGCTGCAAGCACCAGCTTGACTTGTGTTGCTTTCATCGTACTTTAAAGAGTTTTCTTTAGAACTGCAACATGAAATACTTAGAAATACAGTAACAATTTATTAGTGCTGAGAAGCATTTCTGGATCCTGCACAGCCAGGACCTGGGAGGAATGGTTCTCACCATGTCACAAAATGCAGAAAGGATCCAGGGTCCTTTTACAAGTGTCAGCCATGATTGTCATCTTAAAAAAGATAAAAGAAAGGAAGCAAATAAAAGCCCTTTAGACATGTGACTAATGTGCATGCACGTGCCACAACTTCACTACAAGGGAGCAAAACCAATCCATCCCGTTGGTTTGTGTTGAAATGCAGTGAGTTTTGCCTCTAATGCCTACCAAGGGAGCTCAAGTTCCCCTGTCTCACAGCCTCTTTCTTTGATCATGTTACTTCAGCTCTTTATGGATGTCCACTCTAAAATGATAGTTGAACCTTTTGTTTTATATTCCAAGTCAAACAGTCCCATATAAGGGTAAATCCAGCATCAAAATGGTGATACATTTTGAGGTAGACATTATATCTCAAATTGCTGCAGATAAAAACAAGCTTTGCTTTTTACCATAGTCTACTACACACAGCCAGAGTAGCTGCTCAGGGTTGTCCATTTCTTCCACAATTTATGTTTAGTCTCATTAATTGAACAAGTAGGTGACAATACAAATACATCTATTCAGCACAAATTGGGCAGCACCCTTTTCAGCTTTCTTTCCAAGTTTTCAATAGTTCCATGCACCTGAACAAGGAAATGAATACATCAAACACTAGAGCTTAATAAAGGTTTCCAATTACTATGTTTTCCTCTTCAATCTTAAAACTCACATTTACGATTAAAAAAAAAAAAACGTTGATGTTATGAAAAGGTTCAAATACAGAAAAAAAAAATTTGAGATCTATTGCGCATAGGCCAAGAATTTAAAAATGAGACTGGGAGAAGCACATTGTATTTTCAAATCAACTAAACCCAGCGGTCAATAGGTTATAAATTGTTAAATAAGATGCCTGTTCATACAAGCTCTCTCCATGATTTACTCATTAGCACTTACACAACAGTAAGAGTTTACTAATACAATCACCAGAGCCTGTTACTCAAAGCACCCTTTACAATCTTCTGACAACTGGCCTTTCTGAAGGATGAGTAAAGGATGGCAATGAGCAATTTGGAAACAGAGCATCATGTCACTCAGCCCTATCAAAACCCACAGACTGCAAGAAATTAGATGGCTTAGTGCAGTGCCACATCTCCAGCACCACTTCAGCCTGTCAGCATCTTGGCACAGGGAACCAGCAATTCTGCATCAGCCATTACTTGTCCTGCAGATCCAAGAGTCTTTCCAGGCACGCTGGTGCTCTTCTTCCAGTTATTCTGCTCCCAGGAGCACTGTGATTTTCTGCCAAATTTGCATACACTGCTGTTTCCAGAAATTCCAGTTCAGTGTTTACATGTGTTTCACGATGATCACTCCTAACAATCATTGAGACAATATTATCATGTTTTAATTTCCTATGAAGTACTGGCTAAGTCTACACAGAAAGTTGTGAGTGCCAGATGGTCCAATTTATTTTATTTATTCTTTCAGCATCTTTATAGAGCCATAGGCACTTTACACGTTTTGCCTTTTAAAATCAAAACCACTTTTGCCCTAAAATTCTGCCAATTAGCTTGGCTATTATCTTTGCTATATCATCAGTTACCAGTCAGCATCACAGGCTTACCAGCACCACAGCTGAAGTGCAGTTAGGGGATTTATAGTTCTTTTAACTGCAAACACCTCTTAGACAAACTGACTGTAAGCAAAGCCTGATTGGTGGGCAACCACAGTTTTTACTGGGAAGTCCTCTCATTGGCCTTGGACAGTGAAAGTCAGGCAAACAAAGCACAACACAATCAGCAGCATTTACTTTGTCATGGCTCAGATAATGACTTCAAACACTTTGTAAAGACAAGCAGCAAGTCTGAGAGCTACTGTTTTTATTTCTCCTGTTAGTTCTAACTTGGCTGACTCACGAAGATGGGTTACTTAGGTCAATCATTAACAAATAGTGGAAGGACCGTCAGCTGGAAGAGACTGTCTTGATAACAGTCAGGAAATGCTGATTCATTCCTATCTTTCTTTGAAGTATGTCTATGAAGAAAGACTCTTTGGCAACAGCCAAATAAGAGAGAAAAACAGAAAGTTATGAAAAGGCCATTTGCATTTACAGATCCAAATCAGCAAGTGTGGAAGTAGATACTTGAGTGTTTTTCTGAGCAGAGATGGGCTGCAGCACTATGCAAAGCAGGACCTACCTCCTCATCCAGAAATAATGGAAATTGTTTACTAGTCTTTTAATTTCAGCATTTTATTTTTTTTTCTGTCTCAGAATTGCCACAACAGATCCTACAACGCAAAGGAAAAGCTGCTTTCCGGCCAGTTGCAGATCTAGCCAACATGAAAGTGGGATCCTTACCATCTGCTACCTGGAAGCAGTTCAACATGCCTCATTTCTGCAAGAAAAATAATGAAGGCAACCATTGTGTTACTCACAGTTATATTTAACAACAAACCTCCTAAAATCTCACTTTCCTCCCAGCCCCAGGCTTCCTGGAGCCCATTGTCAGAGCTGCCTCTTCTCCCAAGCACAACTTGCTCTGGAACTGTCCCCACTCTTGCAGTGTCTGGAGGACACTGAGGAGTGTCTTCCTCATCCTACCAGCTCTGATCCCAAACAGTTTGTCTATGCTCTTATTTGGGAGCAACTAGCATAGAGTCCCAATCAGAAGAGCATGACAAGCATTACAGTATTATTAAATATTTCCAGCTATTTTATCGGGGATTTTCATTTGACTTTTTCTTCTTTCCTTTGTTTTGGCACTTACTGAGCTAGTAGATTTAAAAAAAAATATCTATTACCACAGAAAAAGCTGGGGGCTTCTTCGCTGAGACCAGCAACTATGTAGAGAGTCTGGTTTTATTATGCATTGCCCCATTTAGGTTCTCCTTTGTCATCTGCGTTGCTCAAGTCACTTTACTGTGCATTTACCCCATAGCCAACCAACAGAATTACTTCTCTGCCATAAGACAAAGCAATGTGATAACACAGGCCAGTCACTCAGGGGAAAGAACAGCTTCCACTTCATTTATATGGAAAATGGTAATTTGCAATAGCCTTAACACATGAAATATTCTGGATCAGATAACATAATCATCAGCCTGTGCTCCTTGGAGGCCAGCAACTCTTTGTTCAGCATCTCACCTAGGAAGAAAACTTGGCTATCTGAAAAAAGTGCTACTTAACTAAAACTCCATTTTGAAAAAAACGGCATCTGCACAGGAGAGTTTGGCAAATGTTCCTTTTCCAAAGCATTTAATTTATTCGAACAAAACACTGCATTTTAGCTGTAATTACAGTTTGACCAGCTATACTGCTGCTTCCCAGGGAACTACAAATCTGCAGCACAGAAGCAGCCATACTGACTGGATTAACTTTCTCTTTTTTCCCCCTTCCCCCTTTTTTTGGAAGCGCTCTCAATCAGCTGTTTGACCAGTCTTTTCTCCAGTTGAGAGCCATATTGGATATAGCTTTACAGTCCAATTGCAAATCCACTGCCCGAGGAAGCTGCTAATCCAGAGCCCTGCAGCTGTATGATAATCTGAATTAACATTTCTGGAACTGCTGAAGATGTAGAAATATTATTACTCATTTGATAGATGATTGAAAGGAGTTTTCCAGGCAGGCAAATTCAAAGCATCATGTAGGTGTTATTTCTTAGACTTTTTATGTAAACATCCCTGGGAAGAGTAGAGGAGTAGAACTGAAAACAGTAGCTTCCCTGCTCAAACCATACCATCACAGGGGCATACGTCAGTTGCAGACAGAAAAAAAAAAATTGCTGTAAAGACAGCACTTAAGAGACTCTCACTGTAAACACTGAGCAGTTGTTTAGAGATTACCATGGTTAAATAGTCATGGAGAACGGAGTAAGGAGAGCAGTCCTGAGAATCTGTCTTCATGCTACACAGAGAGGATGTTTTGGGGGGAGTTTCTAGACAAGCTGCAATTGAGGCTGGGTGTTATTTATTCAGGAGCCCTGAAAACATCCTGCAGTTGCTATGTGAGGGGTGGCAGAGGAGTGCAAGTAACATCCTCTGGTTTGGAGCCAGTAGGATGACAGCTGAGGCTTCTTCTTCTGCTTCATCTCTGTGGCCCTGGGAGGAGATAAGACTGGCACAAGCTGAAGGTATGAGAGTCTCAGAGATGTGGGCAAAGTGCTCTTTGCATCCTGCGATAGTTCCCAGCACCCAGCACTGCAGGGTCTCAGCACTCCCCAATGTCTCATCTGCTAAAAGATACCCAGTGCAGCATTCCTGAGGATCTCTTAACTTGGCTCCTGGATCGTATTGCTACCACAATGGAAAATTAAGGCAATATTCAAAACTGCAGAACAGAAAATTATTATCCACATTACTAGTATTACAGTGGACTTGGTTTTTTTTCCTTTCAAAAATCCCCAGATACTCTATGGACATCAAGTTCATGATCTTTCCCACTGTAAGTACAGTCTTAGTAACACAGTTTTGCACACAGGACATTTCCTACAATTCAAGGAGTTGAAGTCATCCTTGGCTCCTGGCATGGCCCAACACAAAATCCACAGCTACCAGAGCTTCAGGATACTTTGCAGTTCTTGCAAGGGTGACATTCTGCCTTGGGGAGGGAGATGACATACCACACAGTTACCTATTTGCCAACCAGATCTTCCTCTGGTGTGGATATAAAATTGTTGGCCAGGCAGACAGACCTTGGTTCTGTTCCTAATGAAAAAGGCTATTGCTCCCACACGAGTTTCGCTCCAAGGACCATGGGGAGGCATTGCCTCCCCAGAAATACCATGTCCTCAGTCCACACTGAGACATAGCTTGGGTGTCCGTTACATATGCATCAAGTTTGAACGTACTGTTTATGCCTGCCCATCTTCACAACTTGAGGTGATGTTACAGGAGAAATGAACAGTAGAAATGACTGTTCCTGACAAGCAGCCAGGCTGTGACAGGACTCGCACAGGGTTGAGCGCAGTGTGTTGGAAAGGGGTGTTTCTGCCAGCACGCACACCGCGCGTCCAACCCAAGCGTGCAACAGCCGCACTGCACAGCAGCGTGCCAGTGCTGCACGGCTCCGGGTGCCCTCTAGTGACTTGCTCACAGGATAACCCTCTTCCAGTGTGAATTTGGCTGCTGACTGATCTCCTTTTGGAGCTGCAACTCTGCTGATCCAGCTAGCAGTTGACGTCTGTAAATTCAGACATGGTTTTGATGTGTTTTACTAAGTATGCTTTTAGCATCTGCTCTCTGTTTTCAGAAAAAAAAGACATCTCCCATCAGTAGAAGCCAAATCTACAGATGACAGAAATGGGCAGAACTAATAATGAAATGTTCTGCCCGCTTTTGCACATGCCGAAATCGTTAGTGCTCCTCTTTCTAGCAAACATTTCTCAGCAGTGAACTGAAATGTTTTTAATCAGATTCTGGACTTTTGTTACATGCAGAAATTATTGCTTACCTGCCATGTTTCACCCCAATTTACCAGTTTTGACAAATCATCTTGGGAAAGGGACTTCTATTACAAAATAATGCTTCTGCTCAGACCCTCCACTCTCAAACACTCAGCCAGGCTGTTAATCCAAATCCTCTTTACTCAGCCAAGGGGCTCTGGGTTATTCCAACTAAATCACTGTGAGTTGTTTGTTTTTTTTTTCCTTTGAGTCCCTGAACATTGCAGGACAAAAAGATAGTTTTGGATCCATTTCCTGCTTCCCCGACATTGCGCCACAGCTATATCAGATGCTCCTGTGAGCCTGACTGTTTAAGCATCCATAAAGAAAACTTGTAGTATTAAACAGCTGCACAAACACCTCTTGGGGATGTTTCAAAACGACCCTTATATGTAAAATTTCAGTCACAGAATGAGCTTCAGTTTTCACTATGTCAAACCTCATTATATTCTGCTCTCACAAATGGTGGAATAATTTATCTTGTCACAGTCTGATGAGACGCCGGTGAAACGTTCCCCTGACCCATATACTCCCTTCTGAGCCATTTTGAGGGAAGGATCTAAAGACCTATATTTTTTAATTACTTTATAGCATGTGATTAAGATAACTTGGAATAAACTCAAGGGAAAATGAGGGCAGAAAAATTAACTCTTGAGAAAACTGCAAGTTGCTAACATGAAGTGTATTCATTTCTTAAATTTAAAAAAAAAAAAAAAAAAAAAAAAAAACAAGTTTTCACTCCACCAC
>VXBL01005980.1:231983-247999 GCA_013400195.1 Aramus guarauna | reverse complement strand
AAATTTAAAAAAAAAATCATGTTATCACTCATCACCTGGAGTTGCCTCCCCAGTCTGAAAAGCCAGGCTGTAACATTTTATTTTTGGACTTCCTAGAAATTCACATTTGATTTTAAAATCTGTGAGCAAGTTTTAGCTCCCAGACAATCATATTAAATCACAGATGCCTACACCTCTCATCCAAACTCAGGCAATTTGAAACCCTTACCCAGGATGTGATTAGAGTCTGAGCTGGGGCTAGTGCTTCCAGTGGACACGCGGACCACTTTAAGTGACTCATCTTTGCAACACATTCTCCAAAAGTCCCACTATCCCTTTCCAGCCCTGCTTGGCTATTTCTTCCTTCACAGGCTGGATTATCTCCAGCACCTGCCCATGGTTTCCCCACTGTAGGTGCATGCTGTCCACCTCCAGCTACTGACTCAAGCCCACAGACCAGACATCTGTCTTGCTCTTGGTGAACTAACTTAAGAAATGGTGTTATCTCACTAAGCATTCCTGTTTCGTTTGTACTATTTTATTCCTTTTTTAAAAGGTAAGAGTATCAGTGATCACTACGTCAGCACTGAGATTTCTGGACTCCGATGTTGTGGGAGGAAGCATACAGCCAGACATGCTGGGCTGCAAAGACTTGAAGAATATATATTTTTAGAGCCCAAAGGAATTACTATTGAAAAACCAAAATCTACAGGTGCTTCATAAATTCATAGACATGACAGACACTTTATCACTGGCAGAGTTCACACATGATAAAGTAATTGATTTACTCAGGGTAAAATGTGTTGCTTCCTTTAGAAGCAAATGACAAAAGTTAATGATACCTCTGATGTTACCAAGTTATTTTCATTATTTTTGTTTTTAATGAGTAAAGACACTTCCTCTGAATTAGTTTTATTTATAGCTTTTCAAACCAAACCAGACAGGAAATCAAATTGTGGAGATGTTTCAGATCTTTGTAGAAATCTCTAATCCACTGTGATATTATGAACTAGGTTAGTTCAACTTCAGGGTTCCCCCCTCCATTTTATAGCACCTGTCATAAACCCTGAAATAACCCAGGTCCAAAGACAGGCAGAGCAAGCCTGAACACATGCCTTCATTGCACTGCTTATGCGGGACATAGCTGTGGTCAGTTTGACCACCCAAGCAAGCCAGAAAACCTTCAAGCTGTTACAGTAAAGTTGCCAACATGACATTTCAGAAATACAGATGATTTCTAAAGAGACTGTTGAACCCAAACATGCTTTGTGTCTCTAAGTCTTGTGGGAGCAGTCATTTCAAAGCAGCTTGTCATGGTTTAGGAAGGGTGATTTTCATTTTCCAACTATGCATCTTGATGTCCCTATAATATGTTTACAGCAAAATCCCAAAGGTATTGAACCAGTAGGCAGAAGTCCCAGTCACGAGACAGTTGCCTCTGAATGAAAACCCTGGCTTCCTTTGGCTGGCTTACTGCCTAAAAAGAAGTGAATGAGAGTCCAAATACAGCACATTTCCACAATGACAGAAAATATTAGAAACCTGAGTTTCTCCTTCACAGAGGTTTGGCCTTCCTAACAATCAAAACACAACACAGTAATGAGAAGTAGCTCTGTCCATGTCTCCAGTCTTGGCTGCTCCCTATTGCCCTTCCCCATGCCTGCTCAGCCAGCATCCTTGATCCCTTCCCCAGTACGTGGCCCCTACCTCCCTCCAATCTCACAGAGGAAACGGGCTGTCATCTTTGCGCCCATCGCTTGCAAGCCCATCACCAGAGCTGGCCAAATCCTCCCCTACCCCTCAGTGGAAGATGAGTGTAGAAGCAACATAGAACTACAAATTTTGCATCTGAAGAGTCATGGATAAGGGGAGAAAATAAAAATAAGTTAATGTCAGATATACTCTTTCTTTCAGCATTTCAATGACCATGTTATCTTTCTGGTTTGTAAGCTGTCATTTCATTTTGGGAGTGAATTAATCCCACCAACCTGGCAGCACATCCAACACTTAATGAAAGTAGCACTAACACTTCCACTTTAAGTACTGTGTGTTGTTAGGCTTCAGCAGGACTTGGGCCCTGTGCTTCTAACATTTGAAGTCCAGGTTTTAAGAAGATATAAACCTTTAATTTAAGAACTAGTCCTGTAATTCTCTCTCATTTTATCCCTTGTTTTAAACAAAGTCTGATTTAACTTGTCTATTTTTCTTTTCCTTGTAACTCTATCCTAGCCAGAACCAGGACACATGCAAAAGCACCCAAGTGCTTTGAATGTAGAGAACTCCAGGAACAGCAGTATCACGTGAAGCCAAGTGCTCACCATTTAATTTTTATTGACACTAATAATTCTGAATGCAGTACACTGGCCTACAACTTCACCTGGGAGAGACAGGCTGTAAGAGAAGGCTCCTTTGTGATGGAGCACAAATGAGAGGGTACCCTCAATTAATATGTGTAAGAAAATTCAGGGATTGTAAAGGTAGTAAAACAACGTTTGATTTTACCTCTATGTACCGGCTGGCAGAAGGATACATACTATTGGCATGGAATGATAGGAAATGATCTGCAGAAGTGAAAGCATGCAAAGCTATCCCAAGGGAAGCTAGAGAGACAGATTGCTACTTGATCGCAAAGATTTTTATTTCCAAAGATCAGGATTTCTCAGCAGACAATAACTATCCCCAAAAATTCTATATATATTAAGCCTGCCACACCTGACTCCTTTTTATCCATCAGGAAAAAAAATATCAAGTCAAAGGCTCTATCAAACTTGTCAAAACAAGAGAATGTTCGTACATGTCAGCCTCATCAATCAACTGCTGCCACTGCAGGAAATGCAGTATTAGGTTTCACATGGATAATAAACACTTTTTATATTTGACATTGATTTCTAGCTTGTCATTTTTTTATTAATATCTCAGCCCAAAAAGGAAGAAAGAGTGTAAAGCAAGGCAGAGAGATGAGACTCTTGGTGGATGTATTGTATTTGATCTTGCTGATAACTCACATTGGCCCTACCCAACGAAGAAGTTAAATTCTACTGTCCAGGACAACTAGTCTTCAGTGCTGTAAGGCTTTTAGATAGCCATCCATTTTAATGTTGTTTTCACAGTTAGAAGAGGACATGAAAGATAATATTGCAGGTGGGAGAAATATCTGGTTTCCATACTAGATACGTATTTGTCCAAAACTGAAAAGGCTAGGTAAATCTCATTATGTTGCCATATTCATAATCCTTTATCAATGACTGCTGTTAAGGAGGAAAGTAGCTGTAGGTTTCATTCCTATGGCAAAGGACACAGCATTTTACAGAAACTGTATCTGTTCAGCTCTGCAGACACCTCAGTCTAATCTGGCCTCTGTATCCCAGAAAGACAGGATGAAATCAAAAATCCCAGGGCCACCGAGGCACAGAGCTCCTCATGGCATCCATGCGCTGAGACACAGTGGTAACGCACTTCCACCTTTGGGAGGATGCTTCACCTGAGGCAAGTAACTCATCCTTGACTGCTGGGTTTTTTCCATCTGTATATGAAGCAAAATTACTACCTGACAGCAAGAGGGCAAATGATTAGTTAATGTTTGTGAAGTGCTAAGAATTGTTATGACAGACCTTGCTCCTGCCAAATGCAGAAAAATCAATTAATCCATCTCAGTGCCAATCCATCTCAGTTCCAATCAATCTAGTAATCAGCTATCTGAATGCTATTTTCTATCAGTTGCACAGATATTTTTCACCTTGTTTTAATACAAACATAGGGTTGGGGTTTTTTGGGGGGGAGCGTCAGCCCCACGTAAGAGTGAAATTTAAATTTAACACTACGTTTTTTTCCTCGCAAAGTTCTTACTTTTATCTAATCTCTGTTCTAGCATGAAGCCAGGCACCACGGAAATACATATTCCGGTTAATTTCTACAATCAGTACCTTGATGTACCTCGTATGAAAAAACTGACCAGGTAATGATTAAGATGCAAAAATCTGGCTTTTTGGTGAAAGGAATGGTTCAAAGTTGCTCTCAAACTACACAAAACTGTTTCTGCTATGATGTTAGGCAGCTGGTATGCTATGGCTGCTGTTTATTGTAGTAACCGTTGCCTCATTGCTACCTCCAACCCCCTCATCTATTTGGTACGGTCACCTTTTGTTTTTCACAATTAGAGTACAGTGTTGTTCACAGGAATGACCTTTTGTTCTGTGTCCTGCCTTGCATAATGGGGCTTTAATATGGGCTTCTACACGCTAAATATTAATGCTTAGCATTTTTGTGTCTTCCATTATGGCCATTCTGCGTTGGCTTGTGCTGCTGTAAGGGAAAAATAATCAGTTGCCTGCCTCCAGGGTAATCCTGGTCTTAGGGGAAGTAAGAAACTGAATTTTAAACACAACACCTCATAAGCCAGGCAATTTCTGCTGATTCAGGTGTGTGTGTGACAAGCAGCTTCCCTGGGAAATCCAATACTGATCTCACACCCACAGGCTCCATGAGCCAGAGGGGAAACCCTTCTGCTTGTATCACAACACAGATGAGTCTTCGGACAGCTGTGCCAGAGTGTGAGGATTTTAGAGGGACATTGAAGACAGGTCATGCAGATGAGCACACAGCTGAAGTGGAATTACTACAAAAGCTGGACTAGAAAGCCTGCAAAGACACCTTCTTTAAGAAAGCACCACTCTGCAGCCCCTGGGCCCCTAACTCTCAGTCTTGGGACCTATTTTTCTGGCAGACTGTTAGCGTATTGAACAGCGGCATACAACAAAGTCACAATAATCAGGAGAGTCTCAGGATAAAGTGGCAGCACATAAAGCTAATTCAGCTATGTTAATAGTGTCCCAGGAAACATAATACCTGTTCCTTAAGTGTGTAGTAGAAAGCTTCATTAAAAGTTTGAAGTATTTTTTCTGCTCTTTGTTCTCTGTCAGTTCCTTTAAAGTTGTTTTGGTTGGGTTTTTTTTTCCCTTGAAAACAAAACATGCTTAGAATAAAGAGACCGCTGACCTACATTCTCACAGCTGTATTATACTTAATGGTGAGGCATGTCAAATGAAATTCAGGAGTGAAGTGATCGACACCAAGACAGGCTGTGAAAACACCTACCTCTCAAACTCCTAAGTCTCTCATTTGAAACCATTAGAATAATCTCTGAAAGATCCAAGCAGGATTTCCAGTGACTGAATTTTTCTTCTGAGACACACCAGAGCAAGGCTTTTCACATCATAGGAAACCCACTTAACTCCATGCATGGACCAACCTGACCCAAACACAGGCACATTAAAATCAGAATACATGTTGCCTAAAAACACCTCCATATTCAGGGAGGTTATGACCAAATCGCTGTAGTTTGTCAAAAAAAGAGCAAGGAGTGTGTACTAAAGCAGGAGATGCCCACACCTACATATTCTAAGCTAAAGACTACTAGGAAACACAAAATAATACTGTATTAAGGACAGTATTGGTTATTTTGATTTATGCACATCTAAAAGGGACGCCCCATCTGAAGGCCTCTATCTCTTGGGGAAAAGGGATAAAAGCGCTTAGAAGATGCTCTTGGAGTAAGGAGCCCAACTCTGCCTGACTTTGCTTCAGCATCCATGCACTGATCCTTGCATCCTCTCCAGCACAGACTACGATGTACGGCACCGACATGGGGCTATTGGCCACAGCCGCATGGAAACAGGCTCATGAAAAGCTCTCCCTGACTCTGGACAAATAAACTGTTGCTTGTGTAGTCATTATTCTTATTTCGGCTTCAAAGTCAGCTACAGCTATGGATTTCAAAATTTTCCTTAACTGTGCACAGCTTATATTCAGTGGATTCTTGACTACTTGCAGAACAAAATGCATATAATTACAAAAGAGAGCAGGAGCAAAGACGCTGAAAACTCTGAAAATTACTATTAATTATCATCCTAAATAAAATCAGCTAAAACCATATTGTAAATGTGTATATTCCCATACAGCATTGTTCAAAAACACAGCTGATGTGAGAAAATTACTGAAAGTTAGTGAAGACCGAGGAGATTAATCCAGTCTTATACCAGCTTAAAAGAGAAGTAAACTATAGACAATGAAGGGCTGGAAGTCTTTATTCCATTTGTTTATTGAGATAGCACAGAAAAAAAATTCTCTAATCTCTTGCTGTTACATAAAAAAAATATTCAGACTGTGCTACAGATTTCATGCTTCAGACAGCATACCATTTCCTAAGACTATATATTGTTTTGTTGTTTGTTTGTTTTTTTTTCTAGCAGCACCAGAAAGTCCATAAAGGAACAAAGGCCAGCAGTCAGTTTCCAAGCTCATTTTAAGATGCTTTTGCTTAACTTGCATTATTTTGTTCTGCCCTGTCTCTCTCAATGGTCTCTTGAATGAAACACCTCACACTTACAAGGGTGACAAATTTGCAGCAAGCAAGCAGCATACGAAAGATACCATTAAACACAAATTGCTGACTTAGTGCAAATATTAACTGATCTTTGGGAGGCCGAAAGAAAAGGGTCTCTTTGTATGATGATGCAAAGTCCTTGTTGCATGGGCGTCAGGAATGTTTGCTATTGCATACTTAAATTAATAACTAGGTACCACCATACCTGAGACAAGAAAGCAGCCGAGGCTGATAAGCTGCTTTTGCTGGGTTTGTGGGAGCTTCCATTTGGAGAAGGAGGAAGGNAATTTGCAGCAAGCAAGCAGCATACGAAAGATACCATTAAACACAAATTGCTGACTTAGTTTGCTCAACTTTTGCTTGAGTTGAGCAAAAGCCAGAGATGCTCACTAGATGGGATGAGTTGTGTTAGGTGTCTGCAGAAAACCAGCAGGCACACCTGAGTCTGGACCTCTCAGAGAAACCCTCAGAGAAGGGGTAGAAAGGAAACTGGCACTTAAGAGAGTGCTCCGAGAGCTGAAGGTGGAACAAACATGCCTGGCCTCAGCCAGTGAGGCCAGAAGCACAAACTAAGTTGGTCTCCTTCACAGTGGGTCAGACTCTGGCATGGTGATATTGCAGGTGAGCATTTCAGTGACAAAAAGCAATTCCTTTAACTAATCTTCTGACCTGCTGAGCTGTGAATCTCAGCCTAGAGGAAAATGCTACTGCCTCAGCCCTGCTGTCTCTCTCTTACTCTGGCAGCTCATGAAATATCCTATGGATGTTTCATCCCGTGAAACATCCTCACTCACCATTGCCACTTGGAAACTGCTAATTGCCAAAACATGGCTCATAATGAGTCCCACGGTATTTACAGAGACACTTCATTTGGAGTGGTATGATCTTGCTGATAGTTTCCCAGCATAAGCAGCACTGAAGCACACCAGGGCATACCTGGCAATCATAATTTCTGACACCCAGTCCAGTTGTACAATGACTACTCCGAAAATTCAGGTCAAAAAGATCATTCTTGTTAGAGAGAAAATGCAGCTCTGCCACAGGTGTACCAAGTAACATAGTTTTAGATTATTTTAAAGTGAGATTTGTACAACCTGTCCTACATTTTCACTATATCAAAATTGACACAATCCAAAAGAACTCATCTCTTTCATATTAGTTTCTGAGAAGACATGGTATATTTCTGCCATTCTCCAGATGTATGGCGTGTATAACAAATAATTTTTTCAGCATTTGTGTGATAATAGTTTTAAACAGATTTCTTATGAGACATATCACAGTCTTTATAAAGAAAAGGCTATGATCTTTTAAAGACATTGTTCTGGATCCATATGTACCATTCTTCACCAAATCTATTTCAACTTGGTCAATTTTTAGAGTCATCAAAAGACCATCACAAAAAAAAAAAAAAAGGTCATGGTAAAAAGTTAATTGTAACTATAAGCTTCTCCATTCAGGACAGCCATGACATAACAGCTACTGATTTGTTGATGAATTCAGTTTCAAAACATCCCGTCCTGTACCTAACACCTACACCCAGTGGAGCAGCAGGGCCTGTGTGAGCCCCAGGTATATTTTTCAGTCTTTTTTCCCATTTCTGTGCAAGTAAAGACAAAGGCATTGCCTTCTGTGCATATAAAACGCAGAGTAAACCCTCCAAATCTATGCCAGTCTGAACCAACTCAGATAAAAATACTGAACCCAAAGCTCCGCCCAGATCTTGCTCCTGCCAGATTTCCTATTCAGTTTTTCTTACATGGGAGATTCCACTTGAATAAACAACCAAATATTGATATTTATGCAAATGGAACAAGTTGCAATGTAAACTTTTGAAGTTTGCTTGTGTGTGCTTCAAAACAAATAAACAGTATTTTTACTTTGAACCTTCTGTCTCAAAGACTATGAAAAAGATGCCTTTCAACTATACAAATATAATTCAAATCAGGACAGTACATGCAGTGTGAAATCTTCTACCACACTGGAAGGCAGCAAGTACAGTATTATAGCTAAGCTGTACACCACGAAGACCAAGATTTTGTAGTAAAAACATTGACAGACCCTTAACTATTATAGTGCCTCCTGGCAGTGCTATAATTAGATTGAACATAACTATTAGTCATCTTAATTAGTATACACGTTCCTTGTTTAGCACAATAAAAATTACAAAGCAAGGATGCCACTTAATTAGGTAACCTGGGAATTGATACCTACCTATATTTCACTTTTATTTTAAGTGTCCTTACTAAGATTAAATCTACTATTTGTAACCAAGTCTGGGTATTTATATGGCTCTCCACCTGTACATAAAAATCACCTGTTAAATTAATATATATTAAATACCTCTAATATATATTAAATACCTCAAGGACATTTCTGAAGTTATGCTAGCAGTTCATTTGGAACCGTATTCCAAGGAAAGAAATACATCACAATTTTAGAAACTGAAGGTTAATTGCATATTCTAGTAAGTGTCTTTCTTACCATAAATTTAAAAAAAAGAAAGTGCCTTCAGTTAAATGCTCATCATCCTTCCAGTTCTCCTGATGATGCCTCATTGTTTCCCTGGTGAAGTGCTTGGACCTCTAACACCTCAGCCCCTGGGACTGCCTAATGGCTCCACTGTTGTAAGGAGAGAGGAAAGCAACATCAGATCTGAAGTCCCACTGAGCTTCACCTAATCCCAACAGCACAATATCTATCCACGTTCAATAAGACAAATATTAAAAACTATCTTACATTTACCTGAAAACATCAAGCTGTGAACCTGCAGCTCAGGACTCGTCTATGCATGTGTCTGTCAGCGCTCCCACATTGTGACTCAGTTACTGCAAAGAGAGTGCATTTGCCCTACAGCCAGCAGTAAGGCGAAGTTGAAGTTTTGGAAGAAAGCACACTGTTTCTTGAGCATGAGAAACTAAAAATCTCTACTAAAACCAAATTCCTACATGCTCAGAACAGCCGCTGTATTTTCTGCTCTTTTATGACTTGGAATTTATCTGCACTTTCTTCTTTTTGGTTCCTTGCCCTCTTCATTATTGTTGCAGGAGATTCACTTAGGAAACTGGAAAACTGCTCAGTGGTACTTCACTATTTACTAGCACAAAGACACCAGTGTGTGAGAGAATGCAACAGCCCTTTAATAATCTTTGCTTGACTAAGGTAGCTTTAGTTTTGAAGGTCTAACAGACCTTATGAAAATGCTGGCAGTTTAAATCATAGGAAAATACAATGGAAATCACCACTTCAGATACCAGTTTTTGATGATTTAACATCACAACATTCACCATGCTTAGCACCAAGTCCTCAAACACTTTCCAGCTGCAAGATTTTCTGCAGAATTTTTTTTTTTTTTAGGAGTATAACTAAGTAGCCATATGGTTTTATTAGAGAGATGTTTTTAAGTATGAATCTCATTCATCACACCTTTTAAACCAGTGGAAACTTGGTATAAATAATCCCTGGTACTATGAAACCCTCCTGCACTTCACAAGTACCCTAATTTCTGCAGTGCTCACAAGCCACTGAGAATGCATCTAGGGCTTTCGGCAAGCTGTTGGGGGACTTTGGTTTGATTTCGTGTGTCTGTCTTCACCTCAGAAAGTGGCAGAGCAAGGTGGTCTCAACTGAGGAGTTATTTATCTGAGGCGTATTAAAGCTAGTGGTCTAAAATGAGACCAGCTGTTAGTTTCGTAGCATCAAAGATGCTACAGAATTGATAATTATGTTTAGCAATTTTAATTGCACTAGCTTCATACACGGGTTTCTTGAAAATAAATTGTGCCTACTTTGTCCTACACAGATACACCACATACAGCAGGAGACACAGAATAAAGCAAGCAGTTGAGAGCCTCTAGTGTGCATTTTTAACTGTATGAATGCAGTAACACCACCCTGTGTTTAAGCCTTGAGTGGGCAGAGAGACTTTCAGTCTGCCCAGAGTGAAATACAGCATACAATAAACAAGCTCCAATGTGATACAATGGGATTTTGCAATAAAACTGCTTCTCAGAACAAGAGCCCACAAGAAAAATGAAGACAAAACAAAAATGTCATGACATTTGGTATAGAAATCAAACGTGCTTTCTTGCCAGGTACCTGCTGACATCGCCAGACTTTAACCTCTTCCCTCCAGCCCAGAAAGCCCACCACAGCAGTTAGCAATCTGTTCACACTGTCATTAAACCGATTATCCCTTAGTGATGGAAAAGTCTCTACAAATGCCACAGTGCCACTACTCTGTGACAAATCCCATTCCTTCTAAGTGGTGAGCATTTAATATTTACTATCCCCAGATTAATTTGAATTTAAAGGAAAAAAAATTAATGAAGAA
Organism: Aramus guarauna; assembly: GCA_013400195.1. Classification (NCBI taxonomy): domain Eukaryota; kingdom Metazoa; phylum Chordata; class Aves; order Gruiformes; family Aramidae; genus Aramus; species Aramus guarauna. The sequence continues at coordinate 237,308 of VXBL01005980.1, read as the reverse complement.
AATTGCTTCTGTAAGCAGACTGCAGTAAATATCAATATGTTTCATCAGAGCTCCTCTTTCATTAGTTCTAGACCAACTACAGCAATTATTTCTTCACAATAGTTCTTCAAGCTATTAAAAAAACGTGTAAAAAACAAAATTCTCTCTCACTTCCTCATTGCAAAGGACTTTCAAATGATAATTGTTAAAGATATGGGGAGAATGGGAGGGTTATTGTTTGCCACAGATTAAGAGACTTGCCAAAAAACATTGAAGATTTGATATGCAACGCACCCAGCAATACAAAACAAATGAATATAATGTAAAAAACTTAAGGCAACAATAATAGAGGTGCAGGAAGTAATTTTTCTTACCGTGACCAGTTTTCTGATTTCTTCTACTTCACCAGCCCGGAAATGTTCAGACCACGGGCTCCCCAGTAAATATCGTTTCTTCAGGAAAATCTTTCAGTGATGTGGCTCCAAGGCATCGGTGTCAGGCTGTCAGAGTCCAAATCCTTCTGAAAAGTTGTACTGCACTGGTGGATTTCTTGTGGACCCATGAATAGCGAGAACAGGCAATTGCTGTAAATGTTGTGTTCGTTATCCCGAAACAGCCAGAACACTTCTCCTGAAAAGTCCAGAAATGTAAATGTTTAACACTGATATATAAAGTAATGTTTCAGGGCTTCGGCTTTGGCACACACAAAAGTTGAAGTAGGCATCATCTATCCGGTATGAAGAAACAAAACAAGTTGGTCTGCATTGGATATTTGCCAGATTTCCTTCAGAAATGATATTCTGCTAAAACAAAATGAAACAAATGAAGAAAGTACAAGGCCAAGGTTCCTGAGAAACTAATGATGCCACAGAGAAGAGACACTGAAGTGGCTGTGAGAGGGACTCAACTCATCAACACAAAACTCGGCAACTATTCACCTAATTTTTTTTTTCCTATGTGAACATAATTCTTGTTCAAGTGTAGTCTGTAGACTGTGTACCTCCCTGGCCACTTCACCAGCTTGCCTGAGGGAGGATGTTAGGGGAGACAGTGTTGAAAGCCTAATGTACAATGTATTTATAATTTAGAAGGCGTCCTCTGGCCTCAAATCTTCCTTCCTCTCTGTTCTCCCATCTCCTTATTCCTGTAGCAGACTGAATATTCTCCTGCGATAGCTTTCCTCTACAGTCTTTTTAATAGCAGCTTTTTTGGGTCACATAGCTAGTTCCGATTTAGTACAGGCTCTCCCATTAAAACTAACAGTGTAGAGGAAGGCTCTACTTCGCTTTCTCCTCATGGTTCTATGTTCTTTCACACAACCATTGGAAATACTCTCTCGTGGCTAAAGCGACATACCTCTTTTTCTTTCACATTGTTTCTCCAAAGTTGTATTTTTTCAGCAGAGACTTGCCCCCATGTCCCCAAGCCCTCACGCTGGCACCACGGCTGTGGGGGTCCCTGTGAGGAGAGTCTGGGGCTGCCCCGAGCCGGACACAACCGGTTCCAGCCAGTTCTGCAATGGCGCCTCCACAGAGCGCGGCTGAGGCCCTCAGCGACACTGGGGGCAGCCTCTGGAAAAAGATATTTAAAAAAAAAAAAAAGGGCAAAATGGTGCCTGGCAGTGAGGATGAAAAAAAAAAGTGTGAGAAACAGCCCCGGGAACACCAAGGTGAGAGAAAGAAAAGTACTTATTGTCACCTCCACTCAACTTTATGATTTATTTCTCCACTTCAAGTTCCAGCTAGACTCCAATCTTGACAAATTCTGGAAGCTGAAATAAAGGGGGAGCAGGTGATTTGTTATGTGAGGAGACATTCGGTTCCAAAATGAAACTTTTCTCACAAGTACAGAAAGAGTTAGCTTTCAACTCCACCAAGAACAGTATTTTGTGACTGGGGAGAACTGAATAAGCAATGTAGATTCTGCTTTTACCCCTGAAATACATGCACTTATTTTTGAAATATAGTGCTGAAGGATTTTTCTCTAGGAAAAGTTTATTCGTAATAAATAAAAGAAAAATAGTTTCAAGCTGCACTGCCTCACAAATTAGAACTTGACTTCAGCCTTTTCCATTTTATGAGTCGACCCTTTTGCTTTTATTAAGGGCAGTTGAAATTTCAATTTACTTGTGGCTGGATATAGTTTTTCCTTCAACCAACAAAAAAAAATTCAATTTATTGAAATGTTTCAGTTTCAGATCATTCCAAGCTAATATTTGTTCAGCTCAGCTAAACTGAAAACCAGAAGCATATCTGTATTTAAATATAGTTGAATAATTTCTTCCATCCCTGTATCTGTGTCAGCCTAATCAGGTCACCGGTGGGAACTGTTGACTGGTAGAAACACAAGGCTTTCTCTTTATGAAAAATGACTGACCTTGCTTTAAAGCAATTTAGTTTGTGTCAACATTGCCTTTCTCATTAAATAATAGGCTCTAAGTGGCATATCCATTCTTCTTCAGTACAGACAAGAGCTCTCCAGGCAAGTCCTGGGATGCTATTTTTAGGCATCTCATAGTAATAACGTGCTCAATGCACTCTTTGGAGTATGTCTACAATAATTATTCCTTGTCTGCTCTGTTGTATTGGTCAGCTCCAGAGAGAGCTCATAAAAATGTTACAATCTGCCCCCTTACGTGGATGCAGAAAGGATATCAAATAAATGTAAACGTTTGGTAGCACTTGGTTGGCTGTAAATAATACCACTGCAACAAGTTCATTAAATATACACACACCTACCTCTGAAAATGCTAAACAATTTCAGCATAATTATTCCTAGTTCCTTTGCTGGAGATGACTTCTCTTGCAACCACTTGTCACTAATCCTCCTACTTTTGGTATTTCCTCTATAGATTACCTGGCCAGTCATGCAAGTATTGGAGATTATAACACAGATAATTTCATCTGTCAGAACTGAATCAGCAGTGAGTGAGAAATATTCTGTTCGCTTGTCTTTTTTCTTTTCTTTTTAAAATATTCCTTTTAAAAAAAAAAAATTATGGCCATTTCAAATCATCTCATGCTGCTTTGTAGGAATGTTCTCAGTCCAGATCTCAAGATGACACGTGTTACATTAAGCCTGTCAGTATTCCAAATAATTCCTTAGAATTTGCTGGTTTGATTACATAGTTCTCAGGAAACATGCTCCCCTGTAATTAAACATTAGAAAGATGCAAAATCAGCCTACAATAATCTAATGAACATATTCAAATATGTCTTTATGCCTTCTACATTATTAGACCAGGTCTTTAAATATCTTTGCTCCGTATATTGGCTACTAAGGATATAGGAGACACAATGTGGCTTACTCGAACTGTTCTTTACTGACAAGTTATCTCTACTGGGAAATCATCTGAGATATCCGTCACGTTGTAGCATACACACAGCTCATCAGAGCTTTTTAATGATTTATTAATGTAGTCAATCTGGTAGTGTTTTAGCACTGGTTATCAGAGTGCTGCAGTTAATAGTGTTGATTGTAAGGTATAATACCCTAACGTGTCCTTTGCAATGTGACACGGGTTAGACTGGCACTGCTTTGACTAGACCTAAGTCTTATTTTAGCAAGCAGATGTCTGTCTGCATCAAAAGGAGATTTGTCTTCAGCCCTATACAGACATTATTTATAGGATCCCTTAAGTTTCTTGATCAGATCTAGTGCAATGTCACATCACTATCCTTCTTCCAGGTAATGCTGTTAATCAGCATGATGTGATTTGTCACTTCTAGGTTGATGACATCCAGCTCTGTGACTTTTCAAAGCTTAGCATTGCATATGCTGTCACACCAGTTCAAACATATTGAACTAAAGCAAAACTGCTTTCACCTGAAGTCAGATAAAAGAGAAGGTCTGTTAATGGGTCTAGGAACCTTCTGAACAAACTGCTGTCTCCCAGGCTAAACTCTCTAAGTGGAAAAATAATTTCAATTCTTGTGTTAGGAGTGAGAATGTTAAATTTGCTTCAGCTGGGTTCAGAAGAACCTCAAAGCAACATAATACTTTAAGAAGAGATTCTTATTCCCCCTCCAATAGGTCAGAATAAGCCCCACTAGAAACAGCAGTGTGATGGCAGAAGAGCAGACAGTTCAGCTACCTGCCTTATCCAGACCATGGCCAGAGATGGAAGCAACACCCATTTGGCATTCTAATTAATATTATAAATGTTTCCGCAGAGAAGCTTATGCTTTGTTCCTCAGAAATCAAACTGGACTGAAACACAGCTGTGCAGTAGCACACAGCTCCTTCAGTGCCAGGCAGCGTTCGGGGAGAGTTCATGTACTTTATCACAACAATGAGTTATCAGTGATAACATAAACTTGAGAACTTGATCCAAAGTAGGAAACAGTAACAGACAATGCCAACGCTAAGACATTTTTAGTCCCATTCCTAATAGAAATACACTACTACAATAAACCTCCTTGCTTTTGACTTCAACAGCACCATGGCTAAAACAGATATAGGAATAAGACCATTCCCTAAACTGTACAAACAGGCTCTCAAAGGAAAACAGTTTGACTCTTCACTGACATGAAGTAAAAGAAACTGACACAAAAGCAACAATAGGATGAAAGAAAACCAGATTTGAACTAACAAGGCCAAAGCAGTAAGATAATAAAATGATGTGATATGCTGATTTCTCCAGTGTCAACAATTTTTTTTTTCTTGTTTTTCTAAAAATTTGATTTTTTCTTCCCCTCAAATAGGTCTCCAATCATTTCAGGCAGGTCAACAAGGTTTAACACAGGAAGGGATAGGAAAGCAATAAATAATTAAAAGGTGGCTTCTGTGATTGTCAGTACCAATTATACCCCAAAGCAATCTCCTGATAAACATGACTGAAAAGGAGACCAGAATACTTGGCAACATGAAACAAGTTCTGTTTCATTAAAGATTGACAACAAGGTTTAAATCTGTTGTGCGATATGCACATATTTATCGCAGTAATACTAAGTGGAATGCAGAAGTTTCCTGAGATCTGATGATTGAAATCTAGTACACTGGTTTTAAAAAAAAACTAGTCTAGTTTTTTTCAGCATACAGTTAGGAAAATTGTTGAAGAGACTACTGCTGCTTAGATTCATCTCCTTGGCTGTTTAAAATAAACTTTGAAAATTATTTAAAAGGTGGCAAAATCCTTACTAATTGGAAAAGTTGAATTTTGCCCAAATCCCCAGGAACTGTGCCTAGTTAAACACCTGTTTAATGAAATCCTGCAAATCATCAGAAAATTAAAACTGTAGGGTACGGATTACTTCTAATCCTGGAGATGTTAAAAGTCAGCATGACAGTTAAGTTTCCAGAGCTGAAATCTGAACTATGAGGACAAAAAAGTAATAACATCGGGGG
>VXBL01005980.1:208189-231956 GCA_013400195.1 Aramus guarauna | reverse complement strand
GGAGCGGGCGAGGGGGAGGGGCAGGAGAAAACTTAATTAAGATGCAGAGAAGGACCAGAGCAGTTTTGGATTTTGAAGATGAAATAGCACTTTTTCATCTCTAGCTGAAACACTTTGGCACTTTGTATTTATTTGCCTGAATAGTGAAGAGATATCCATGAAAAACGTAACAATTCTCACTGATCTCTAGGATCCTCCAAAGGATGCTATTCGTTATTTCTAAACCTGTGAAATGGCTGTTGACAAAGGCATCGGTACTTACTGGAAAATAGGGGACACTACTTGTGGATCCCAGTTTTTCTAAGCATCGCAAGCAGAGATGCATTGAAAGGTTCCCTGGGCTGATTGCTTCATTGCACTACTACAACAGGGGGAAGGAAAAAAAAAAAAGTTTTTGTTTTTGCAAGGTTAAGCGTAAGGTTTGGAAGGCAAAGACTATATGTGTGTGCCAATTCTTTAACACAGCGGAAACCACAAGATGCACTGCATGACCAAAATTCTACATATGCTATTCCTGAACCTCAATTACCTCCAACAGTGTTAAATTATCCCTCATGAAAAAACCAGTGAGTACATAAAAACAAACAGACATGCTTCCATGCAACAATATAAACAGCTTGCCAGTAATACTAGAAATTGAGGATTTTGCTACCAAATGGCTTTAAAGCCCATGAATTTCTATAATTAACAGATTATGCCCTATAAATATCACTGCAGTAATTTGCATTCCCAATATTGATACAAACTTGTTTCAGGAGCACTAAGGTCAGTTTACTTTAAATTTTATTTACTTATGTTTTTGCAGAAGCCAGCTATCTTTTATGTATTAAAACACCAAGTAAATATTTCTTTTTTTCTTCCTGCCCCCAATAAATGCTGTTCCAGCAGTCCAGAAATTCCCAGTAATTCTGATAAGAAAATTAGAGACAAGAGAACTAATTCAGAAGGTTTAGTTTTAAAGGATGAATAAAAAACTGGAAAAGATACAGAAGTATTTTCACTGATGTTTAAACACTCATAATGTTGGAAACAAGCTTTGAAAAGAAACTGAGACGTGATTGTATTTAGTCTCTGCAGAATGTTTCTGCCAGTCTTCTCTTCCATGTAGGCAATGAATAAAGCTAGAAATAAATTCCTGTAGAAAGAAGAAAATAGAAAGGAAGATAATTTGCTGTGATTTGTTTCTGCTATAGGAATTATCTGTAATCAACAGTACATGGAAGCAAGCAACCAGTTGGAGCAGCTCTTGTAGAAGTCCTTTGGAGAACAGAACCAAAACCACTGCAGGTAATTAAGGCTCTGCTCCTTTTGGACTAGGAACAGAAAGAGTCAGATTTATTCTGATACCTATTCACAGATCAATTTAGAATGTTACATTTTTAGAACTGGAGGCTTTGTCATCCTTTAACCATGAGAGCTTATATGATTGTCATCCTTTAACCATGATCACTTATAGAATCATAAAATTGTTTTGGTTGAAAAAGACCTTTAAGATCACCAAGTCCAACCGTTAACCTAGCACTGCCAAGTCCACTACTAAACCATGTCCCTGAGCACCATGTCTATGCACCTTTTAAATACCTCCAGGCATGGTGACTCAACCACTTCCCTGGGCAGCCTGTTCCAATGCTTGGCAACCCTTTTGGTGAAGAATTTTTTCCTAATATCCAATCTAAACCTCCCCTGGTGCAACTTGAGGCCATTTCCTCTTGTCCTATTGCTTGTTACCAGGGAGAAGAGACCCACACCCACTGGCTACAACCTCCCTTCAGGTAGCTGTAGAGAGCGATCAGGTCTCCCCTCAGCCTCCTTTTCTCCAGGCTAAACAAACCCCAGTTCCCTCAGCTGCTCCTCAGCAGACTTGTGCTCTAGACCCTTCACCACCTTCATTGCCCTTCTTTGGACACACTCCAGCACATCAATGTCTGTCTTGTAGTGAGGGGCCCAAAACTGAACACGGTACTTGAGGTGCAGCCTCAGCAGTGCTGAGTACAGGGGGACAATCACTGCCCTAGTCCTGCTGGCCACACTGTTTCTGATACAAGCCAGGGTGCTGTTGGCCTTCTTGGCCACCTGGGCACACGCTGGCTCATGTCCAGCCAGCTATCGACAACACCCCCAGGTCCTTTTCCGCTGGGCAAAAGTTGAGAAGATACAATCTTTTCACAGTACCATAACAGTCAGTTCTAACTGAACTTAATTTTTCCTTTGTTGTCATGTTTGTTCACATTTTTATGAGTATTAAAAAAAGACATACAATTTGCAAATCTGGAGTTCAGGGATGATGTTCAGTGTTGGATAGAGCGCTCAGTTTTTCTATGTATTTTGATCTTGAAATTGAAATCCCATGAAAGGATCATGGGATGTTACATTCAAGTTAGTGGTTCAGGCCCTGAGACTGATTTATGTTATATCAAAAGGATATGTGAACAAGTCAACACTTTGATGCAGTTATTTTTCCATTCAAACCCAGTGGTCTTTGTCATCTAGTGGAAACATTGGAACTACAGTAGTGTACAGAGAGGACTTTTGTTCTAGATCACTAGTTGAACTGCAGCACAGGGTAGACTATAGGTTATGTTAAACAAATTTTGATCTCTCTTCTGCAGAAGATGTCCTCTAGGGTTACAGTACCCAGTTGTGTGCTTGATCCTTAAAATATCTCAGAGCTTCTCTCAGCTGTCGCCTTCAGGTGGCTTTGAGAGGGTCACAAACTCTTTCTCAGCTGATCAACTTGCACCACAGGCCACAAGGATCATCCCTCCTCCTCAGAGGACTGAGAGGGTTCAGCGAGTAGAGCTGAGCATAGACACTGCCCACCTCCCACCTGCCCAAGTCCCTCTAAAGCCAGCACAGCAAATCCGTCTGAACTCATATTTGCTTCAAAAGGTGATTTATCTGCACAACAATCTCATATTGCCCAGATTCTTGTACTGGTGGACCTGAATACCTCTTGCTTTATGAATAGGGTTTTGAAGACCTGAATCCAAAAATAGCTACACGTTATGCTTGAAGCTGGATGGAAGTATGGAAAGGAAGGTCAGATTATCCCAGTAATATCAGTAATATCCAACACATCTACAAAAAAGAAAGCTTCTGTAATGATAATATGTTATCCAAAAACTCTGCTGAAATTCAACTGTGATTCAGCAAGAGTAATTCAGGTCACAGTTTAAACTTTTCACATAATTAGTTTACATTTAATCAGACTGCTGGTATGTAAACATAATTACCATTCTCAGACCTTTAATTGAAATTGTCACAGCACTACTGCTAGCTACTTCTCCAGGTCTGCTAAAATGGATTTCCTTTTCATGGACGCTAAGCAGGCGCGACAGTTTTCTTGAAGACTCTGCCATGCACCAGGCTAAACCATACTGGGCAAGACTCTTCCCAGTCACACTGGTGAAACTAGGTAAAACACCATATTTCAGTCCTAATCACACATGTAAATAAATTGAGTTCAGCTGGTATTAATCAGGCCAAAGACATTTAAGCAAATGCATTACCACCAAAATCACGTACGATAGTTTCTAATCATGCCAGTAAACCTCATCTCTAATGGGATAAATGTATACACACACTATGATTTATGTGCAAAAGTATCAAAGACCATTTGTGACATTTCACAGGGTTTTTCCTTCTTGAAAGAGCTTACAATCCACCTACCTGGTCAGAAAATTAAATATCTTCATTAAAATAGGTGCACAGTGTTCTTTAAAATTAAAGATATGCCTATACGTAAGTCTTAGAAAATATAAGCCCAAGTATTTAGAAATACTGTTCAAAACAATTTCTTCCTCTTAAATGTCCATGAACTTAGCACACAATAAAAAGAGCAGGACAGGAGCAGCCTTATACATCTACTCTTCTTACAGGTGTGCTCTTAAAACAAGACACCTGCAAGTCTTCTCAACTCTATCACCATTGTCTCTCGATTCTGAACCACTCTCAACTAGGGCTATTGAATATTCTTAAATATTTTTAAGAACTAGGCTTATCTTTATTTTTTAAATATTCTAATTCATATTTTATTTTTGATAAACACCAGCAGTAGCAGCATCAAAAAACTCCTAAGATGGTACTGAACTTTCACCTTCCTTGTGACCTTCTGAACAGCACGGATGAGACAATTGCCAAGGAAAAGCGACAGTTAACTTCATTAATCCCAGCTCAGGACGGAATATGTTGGCAACGGTCTTTTTCTCTCCCCACCCCCCCTTTTTTTTTTTGTTAGCTCCTCTCCTTTGCTTGGCCTGCCTGGCAAGCTCAGACTTGATTATCTTTTATAGGAATGTGGTGTGAATGCAATTACACTAACAGCTGCTCAATATTTGATGAGCTGTAGCCAAAGTTAGCCAGAAGGGTCAAGACAGTGTGAAGCTGGGGGGAGATAATGTACGCTTGCAAATTTTACTTACATTCCCCACAAGTTTAAATTACTTTTAATGAAACATTAACTGAAGATTTGACAAATGACCCCCTGAGACTTAAAATTTCACAGGGAACTTGTAGTGAAATTAAATTAATAGGCAAATTTTCAGCATGCAGGTTTTGCTGTTAAACCAAAATCTTTTTACCACTTAATTTCTTTGTATTATCTTATTATGTTACACTCAAATAATTTTCCCCTGTGCAAATAATACCTATTATTTACTCCCTGTTACTTATTAATGTCAGAATGTCTCTGCTTCAATTCCTTTCAGAAAACTGAACTTCCTTTGAAAGGTATCTCCAAGATCGTACCTAACACCAATAAAACTATGTAAGATTTTTCACAAACACATTCAAAATATTTTTTTTGTGCTGCACACTAATTTCTAGTACATTTTCCACCTGAAATAAAAATTTTAAATGAAGGTATAGCTTCACTGCCATTTCTGGGGGAATATATCCCCCTACATAGGTATCTTAAATCTCAGCTTTTACACAGAATTTTTTCTTAACTCTTACTCAACTTGGATTGCTGAAATCCAACTTCAGTGATTTTTGTCTGCAAAATCCAAGTCAGAAAGCATTTTTAAATGAAAAATAACAGATTACACCTGTTCCATTAGTTCAACTCTCCTTGAGGTCTGATAAACTAATTCAACTACACTAAATATGTCCTAGTCTGTAACCATGATCTCCTTTGTAAATAAAACACTGAGAAAATTTCATCTCTCAGAACTGAAAAATTCTAAGCAAAATACGTATTTATAGCCATGTGCCATAACCATAACATCATGGCTCATGATCTTCTGTGTATAGCTTAAATTTATTTTCTCTCTGAACACAGGAAGCAAACAAGATTCTTGAACGTGATTGAGCCTCTTATGTCTAAAGGGTTGTTGTAAAAGCTAATGTATAAAATTGTCATCTTAGAACATTTCTCGTATTTCTTTTTTAGAGCTACACCATAATAAGTCGCAGAGAGATTATTTTTTTTTTTTTGTGGGATCTGCAGACTTGCCTGGCAGACATAATTAAGGAAGAAATGTAGGTCTATTAACTAATCCAAACACCTGTGCACGTACAGCATGTCACACAGTATTCATCCTACACTAGCTTGAATTTTGTATGTAACATAGAAAGCTCTTTTTCCATTACTGGTTCATTCTGGCCAGGTGGGTCAAATAATTCAAAACCCATTGTTCATGGGCACGAAGCAGGGAACTTTGTAATAGTTTGAGAATTACACCCACAATTGTCATAATCTCTTCCTCTTTCATAGCAGATCATCAACCCAGCACCCCAGTGACAGTATTTAAAGAGTCAATCACTCTGATTAGCGTTTGGCAGTGTTTTGAAGAACAAGGCTGGAGAATGTGTTCCTGTGCAATTTAATTAGCCAGCCATTTCTGTTCCATCAAACATATGTGCTCTGACTGACCCATTTAAAAATAAAGCCTAGTTGAGCTTCTTCCTTTTCAAATAGTAATTCTGTATTCTGTACTTGGGCTCCTCCTATAGCACTAACACAACAAATATTCCGCAATTATTAAACTAAGCATTGTAGCTCCTTATGCTAGCAGTAATGATCCTTGAACACTGACTTCCTTATAGACTAGGTTTTGCCACTGTTTAATGTAAATTCATTGTCTGGGTAAATTCATCAGACAAACTGAGTTGAGTTCTAGGTTATTCCAAGATGAAAGGGAAGGTAATCTCATTGCACGTGCAGATGGCCAGATATAATGCTATCTCAAATTTCTTTCACTAAGTTTCTCAGAGCATGTTGCTATTTTCTGTTACAATAAGAACTGCAATTGCTTCTGCAGCCAATTACGTGTGTTCAAAGGGAGCAATAGCTGCAGGAATGCATCACTTTATGTTATGACATGTTATAATTAGGTTTTCAGCCCTAATCACTGAGAAGGATAAAAACTTCCCTTGCAACTTATAAATGCCACTATCAAAAAGCAACATTTTGTTGCATAAGCAATTCATGTGATTGACACTGGCTGTTCTTGTGAAACAGGATTCCACACACAAGTTCACTTAAGGCTGTCAGTGAGTTTAGTGAATATTGTCCTGGAGAGCACTGCATAAACATTCACTTTTCCAACAAGCAGCACGATTTGGCTGATCATGGCCCATCAACAGATAGCTTATCTCAACAAGTCTGGAACAAAATTCCTGTTTTAAGATTAGTCCGCTAATCCCTCATATTTGCTTTATACCTGCCTTCATTCTGGAAAGGGAAGCCAATAGGTCAAAGAAACAACCCAAAATCTCTATTTTAATTGTGTGAAAAAATAAACATACTTGTAAAATTCATCCCTGTTACTAGTAAGAACTGTAACAAAATCCTACTGTTTTACAGAATAGTCAGCAATTTTTACATGTTGCAGATTTGTTACAATTCAAAAGAATAAAAACATTTCCTATAACATTAAAAAACTCTTCAGGGGAATTCATTTTGATTTCCACTCTTTGATCGTGTAACAATATAAACATAGGCAATAAATTTGTCTTGGAGTGAATTCCTCAAATCTGCTATTCTGAAAATGATGAGACAAAATGTTTCAGCTTCATCATCAGATTCTTTCAGTTTTTTCTTAAGTTGACAATCTACTACTGAAAGGGAGAGATTCAGGAAGAACAGTTATGCTTCAACAACATAGATTTTTCCAAATGGAGTATCACAGAAAAAGTTATATTAGCTCTCCCTGAAGGCAAGATGGGATGCATCTTTTCCAGTGGTAAGGAAACAACTATTCAATGAACTCAGCCCTGCTCCAGATTTTCTGTTAAATACATCATTAGTACTCTAAATAAGAAACTAATGAAGAAATAAAGCTGACAGCTTTTCCCCCCCCTCCTCCTTCTTTTCCTCCCTAAAACAAATTTAGCCCTGAAGCTGTGCCAAATTACTGTCCTGCTGGAGAGAAGAGAGTCTTTCTGGGCAGAACAAACGGCAGCAGGCAGAGCCCCTGCCAGCGCTCCCCCATTGCAGCCTGGAGGAATGGCCTGGCTGCACCCGCTGCCTTCCCGCTGCTCCTGTAAACGGTGCCAAAGTGGCACCAACTAGTAACACTTGTGGAAGTTCAGAGGGACTGTCACTTAAAAGGGTATGGAGGCTGATGCGTGGCTGAGGGAGGCCCTTCTGTTGAGTCACAAAGTTCAGAAAGGACCTCCTTGCTTTCTAACCTTGAGTCTAGGTGCAGCTAGGTCCAGTCTTAGTCCCAGACTTAGTCAATGGTTTATGTTCAAAGGATTACATGTGTAGCCACTTAGCAGAGCCAACATTTGCCTGTCAGAGCCTCCCTAAAGGACTTTTCACTGGGACAGTTTCGCAAAGTTAAAAAAAGATAGGTAATTTATTAAGATGTCAGACAGAAAAGTTTGGACCTGCCATTGATAAATGCACTTCCTGCAATAGCGCTGATATATGATGATAGTGCTAGCAAAACGCTGTCCCTGGCATTCCTCACCAGAAGGTGAAGGTGCAATGCTTACCAAGAAGGTGTCCCTCTCTTGAGTGAAGGAAAAGGAACACAGACTGCCAACTGCCTCTTTGGAATCTTCAATCTCTTGTCTCCCCCCAGGAGTAGTTTCCGTCAATATCCTTTATACCCTAACCTTAACTGTTCCCCTCCCCAGGGTGGTCTTTGACGTGATTTTGGTGGAGAGTCAAGTAGTATAGTCATATATGTTTAGCATGTACATCTTTAAGCTCATTAACATATTCTGGGGTGTCTACTTTAGTATTCAATTCACAGATAATTAAGCAAAAGGCCTCACTCAGGGCACCGTGGCCTTCAAGATTCTGTCTAGAAACCATTTATCTGCTTATTCCACATTCTTTAGCCAAAACAGGACCGTCTTGCTGCCGTAAGACTCTCCTTTGGCTGCTTTGTGTGCAACCTTGCAGATCTCCATCCACAACGTTTGCACAAAAGGTAAGTGGACACCAGTGGTTTTAACCTCTTATGTTCAATTCTTACAGTGACACTTCTGAGGAACAGGGCAGATGTAAAGGCCAGCTTCAAAGGAACAAGCTTTAATACATAAAACAGAGCCAGAGCCAGTAATGCAGCACGAAGACCCAGTGGCAGCAGGGCGTAAGCCCATTTACACCTTTTCTACCCAGCTCTTGGCACTGAAGCTGTCCTAGAGATCTAGGGACCGAACTCAGTATTGTCACCTCTGGTCTCCACTGTTCCCTGGAGAGCTGGTGTCTCCCAGCTGACACTACACTGCGTCACACTGACATTTCTCCCTCCTCTTCCATCAGAGCAGAGGTCATCTGCAAACTCTGCAGCAGTGGTGAAACTGGCAGCCAGGGCCTATTTAACTATTTATCTAGGATTTAAATATAACACTGCAGAAGTTAAATAACTGCAGGTGCTGAAAATTCCCCCCACGCACTCACCCATTCTCTCTGCCAAACCCCCATTTGGTTACTCCATTGCAATGATCTATCTAGATTCTCCAACAGAATTACAGCATTGCTTGATCTGAAAAGTCAGAGTGGCAGGAGCTTTTCTTTAAACAGCACATTTCCCCTCGCAGACACGTGCACATGCAGGGAGAAGCTGTAGCTTTAAACACACAGCAGTTGCAAGACACAGTAGTCTTAAAAGCATCACTAGAGAAGCAGACACTGACATTATCAAAGGACTAAGGAAGCAAATGGCCAAATAATTGCACCTTTGTCAGTGCCATTTTACTCCTTGCAGGAGTGTTGTAGGTGATAATTGACATTGTCATGATGTAAACAGCAATTGCCTGTGGGCACTAATGTGGAACATGTGCTGTTTTGAGTCATCCCCGACCTCTGTAAATGAGCAGAACAGTCTTGGCAGCAGTCGTGTCATGTATTAGTCAGCAGCTTCAGCACAGCGGCTGCTATGATTTGGCTACGGCTGAAGGATCTGCTTCCCCTACGAGCACATGATAAATTTTTTTGTAGACAAAACTGATTTTCAGGTCACTAGTCTTACCTCACCGGAGTCAAGAGTTGTACACCAGATGAGCGTTCAAACATGCTGATCATCTGATATCCCCACACCATGTGAGATGCGCGCTGAACTACGTGACCTCTAGAGAGGGATACACTGTGTGGACACCTGGAATCTGGCATCATGTCTTCTGAGCATCCAAAATTTCTGTAGGTCCACAAGAAAGAGTACATGTGTATGCCCATAAAACACGACCCATGCAGGATTAAGAACATGGATATAAAATCCTCTCTGCTCATATTAATGTGTCTAATGAATTATTTAACATAAAGTGCAGCACCTGAGAATGTTGATCCTGATTCTCCGAAAATCTGTGCACACTTAAATTCACACAACCAGAAAAGTTCCGTTAATGTAAAAGGTATCTCCATAAAGCAACATACCCACAGAATAATTTTACAGGATCAGGACCTCAATTAATTACCATAACTCCTCAACATGCTGTTTTTCCAACAGCCATTTGTAAAAACTTTGGCTAAAATTTGTTAAAATTAGATTATTTTTTTTCCTCCTTGCACTAAGAAACAATGATGATTTGGGCAAAATGATCAGTGTTCTTCCACAGATACACAGAAATACTGCTACCAAAAAGTGAAATCCAAGCAATCTAGTGTGGTGAAAATAAAGAGCTACAATAAATGTGGTGACTGCAGGAACAAAAGTAAAATAGCTTATACTGTTGTGTATTTAGGGCAAAGTCCAAAAGCTGCCATTTACATTAGACTACTTTATACATTTAAAGGGCAAGTATAAACAGAGAAAAAGGTACCTATGCAACAGACACTTGTTTTAAAAGTCATTCTTAAAGCAAAAGTGCAAAATAGGAAATCACTGCCAGTTATAAACACAGTAAGTGAAAAGAAAGAAATCTTAATGACATGAATTATTTAGCTACTCTTACTAAAGCCCTGTATTCACTTCTCATTTGAGCATTCAAACGTCTGTCAGAAGGAAGCTTCTAAAAAGCAAATATTAAGCCTGCATGTTCAGGTATTTCTCAGCTTGTTAAGTGCCTGTTCAGGAATTATGCTTGTGCCAAAGTAAAAATTAACCCAGTTGTCTGTCTGAGGTTCTAATATATTTTGCTGGCAGACAAATCTCTCTTATTGCTCTCTATTGTACATCAATGGCTGGTAAAGACACTTAATATATATGAAAAAGAAATTCCCATAGTACTTAGAGATAAAAAGGATGGCAGCGACTCGTGACTCAGGCTCTGCGTTCCTTGCACGCTCACAGTACGAGAGTCCAGCCCCCGTAGCGTGGTTTTCCTGCGGCCAAGTAGGCAGTGGCTCTACCCTTCCTTCCACACAGCTATGCCAGAGGGCCTCTACACTGCTCAGAAGCTGCTCTTGCCTGGAAGGAAAGCTCACTTTCAGAGTCAATTGCCTTCATTTATTAATCCTATTCTCTTCTGAGGCTTCCTGTAATTTCTAGCTCCTGGTATTGCTTTTGTGAAGAAAACAGTCAAAGGGTGAAATGTAACAAGAAAAAGCTTCTATTACACAACTGTATTGAACTGTCAGACACTGTCTTAGTATTGCCAAGCTGTTTAAGATGTGAAGAAATGGCCCTGAGTGGAAAGGGTCATTGCGTTACTAATGCATGATGCTACCTAGTTGCTTTCCAAAACTGTGCTGACAGACTCTGCAGAAGGTACTCTACAACAAACAATCATTCCAATGTCTTCTGCCCAGCAGTTGAAAGTCCATCAATAGCCTCTGAAAGGTTTAAACAGAGTTGAAGAACTATTCCCATGGTAATTTCTACACACTGCAGTCCAACAAAAACAATCAGGAATTTCAGATGAGAATGAGAGATTCTGCAAGTGATGAAAAGGAAAGCTGCAACTCTCAACTTACTTGCTAAACCAAGATGCTTAACTGGGATCTCTTTAAGTATTAGCAGGCAAGAGCCAACAAGAAGCCTGTACAGCAAACTACTGCAGATAAATACTAAAAAATAAGATTTATAGTGGGAACTCTCAGGCAAACTCAGTAGGTGGCATTACCTATGCTGGGTGTAATATCATGGTTGAAAGTCTCAACACTGAAGCTCACCGTTGCAAGCCCAAAGAAAACAGTAATTGAACCACAAAACTGAACTATGACAAAATACCTACTATACAGAATAGGCTAGAGAGCCACCAGAAGAACTAATAAATATAAATGAGTAAATAATGGCAGCTTTTTAAAACTGAAAGATGTTACTCATAGTTGTTTCATTATTTATGAAGCAAGCTAGTCTAAAAATCAGCTGTTTGTAATCTAATGCAAAGACAAAAGTCATTGCTCTGGGAGAAGCAAGTTTTAGAGTTGCCTTTCTGCAACTGTTTTGCTTCACTCATCCTCCATTTGTATATCAGATGATCTAACAAATTCAGTTTCACTTGCCAGATTTCTGTTTGTGTGCAAAAAGTAAACCAGCCAGGCATTACAGCATCAACAGCGTATGTGGCTGTTGGAAAATTTCCTTCAGGGAAAGTTTATTATACATGCTCATTTTAGTCTGGAAAACAAGACATACAGGAGAGGACAACATCGTAAAGAAACTTTGGTCAGCCTCCCGTCATTAATAAGAAGGCTTAACTTCATTTAGCCTTGCAGAGGAAGCCAGACTCCATCACGTTTCACACTGTCCACGTAAAGGCAATGAGAGTGGAGTTAATCGTTTTTAAGTACTGCAGCAGGGAAAATGAGGTTAAATACAGTCATTAGGGAAAAAAGGCTGTGTCTACATAGCAGGGTTCACACTCATTTATAGAGCTAAGTCTGATTGTTAGCTTTCAAACACTGGTTAAGTATGAATTATTTGTTAAAAATAAAGATCACACAAGCATATATAACATACAGATTTAAACTGAAAAAGGTAGACAGTGGCCTAACAGATTCCATCCAAGAATTTCAAATTTTATACATTTTTGACAAGCTGGATGGTAGGATTTCAACGGCTAGACGGCATATAAGACACAAGAGTCACAACATCATTCCTCACTAGAAGAGTCTGCATCTTCTTGTTAGTACTACCCTAACATTTCCATCCTGTTCATTGCCTGGCAAATTTATCAGAAGGGATAAAGCATGGGTAAGATATGGGCAAAGTCTTACAGGAAGGTTTAGTATGACAAAAGCACGACAAGCTGAAGAAGATGATTTAAGAGTTGTAGTGAAATAAAACTTATGAATATAGCAGCAAGCATGTTGTTTGTCATTGTTCTTCAGTGCACAGGAATAAAATTCCACTCTACTGAGCAAATGCTTTGCATGATTTTCTTGCTGTAATTCTGGCTGTCAGTTTTGTTGTTCTCTTTGTAGGAATTCTGAAAGATGCTCTGTGTAATCGAGTGTATGTTATCCCCCTCAACGCATTCGCAGCATTTTCACAGATTCACAGCAAAGGATGTTATTCTCTCCAGTATGCCAGCACAAACACAGATTCAAATGCCTGTGTACAACATGATGTAGCAGGAGCGTTTACAGCCTGGTATTTTAGGAATAAGAGAAGTTTTCAGGGAGAGGGAATATCTCTAATAAAACTGATACAGCTGGAAAAAAATTCTTGGGGCACAAAAGCCGTTCTACAGACAGCTGGAAAAATGAATGAGGTTTCTGGGACGCTGTCCCTACTTTACTAGGAAGTACTTACTATTAGTAGGTTTTAAAAAGGTAAAATGTATTTTCTTTTAACTTGTTCATGCTAGCGACTTCATAAAGTTGTTTACAGAGCTAGGCAAAACAGAGTAACATATTGATGACTCCTAATAACCTGGTGTTAGAAGATGGGAAAACATGATTGTTTCCTTTCTCAATAATTGTTTTGTGGTGTGAAGCTGGCCAGTCTCGCAAACTCCACAGAACTTAGAAGTACACATAGGAAACAACTTGCTTACCCAAAGACTGAGCTGAACCTGAGAAAAATCATGCAATGCTGAAAATCCAGAGTTGTAGATGTCCTAACCTTTGGGAAAGCAGTGTTGTACATATTCGACATCGACTCTGTGGTGGATCCAACCAAAACTCTCAAAACTGAACATCTGCAAAGGCAGAAAGCCGAAAGTTAGACTCCATTCGCACCGCTTTTACCCGTATTTATAGCTGGTGCTGAGGTGCCCATCTATTGCCATGTGACATCTGGCAGCGGTGTATCATCACTCCTTCCTCAGAGAACTGGGAGTTATAATCCCATCAAACCAAACCCACTTCACTTTGAGTTTGATTTTGCTTCTGCTTTCATCATCCTAAATCAAATGGGAACGGCAGACTGACAGGCCTTGTGAACACACACAGCAAGTCGCAGCTAGAAATCTCCTTTTGAAGTTTTCAATCTGCTCATTGCAGCAAGAAGCAGCAGTCTTGATCATGTGCCACATTTGAACCACCCCATCCACATCCATGGATGCTCTGAACAGCACGGTGACACGTTTCCGTTGTTTAAAAACAGATGCATTTACACGAGACACCTAGCCCAGCTGCCCTTCACTTTGCCTGTAGGCTTGCCTCAGCATTTCCTCAAGACTCCAGGCTACAAAAGCACACACAGCAATGCAAAAGGTACTTTTTGACTTTATCATCAGTGTTTTAGTGTGGAGATGAGCGTATTAGCCGGGCAATGACGCCACAGCTTCACAAACACACAGCCAGTTCAACAGCCTCTACCCTCCCATTCTAGCAACAGCACAAGAATTCTTTGGCAGGGTTTAATCAAGCTGGTGTAGGGGAGCTTGTGCCAGGACAAGACAGACAAAATGAAAACTGCCACATCAGCAGGTGGTCACAAGTTGCAATTGTCTCTAGACATGATTCTTAGTGAGAACAAAGCCACCAACACTTTAAAAGCATATGAGAGGATGTGATCATTAAATGAAAAATGCAAAACCACTTGGTTTCTTCTTCTGTTGCTATATTAGACTCCTCTCCAAGATAAATATTTTAAATAAAAAATAACTGCAAAGCAAAATAATTACCTTTTGAGCCTTCTTTTGCCTTGAGGAACTTTTTTGAAATTTCTGTTAAAAAAAACCCCCACATAAAACACACCCTACACTAGCATTCCTTATACAGGCAAATTCACCCCTGACATTTTCAGCAAAGAAAGCCAGTCAAGAATATCACTCCTGACTCTAACTTTCCATGTAAGGACTACATCTTTTTCTACTATGAACATCTCTGATTTTTTGGTCAACCTTCCAAATTTCATGGCAAAACTCAATCATTGCCTAGCTCCTGAGCTTACTAGAGTTAAGCTAAGTCCAAATTTGGCTCGGCTAGACACTGACTTCTCTCTGCGGTCTTTTCTAGGTGTGCACTCCATCTGCTCCAGGAACAGCTGAAAACAGTGGAACTACCAAAGAATATATTGAAAACAAATGTCAAATGTGGTAGAAACCTATGCAGAATAATTAGAATTACATGAATTAGTGTGCCAGGAAGACTACTAAAGTGAATAGAATATTATAAGGATGAAAGGTATAAAGAAAGAAAAAGCTTTGGTGTGTCCATGGGACTCTGAATTTTGTATCAGCCAGTTAAGATAATTAGCAGCACTACCTGGCCACTGTTGGTAACAAGTACCCAGGAACCCCTGGAATTCATGGGAACACCTGCATCCAAACCCTTGTAGTTCAGGAACAACTTGGCAACACATAATGATACTGGTAAATACTCATTCTTTGCAGTTCCTACTGTGTTTAAAAAAAAAAAAAAAAGAAAAAAAAAAGAAATCTACATCAGGAAAAAACCCTTTTAGATTCATTGCAGAATTGATTTTTTTAATGATTCTCCTCCACAGGTCTCATTGATCAGCTCTGTTAACAAGATCTACTGACGTTTTATAGAATCACCACAAAAACTACAGAAGAATTATGAATCCTGACGTCTTCTGTAAGGGAGCTTTGTTATGCTGAACTACATGTCCAGAGGGAATGAGATGCAGTGGTAAGGAACAAGCGCATTCAACAGAGGGTCTGCAGAGCAGGTCAGGTCTGGATAGCTCTGGTTATGCCATCTGTCTGCACTCATCCAGCTCTTCCTTACCTTAAATCACCTCTCATGCTCCTGGGAGTTACAGCTGCCCCAGACTGGAGGGGAGGGAGGAGGGGAAAAAATTGTGCTAGGTATTACTGCTCACTCTAAATAGAGTGTTTTAAAAACTCACACAACACACACACGCTCTTCCATTTATGTGAGGTTTTTAAAAAAAGTCAGCAGCTGGAGCTAATCCACCTCCCAGCGTCCAAGTTTTAAGAGGATTCTCCAGGAGCTACAGTCTTACTATTCTACTAATAAAGTTTAATAAGGCATCTTAGACTAAAGATGCGAAGCGTAGTAAGCAGGAGGATTTTACTTACGCTCACTCTTATTGAACTCCTCCAGCAAAAGTGCTGATAACGTGTAACACTGTGCAGCCCTCCGTTTTAGGGAACACACTGAGCATAGCGCTGCTATTGGCATGAACTCATCCCATTACATAGCAAACAGCTGCAAACGTGCCATCACGTGCTTGCCATCTAGGCAAATGCATTGGGTATTACATACCACATGTCAGATTTAGCTACTGCGTTAGTTACTAGCAACCCAAATCTCGTGCAACACGATAAAATACAAGGTAACTACTCTTTCGGAAGAAAGATGAAATCTGACAACGATCCGTGTGCACTCTCATCTAACAGAACAGGTGCCCCCAGTAATTTAGGCACCCCACAAATATGAGCAGATCTCAATGCTTTTGCATCCTCAGCTAAAGCATACCTGTCTGAGGGCTGCTCAGGAAAGGTCCGCTCTGTACAGATTTGAGAATTCTGGAGTATCAGCATCGTGTAACCTCGGCTCTAACAGTGCTCCCTCTGCCCATGTGAACGTCACATTGTTCCAGCCTGCGGAATGGAAACAAGGATTATCTCAGAGGAGCTAATGTCTTTATAACATTTTGCGTAGCTGCAGAGCACTGTGAGTTGTTCTTGATAGGGTAATTTTTAAGTTATAATGCACCCGGAACTGCTAAAAAAAAAAAAAAAGTACAAAATTATGTTACCCACTGTATTTTCAGAAAACAATACAGAAGAGGGTCTAATACTATCTAAGTATCTGAGGAACAGGATCCTGCACGCACTGACAGTAACAATCTTCCAATGGCAACAGGCAAAGCAGCGAATACAAGGGATGCAACACAGTTTGACAGCCTCAGAGAATCATTCAGGACTTCTTCCCTTCTTACGTATGGACTTGCACTGTGAACTACCCCACACGCACAATGCTTCAGTTCCGATGGAAACAAAGGCGCCTCCATTAGCTTACGTCAGAGGGGATCTCAGCTGAGCAAAGAGATTAAGTCAGAGTTTGTTAGTGCAGAAGTGTCTTCAAAACAGGGGCATGAGATGTCAAGGTTGAAGTGCATAACGCACAAACTGTATTTAAATCAAAATCTTCAAATTTTTAATTGTGTGTATATACCAAGAAATCAGATACAGACTTTAAGTGCATTCAGGGATTCACAATAGCCACAAGGGTTTATCCACTGAAATTAAGCTTTACTTACTAAATTGCATAACATGATCTGCTTGCAAGGGAGATGATGTGACTGTTGATGTAAAAATACTGCTTTTGCAAATTATTATACTAGCTTCAGAGAAACTGCTTGAAAACTATCTGGCTTTTTTCAATGGGTTTCTTTCTCTCAACCACTGACAATTTGGTGCAAGAGAGATTTAAGATATAATTAACACAGGCTGTTCCATACTAAGAGTCAGACACATGACACAGAGACCCAGACTGAAAATTTACCCAAGGCTTGAGAATCCATACAGAATGTAAGTGTACTCCTGTGCTTCCACAACTACCACATTGTCTGGTATTCCTAATCCCAATCCCCTTACGCTCCCACGTTGAAACAAACCAACCAACCAACTCTAGTTTTTCACTGAAGCAATACTTAATGCATAAATCACCTTTCATTCTAAGGTTGTTATCACAATGACTCCTGTGGACTAGAACCACTGCATCCTAATAGAGTAAGTAGAATAGAAAGATCAGTCAAAAAGGCAAAATTTAAAGCAATCAAATAATGTCAAGAAAAAAAGAAAAAAGAAATCCTAGTATCCCAGCAGAAAGTTAGAAAAAGCTTAAAATCCAATACACATACTACACTTCTAAAGACTCACGAGTCACAGTGGAGGCTACTAAATGCCTCTAACATCTGTGAAGTTAATGTTTTTAGCCAAACTATATACTCCATGGTTTTATACGTGAAAATGTGGCAAACATCATCCCCTGTGTTGAAATTCAGCTTCACTTCAGCCTTCTTGACATTGGAGAAGAGACCTCCATGACTGAAACTCTTCTACTGTTAATCTTTAGCACTGGCAATATCTTTACTCATGGGCAACACGTAAATCTGTTGTCCACGTTTTGCCCAGACTGGCTAACTTGCCACCTGTTTTTCTCATCTACCCCTTCTCCACCATTTTGAGGGAACATACCGACTCATCCCGCCTCCACCTATAGCCCTTGTGGTGCAATAAACCTAAGAAGTTGGTGCATCTAATAAAAGCTCTAAAGCTGACTTAATAGCATGAGCCAAATCTTCATTCTTTATGGCAGGAGGAGTCGCACAACACAGCAGCTTAAGGAAAATGATATTGTTTAAAACTTATCGATTATTAAACCATTCAAGAATAAAAATAATCTCAACTGACAAGGTAGTGCCAAATCAAGTGTCAGCCCTGAATGCTTAAAATGCTTCTACAGTTTTGTTCAGAGAATAACGCAGCATGCCTACAAAGAGCAAGTCACACAATGAGATAATCATTTATCCAAACTAAAAGTGCATATGTATAATAAACATTAAAAGGGCATGCATTGATCCATATATTAATCAGATTCATAACAACAGACCAATTTTTCTCTCTCTGGGGTGTGAAGAACAAGGTTATGAATCATAACGTGAACACTTAAAGATCACACTTGAATAACCTAATTGGGTACAACAATGATAGGATGAAAAGAAACTTAATCAAACTCTGAACTGTGGTTAGATTTCATCCTCTTAAATACAGTTCTGTGACATGACTCTAATGAATTATTTCAAAAGAAAAAAATGTTCATTTGCCTTATTAATATTCTAAACATCCTCTGCCCATTTTCTCCATGCTTCATCTCTTCATTTGAACAGAAGTAAACACAAACACAGAGAAAAACATCTGGGGTTAATGCAAGTTTTGATTCTTTTTTGTTACAAATCACATAAATATATACTTTTTAAAAATTTACTGCCTTACAGAGAAACTGGAGTTTTGCTGCTTGCGAAAACTGTCAGTTGATCTTTAAATATTTATCTTTGAATTCCCTTGGTTGCATGTACTTGGGAATGTTTTCATAAATACATCAATAACTGTCTTGTACAGCTCATTAAGGAAGCTTTTTATCCTTTAGTGTAATAGTTCAGTTTACAGTTGCCTGTGAATCATTTTTACGGACCTCCATTATGCATGCCCTTCAAGCCGCAATTATTTGTCAAATTCTGTATATACGGAAGCAATCACCAGAAAAACTATGAAAGCTGAGAAGATGCATAAACATTTGGAACCAGAACTTGGCCCATCTCCAGCAACGCATTCTCTTCTCTAACGCTGACTCCACAGCCTGTGCGATGTACTTACTGGATCCACCTACGCGAGACAGGCAGATTGTCCAGAGGGTGCGGGCAGCACCCTGGCTTACATTAACCAAGACCAGACACCTTGAATTTCCTCCTCAGATCTGTCATCGGTCTTTCTCTGAGGTCCCAGGACATCACCCCCTCACTTCTTGTAGTTTTACCACTTCCCTTATGACCACGTATAGGGAAGAGGTGACTTCTGCCACAGCGGAAAGCTGCAGCCACTCATGTTCTTGGCCCAACCCAAAGCAACAAACACCAGCGAGCTTCTGCTGTGGAGAAAACTTACTTACAGGGATGTTGTCCTTCAACCTAACCTGCCAAAGTTATTTTTACTTCCTAGGACTTCGTAAAATATAGACTTAGATAAGTAGGTTTATAAATATCAAGGTTGGGAGCTTTTTAAAAAAAAAAAAAATAAAAATTAAAAAATGCCCTAAGTATGCATACGTGCTGAAAACCCTAGAGTGCTTCCTTCAAGAATTAGTTTCCTGGAAACCTTCACTAACACCCTATAATTTTTTTGCCAAATCTAGTTCTGTAATTGAGTTTTTGACAGATATTTTCATCTGCCAGGTCAAAGCGAATTCAGTCAAACGGGTTACCTTACAGTGCACTGAAAAGGACATGCAACAGGTTTAAAACTCCAGTCCACTGGGTTAACAGCTGTGACGGTCCACACAAGCACTCTGTCAGGGAAACATAAACCACACAACAGCACCCAAGGCTACACTCGATTGATCCATCCAGTCAAGGCAGATGGCAATAATGCTGAAGACAAAGTAAGGAGGCAAAAACAGAGAAAGAATTGCAGTAGACTTTCTACCACATGGATGGTGCTCTTGCTACCAAGGGCAGGTAGCAATAGAAGCTAGTGGCCTTCCGGCATTCACAGAGAGCTAAGCTGTAAGAACAAATTAGATGAACATGATTAATTGCCTGATTTGTGTATTCTGACCTACTGCTGTGGAAATCTATTAAATATGTCACTGCCAAATCTCACCTTCTGCAAGGGCTGTGGATCACAAGGAATTAACGTATGTTGTCCATTGTAGTTAGGCTATATGCGTTTCTGAATGTCAGTCTCATGAAACAAAATAATTTTGTAACAATACAGAACACAGTTTAGCATATACAGATGTGGCTGCAGTAGCTTCTGCCACTGTTGAGCATCACACGCCACTCTCTTCCTAGCAGGAAATCAGCTTTGACTAATGTTATAAATAACAAAGAATATCTATAACTATTTTCCACATACTGCAAAACACTACTGCAATTTAGTTGTACAGCATGCTTACATTATTAAAGTAGATACGGAACACTAATCAGTTAGCTACAAGGTAAAATACTTTTAACAGTTTTAGCAGTACTGGCGAGTGACAGGAGGACTTGTGTTCAGTTCCAATGCTGAAAAGAAACAGCCATGGATGTTGTGGCTGGCAATAGCTGCATTGTGCGCACGCTGCTGTGTACTTCCTTCGTTCTGATATTACTGAGAGATTTCATTGCTCCTCACGTTCATGAAGGCAGCAATAATAGATAATAAAAGGTAAAGCTGGAGAACAAAGGAAAAAGCTCATTCAAAAGTGAAAGAAAATCTACCTTATCTTCCAAGGAGGTTTTCTTGCTTGACCCAGTCACTTTACGTGATGTCTGAAAATAGTTAACTCCAAATTTTTTATTAGTTCTTGATAAATAGGTCATGTCTAAAAGACTACTGATGTGTTTATAAGCACTTTGACATCCAGTGCTGCCACAGTTTATATTATTTAAAATACATTCGTTTGTCATACTTGAGCGGGTGAAGAAAGGGACTTCGTATTGTAACACATCTCCGACTCTCCCTTATCTGTGCCAGTAGCTGTTTTTTTCTTGAATATTGTAATGATTTTTCTAATTACCATGTGCTTTGAGGTACTGCGGAGAAGTGATGCCCATTACTACCAGCTGTTGTCAATAGAAGATTTTTCCATAGCATGAACAGGAGCTTTTTATCTCAGGAGGCATTAAAAGCTCTTACCTGGGTTCCGAAATTCCAGCAGCATTTCAAAGCACAGCAATCAATGTAGATTCTCAAGCAGTTGCTAACAGTGTGTTGGCAAAGTCCAAAGAACCACTGAGCAGATCTGAAAAAACATTCAAAACTCAGTATCCCAGCAAGGCACTGGGACCAAGACCTCGCAGCAATTTTTAGCAAAGCTAAAAACACAGGTGTGTGCGCTTGTGTATGGAATCATTTACATCTCTTGCTCAAGCATTGCCTGAAGTGAACTTACTTTTGTAACTTGAGACTCTTCTCCACATCATTTGCACTTTGTTCACCTCTGGTTGGAATTTTGTCGCTAGGACAGATGCTTTGCATGCATCTAAGGCAGGGAGGAATTAGTAACCAGTGTAATTTAATCTCTCGTAAGCTTCTTTGTAAGAAGTCAAATTCACATTCAAATCTGTCTGCAAATCTGAAACATGTATTATTTATCAGTCTTCCAGAGTTGAATAATGATGTTTTTGCTAGACTAGTGTCTACAGTAAGTTCACATCATAAATAAGGAAAAACTCCTCCTGAAGGAAGTTGCACTTTCCCACCATTAATGTAAGAGACAAGATCACAGCAACATTGTTCTGCCTACAAACCCACCTATACACAGACATCCTGGGAACTGTACCCTTGTGCGTAGAAGCACGATATTCACCTAGAAATAGGCTCAGAATAAACCTACAGCCTGGGTGCTTAGCTATGAATTTCCAGCAAGCAGTCACAGCCATTAGAGTTGAAGAGTAGACAGGACCTCCAAGATAACCACTGTCTGCAAGGTCTTGCTTAAGGAGGTCTAAGCAACACCGCTGCTCTTAGGTTGCCATCACGGTACCCATGGAGCAATGTACAAGGTGACACTAGTACATAAGTCTTGCCCATCTTAGTGATCTGAACCAAAGCATGTCTGGACCATGTGAATCTTGGTCACTTCCACAAGGGATGTGTCACAGTGACATCACTGCTTAACAAGTCTCTACCATCTCTCTTATAATAAAGTTATTTTTCCAGTTGGTTTTTCTTTTTAAGAGTTCAGGTCTGTATTTTTGAAGCTCTTTCATTTGGGGAGAGGGAATAAAGAGAGTGAGGGGTGGGGGGGGTTGTTGGGTTTATTTGCTTTGATTGTGCATCAAGTTGCTGGCAAGATTATTCAAGGACCTACATAGAGCATGTACTGTTGCAATTATTACCATGGCAAACTATACACCACCAAAGAAAACTCCAAAGCAGCCAGTCCCCATAAACAGATGTCACTTGATACATCTGAAGCTACATGACCCAAACAAGAGCCAGGAAGATGGCAGTCACAGCCCCAAGGCTGAAAATTTCTTCAGTGTTCCCAGAGTGAAGAGTGTGTTTGTTCTATAGATTCATTGCACCGAAGTTCAATAACCCATACGTATTATCTAAAGCAACAGAGCATTTAACCCAGCAGTTATTGCATATCAGCTAAAGGGATATATATTCTTCTAGGCTAGTTAAGAAAAAAAAACAATTCTCTTTTGGGCTGTGTACTACACAGGATGTTCCAGAGACTTTATATACCGGTGTTGCTATAAAATTAGTTGCTGCACAGGCAAACAAGGAGAATTGATGCACTTGTGTACAGCTTCTACATTATTCTCCACAGCTATCCAAAAATGAAATGCCATATACAGAGACTTGTTCTCTCTTGCTTAATTCATCACTTCTGTGGCCACGATTCCTGGCATAGCAGGTGACTGTATAAAGTAGCCCATCACACACTCCTCTAAAATCAGCAGCAGGATACTTCTGTTTTGTTTCACTAAAATTATGAATGTTAAATGGTGCTTTTTATATCTTTCTCTTCAACAACTGCACTGCATCCGAGAAAGCTTTTATTCCTCACACTATGTAAAGTGATTAATGCACTTGTTATGCTATAAAGAATTGTAGTGAAAACTACAGGTTGCAGTGACACAGACACTTACTAGCTCCTTGCAGCTTTAAATTCAATGAAATGTAATCATACAGTTCCAATGCAGAGAAAGTAGCTGACTGGTGGTATGATCTAACTGGCAGTTTCAGGTAACACCAACCAAAAATATTTATTATTAGGATCTGCAAATTCAATGTGAAACCATTATAGCAAAGTTATAATGTGATCATTAGATAGATGATAGATGACTGATGTCATCTACCTGGACTTGGCAAAGCATTTGACACCATCCCACACAACATCACTGTCTCTAAATAGGAGACACAGACTTGATGGATGGACCACTTGGTGGATAAGGAATTGGCTGGACAGTCGCACTCAAAGAGTTGTGATCAACAGCTCGATGTCAAAGTGGAGACCAGTGACGAGTGGCATTCATCAGGGATCGGTACTGGGACCAACACTGTTTAACATCTTTGTCAGTGACAAAGACAGTGGGATCGAGTGCACCCTCAGCAAGTTTGCTGATGACACCGAGCTGTGTGGTGCAGTTGACATGGTGGAGGGAAGGGATGCCATCCAGAGGGACCTTGACAGGCTGGAGAGGTGGGCCTGTGTGAACCTCATGAAGTTCAACAAGGCCAAGTGCAAGGTCCTGCACATGGGTTGGGGCAATCCCAAGCACAAACACAAGGAGAATTAATTGAGAGCAGCCCTGAGGAAAGGGACTTGGGG
>VXBL01005980.1:75389-208043 GCA_013400195.1 Aramus guarauna | reverse complement strand
GGTTGGATGGGGCTTTGGGCAACCTGGGCTAGTGGAGGGTGTCCCTGCCCATGGCAGGGGGTTGGAACTAGATGGGCTTTGAGATCCCTTCCAACCCAAAGCATTCTGTGGTTCTGTGATTTCTCCAAGATTAACTAGACTTTGGGTTCTTTTGACAAGGTATGATGCTGCAAACTTATTTCTTTTTTTATTTTGCCATATTATCAGCCATACTATGCAAACATAAGGTTTCTAGACAATGCGCCATAGAAGAAATTTTATATTTCACTTACCATCACCTTATATCTATGATTCCTTCAGTTTGCAATTTCAGTGACGAATTAACGCTCACTGGAAATGTGACTTTTTTTAAAAACAGCCAAGTATCACCTCTTCTGTGGAAGCAAAGCAACATGGTTTTAATTCAGTGTAGATTTGGCTTCTTGACAATTTGTTGCTTTTGAATAAGCAGAAAAATAAATTAGTCACGTGCAGTGCTTTGGAAGCCGAAATGTTCGTTCTAAAGCTGAGAGCCATTAATAAGTATTCACAGCCTTACAAATGAATAATTGTACGGAACCCAAACGCCAGCCTGAATTTGCAGTATAAATTTAAACACATAATTTACTCAACAAATTTACTAGAATGTAGGACACAACAAATTCAAAGAAAAATAGATACTAGAAAATGCATTTTGAATTGGTGTCAAACTTATCTCATCTAGCTTTCCATATTTTCCCCATAACATGGATCAAATTAATCCCTCATGTTTCTTTCAAAGCCAAGCTATACTCTTCACTTGAAGTATTTCAGGCTTACAGTGGTGTGACAAAAGTCGCTACTTGTTTAGTGGACTTGAACAAAGTTACTCTAGAAATGAATTTGCTGTGTTGCATTTTTGCCTTAGAAATACACCCAGTGTAGAAAACAAGCATTAATAATGAGATTTAACATCAATATTCTAATCCAGAATATTTTTTACAGGATATGAATTCTTCCTACCTAATCATTCTGTTCTGTTTCAGCTGAATTTGTTCTTTATTTATAAAATCCAGATGATCCAAACCAGGTGAAACAATTCACACATTCACCTACTTCATAATGCTGTCAAGACTTAACCTAATTAAATGCTTTGTAAATATCTTATCCATCCTCCTGCCAATACAACATCGCTCCTAGAAAACTATTTGCTGCTGCTTTCTCCCATCAATTTTTCATGTGTCAAGCAATGGGCCTTTTGAGACCAGCTTTTTATCTAAATAATCACGTTGTTAAAGTTTTTCCCGTATTATTGATTTAATCTTTCCTTTTCTTCCTATTTATCTGTTTCTCCTCATTGTGCTGCTTTGTGTCTTCCTAACCGCAGGAGAGAATGACAGCAGGCTGTTCTGAGCTGAGCTCACACTTAAGTTATTCCTACTCAAGTCACGCCTATTAGCAGCTTCGCAAGTTTCCCAATAGTCTAAAACGGTTCTGATGAGCCCAGGTTTGCTCATCTCATTCATAAAGTGTTTCAAACCCTGCTCTGAGAGTGATTATTTCCTTTGGAAAGCAGCACTATCTCATGTTAACAACAAAGCCTGACTACTAGTGGCTGAATCTTCAATGAGTAAGGTAAGGAGTACTGCCTTGTAACACCCCCCTGCATATTTCAGCAAGGACCTGCGTTTTAATTTATGGTAATATGTCAGTGTACACATAAATGAATTACATTAAGGTGAGCAAAATGAAACCTCGATAATGAGACTTCACTTTGCATTCTGGCATTTAAAAACTTCTTGTAGAGATACGAAGAGAAACCTACCAAGTTTTGTGAAAATTATTGATAACAAGATCTATTGCACTGACTAGCTTTCCTAGCACGGGGGATTGCTACGTTTAGCCCATTTGGGGGAAAAGATGGTACGTGTTCCCACTTTACTCCACTTCTGCTGTACTTAGAGATTCAAACAACCATTTCCTAAGGAAAAGACTTTTCTGTAAGTCACAAAGCACAGGTTCCTCTATCAGCTCCTGCTACTAAATTTCATTACGACAGACAGCGTATTGCTAACTGGATAGCACGAGTGGTGGGGCTGCTGCAGGGATGCTACAAGATCTCGCAAGAGAGGAGAAAGTGCTCCGAAGAACAATTCTGGTCACCAGTGGCTGCTTGTCAGCATCTGAACAGTGGCAGAGGCGGTGCAATACCGCATTCCGTGTCACCTCACTTCTTCTGGGATGTAGGTGGTAGGAAACGAGACCACTAAACAAACTTTGGATTTGTTATTCATACTGTGGTAAACCAAAACCTAAATATAGCAGTCACCCTGAAACAGCTTGACACTGTCTTAGTGACTTCAGTTACCATGGCATCTCTTTACATAATACCATTCTATTAGATCTACTGCAGAGTGGTGAATACTGGGGTTTTAAGCTTTTTACATGCACATTTCTTATAAAGAAGGGGAAAAAAAAACAAAACAAAAAAAAAAGGCAAAGTATATTATTTAACAAGACACATTTCTTTGAGTTTCCTAGAATAAGCTTCTGAAATGTTTGCTTAGTGTTAATCCCTTTAAATCTAAATAAGGAAAGGTAAATATCACCCAAAGACGTTTGAGCCTAAATTTACAGAGTTACTGAATTTTTTTTTGCTGTCCAACTGAAGAGACTAAAAGTGAAGTTAAAAACAACAAACCTGCAGAGTTGCCAGTCACCTGAACTGACTGACAGCTAAAAAGGAAACAAGCATTAAACCAGTTCAAACACTCCAATACCTAAAATATGTTAATCCCTAACATAATGATCAATGAATAATGAAGGCTTAGAAAAATTACATCGAAACAGACATAATTTAAAAGACAACTGAAGAATGAAAAGGTACGTTATGAGTCTTTAGCAGTTCTCAAGGTGGGAGACGTGCAAATCAAACCAAAAAGAGTGTGACTAATTCTGATTTCAGACATTCGTATTTTCAGTCTTTTTAATAGCTCGTTTTCACTCTCACATACAGACACCAGACAGGTTTAGTAATCCTTATACTTTTAGTAATTCATAGCTACAAACAATCTTATGGAGTTACAACCAGACCAGGAATTTGAAGTCACATCCACGCAATAGGAAAATGCCATACAGCAATTTAGCTCAGCCTGTGCCTGACACACTTTGTCTGACACTAGGATTCCGTGAATTACAGCTTTTGTTCAACTTACAAATATATTCCTGAACCTCACCTTAGTATTTCTTAGCTTTCATTTCACAACATTTCAATGTCGTTTCCCTGAGAAAAAAATAAGATCGCCATGTAGTGCATGGCTCTGATTAAAACCCAAATAGCATTCAGCAGTCCCTAAGCATACTACACGCACCGTTCTGGACATCCCCGTGACTTAGTGAATCAATAGGCCTGTCTAGGACTCATTTGCAGAGTAACTGTCATGGGTGGCTGATTGGCCAGTGCTTAAAATGGAATTTGGGCTTGTTATAATTCAGAGCACATTCTATTTACTTCATATTAAAAGACGGATTACATTTTCCAAACTATCTCATGTAACCTTCTTGCCACATGTCATAGCAGTAATAAGGCCAGATTAAATGCTGACTAGGGGCTCTGGTTTAAAAAAAATAAGTTTTTGACAGAACCTTCCAACTAAAATTCAAGTGTTTGTATTGCTTAGCAGCTATCACAACCCCTAATCATCTTTACAGGTGTGGGGGGGTTCAGGTTCTTTTGCTTTGCTTTTTTGTTTACCTGCAAACCTTTAGGAAAAGAAAACAAGCGACCGAGTACGTAAGTGTATATTCACAAACAGAAAACGGATGGCTCTACCCCCGTTAGTTATTACTTACCAAGATGATTAGAAACAACCAGACTCCTGCTTGGGAGGCTACTGTTATTCAGAAACTCCACGTAAGCTGGTGGTCACCTGTTGGACATCTGAACGTGGTACAGCTCCTCTGCCATTTTGCTCCAGTTAAGCGAAGTTGGCCTCCCCTTGACACTCTACCTCATCCAGTGACATGGAAGGTATCTCCCAAAGCTCCCAAACACTGGTAATCAAGGGCTGCTGCAAGACGCCTACCGCTGGACACCAGTAAGTTATTTAAACAGACCTCAGATATCCACATAGAGAAATGGCAAACAATCACGACATCCTGAGACAGTCCCATGCTCTTTCCTGATGATGTAACAGGTCAGAGTCCTGCTGCTGAAATTAAAACACCATGGACAAGTCTTCCACCTCCAGCTTCCACTACTCTGTCTTGCACAACTGAACTGCATAGTAGTTGCATTTTCTTCTATATCCATAGTGTCCTCCTTTTTTTTTTTCCTTCCCTTTTTTTCCATCTTTTCTCTAAAAAATAAAGCTGAACCCACCAAGCAAAGCAGGGCCAGGAAGAACCTTGTGATGTTTGCTCCATCCTCTACTGCAGTCCCCAGAGAGCCCTGGCTTGGAGCACTGATGAACAGCAATGTCTCAGCGGTGCCTACACGCACATATACATACACCCGTTTAAACAAACGAGTCAATACAGTGATGACACAAACTCAGCTCAGTTCAGGGCAACACCTGAACCGATTGCTCAAACTGTGGTGTTGCCCAAAGAGAAACTTCAGCTCGCTGGGGTTTCCTAAGCGTTCCAACTGTCATGCTGACAGAAGAGCAGATAGGCCTTTCACCACGTATTTTAGAAACTACAGCTGTACTAAAAACCTTTTCTACATGCTTTTCCAATGGTTTGTGTGTGAACCACTGCTAAACGGTGGCTGAGCTGAAAACCCAATAGGCAGAGTTCTTTCCACTACTACTACTTTATGTTCTTTAACAGTAGCAAAAGAATATTTGATATTTTTAAGCCAAGAAGAATGGGGTCTGGTAGACATTTTACTATGGGATCAAACATTAACCAGACATAATCCTTTGGCTTCAGAACATCAACCTCTTTGCATCAGCTACCCAAGCAGCGAACACGTGTATCTGTAATCCATGCCTTACACCTCAAATCTGAACTGCCAAGGTTAATCTGTTGTCAGCCTCTCATATTGGACATATTCTAGCTGAAATACGTCCTGAATGCATAAGAAACATTCTGCAGAAATCTGAGCTGCATGTATTGCTGGATCTGATTTTGCAGTTGTGTTTTTAAATTCATCTCTTACAAACTGACAAACACTATAAAAAGGACTTAGCAAAGCTGCAATGTAATGACCAGTACTAACTACTTAGAGCAAGTCACCTACCTCGTCTAATGGACTATTTAGCAATTTATTTTTTTTTCCTAAAAATCATAGTTGAATCTCTACAACAAATAATAAAATAAATAAAATACAACAAGCTTAAAACATGTACAACAGAGGAAATATACTTTTGGGTATGACAAAACCCTCAAGTCCTTTAACTTCACAAATGAATAAACACTGGGAAAAAACTGTACATCCCTTGTCCAAAAAACACTGCAAAAACTCTTTAAGTATTAAAAGTGAATACTTAACATCAAAGAAAATAGACAAAAGTCTTCCTTCAACTTATCCTGCAGACCATAGAAGTATGGACAGAACATTTTAATATTTAAATAGAATAAAAAGGCCCAGATTCCTCCTTCCAAATTCCATTCTGTATTTCAATCTAACCTGCAGTCAGCATTCTCCTCATCATATTAAATATTAGATATTATTAAATTATGACCCTAGATATTCAACAAAGTTAGAAAATCAGTAGGATTTGTATGGCCTCAAACACTCCAAAAGACATTATTAAAGATTTGATGCTGATTGCTCTTGGATGCCTTAAAAATTAACTCTCATGAGCATCAGCCTCCCTGAACTAATTTCAGTAGCTGCTGTGAGAATTTCTCTCACTTTATTCTCCGGGTTATATGGAAACACTTGATTTCTCATCCTGAGCTGACTGAAGACTGGAAGCTCTCATTAAACTGAGTAACTACATACATATTTAGTCCTGTGGTCAACTGCACATAGGAGGCAGAGATGCTTCGGAACAGGAAGGGAGGATGGAGTTGAGCAAATACCTAAAAAACCCCAAACACTCCTTAAAGTTGGCTCGGACAAGTGTAAAAAAATGTAAATTGTTTGCGCTCAGCAGTGATTTTGTTAATAGGGCTATTGGTAGAAGCTGTGAAATTTAACAATTAGGATAATCTCAGATGATGTCCCTAAAATTATGTAAGTATCCACAGCAGAAACTTCACCAATTCCTTATCCAACCTAAGCGATGGAGCACAGTCCAAGTCCATGTGAACTGAATGCAGCTCACATCAGTGCTGACAACTGTTCGGGAATGCTTTCAAGAAATCCATTCTTTTATTTCAGTGAACTTGGTTAGTGGTATTAACTCTCAGCCTAAATGCTCACAAACAGATCTGCGAGCAGGAAGAAACAAAGAACAGAGAGTTTAGGTTATCCAAATTACTTATCCATAAAGTGTTTTTCATATTTTGGGGGGCACTCATCAGCATGATCAGTCATTCAGCTGTTCTTTTGAAGTCTGTTCTCTCCCTCCAAACCTCCTTTTTTTTTTTTTTTGGTAGAAAAACTTGTATTAAATAAGAAGTTGATTTTTTTCCCCCCTTTTTCTTTTTCTTGCTTTTTAAACCAACTCTTCTGTACACTATGCTTTATCTGAATGGACAGCAAGTCTGATCTCTTCAGAAACACTTTGCTAGTCCAGAAAAAAAAAAAAATTCTACGCTAACAGAAGAGAGATTTTTCGTTGTTGGCTATTAAAGCACTGAAAAAGCTCCAAATTGTCACCAAAATTGCAAAACAAAAGCTTTTGAGTACTACAGGCGGCACTAAAGAAAGCCAGTTCCCTCAAGTTCTGCCTTGTGCCCACATCTCATCTCTTGTGCCCAGATCTCATCAGACCTGACAGCTGCTTTTCCTGACAAAAGGTGTTTCAGAGAGGTGATGAAAATGTACGTCAGGGCTGCGTATTTACGCCCGTGCTGTCTCACCGGCCTTCTGTAGGTTGTTGCTGATAAACATTTTGGTTTGGCTGGGGAGAAAAGTTTTCCATTTCAGGGCATTTCACATCATCACAGCAGCTTTTGAAGGGTCATCAGAATTCAGAGGAAATCAGATCCAGCAGAAATCAAAACTGCGTGTCCCTTTGCACGTGTTTGGCCTGATAAAGGTCAGCTACAAGAGGAATTAATATCCTCCTGAAATTACACCCTTGCCTGATAGAGACGGTCAGGTCACCGGGAGCTACCAGCTGTCACCAAAGGCTTTGTTACAAGTCCTCAGTTGATTTAAAAATGCCCGTGAAGAATAGGCAAGCGGTTGAAGCAAAGTCATTCAAAGTTTCCATCAAAGTTAAATGTGCTTGCAGTAGATTGCAACCATTAAAATGACTAGGGTTTGCCAGCAGTAATTACCCAGATGCCAAAAATCAAATGATGAATTAGTTCCATACAAAGTCCAACACAGAAGCGAAGGGCAGATTCATCTTACACAGCACACATGCCTGCCCAGGACGCGGGGTGTTTGCACAGCCTCAGCACATTCCCCACATCATTCCCCCCCCCAAAGTTTGGTGTCATACCTGCCTGAGGGGCACGCTTCCTCGCAAAAGCCACCGGTTCACATCTTTCACAACTCAGATCAAAATGCAGTCACCAAATGAAACAGAAATAAAAGCATCATCTCAATACCGCGTTTAGTGATTCAGTGAACCAGAAGTCAGGTCGCACACTTGGCGACTGCTCAATCAATTAGCCCATTAGGAGGAATTAAGCGTGGCCAGCTTTGCATTTACGATAGGAAAGGAAAAACTGGAATTTGAAAAAAAAAAAAAAAAAAAAAAAGAAACCCCACTACATTTGCTCATTCCTCATGACTGAATATCTTTTTAAGTTAATGCAACAATATACAGAACATTCACACACAAGGTCAACCAGAATATCCATTTACTTAAGGTTCAGGAAGTTAGACCTCCCTGCACCTTGCTACTGAACTTCCCAATGGAAGTTGTTCCTGAGTTTAGATTTTACATAAAAGTTATTCCTTAAAGAGGAAGAAAATTCTTAGCACTTTATTGGTAAAATCAGTTTTGATCTTCTTTTAACTGCAGTTCCTCAATTTGCAAACAAACTTGCCAGAAAAGATGACTACTAACTTTTTCTCTCTGCTTGTGCAGCATTTGTTTGCAGGCCCAACTGGTGAAATCTGTCTGGGTGAGCAGGACCAAGAAGCATTTAACAGAGCAGACGCAGGTCCCCTTCCCCCGAACCGGCCGGGGCTCGCTGCCAGCACCCCCACCAGCTCTGCCACCCTCCTGCTCTCAGCTGGACACCAGCTAACAGCCACCAAACAGCCACCAAATTCCGAGCTGCAAATTATCACTGGGAAGAGAAGAGGTCAGCTACAGCTCTAGAAATCAGTTCCTTCTCCCAGCATCTTTTGTACCTCCCCTTTTATATCCCTGGAGAATATTATCCATCCTATTAGTAATGCGTAACGATTACACAGCACTTTTCATTTGTAGATCTCAATGCTCTTCACAAGCAGCAGCAAATACATTATCCTGTTTTCAAGATATGGAAAAGAAGTGACTGAAGGAGAATCAGTTGTTATTTCAGGAAAAGAATGCAGGTCTACTGAGTTGCAATCAATATGCTTCTACTGTCGTAATATTTGTTAAAGCATTCCAGACAACTGGATCGAGATTTGAGCACAAAAACTTCCTTTGTAGCTTTTTAAAAAAAAAAATTTAAAAAAAAATAGTGAATTTCCTAAGTGTTCATTAACAACATATTGTTATTGGTTTAAAATGCAGCAATACCCAGATATGAATTGTATAGACATATTTCCACCTTTTAAAAATTCAGCCTCATTTAAAGCACGTCCTACTCTCGCATTGGTATTCCATTAAAAAAGGATCAAGGAGGAGTCACCTCAAGACACAAAAACTTTGTCAAGTACTTTTATAAAATAAAAAAAAAAAAGGTGGAAAAGTGGAAAGCATGGCTCCAAAGGTAGATCTCCAAAAAACAGCTTGAGGTATCTTCATTCAATAAATACTTGTCCTGAAGATACAATATTTGCTTTTAGAACATCTTTGATTACAAAGCAAATGTAC
The DNA here is from genome assembly GCA_013400195.1 of Aramus guarauna. Lineage (NCBI taxonomy): Eukaryota > Metazoa > Chordata > Aves > Gruiformes > Aramidae > Aramus > Aramus guarauna. The sequence continues at coordinate 198,981 of VXBL01005980.1, read as the reverse complement.
AGATTTGGAAAAAAAAGCCCAAGCAATTTATATCTTATTAATAATCAAATGTTAGATATTGAAATGAGATTCAAGGATGCTAAACATGCCAGAGGAATAGAAATGTTGTTTATAATATTCTATAAATATTAAGACTAGTGATTTCTGAGTGGTTTTTCTAAACTTTTCATAACACAATTTAACAAACTGCCAGTACAAAAGCCGAGTACTCCTTTGACAGAACAGGTCTTAGGCAAATGCTGTTTTCTTTCAGTTGCATAAACCCACATTTTTACATAAAAAAATCTGAGTGTTCATAGATACCTGTAAAAACTATTTTTTAAAGTAAGTAATAAATTTCCCACCAATTGTGGGAGGAGGTTGTAAGTTTGGTCCACAAATATTCAGCAGACCTGATAGGACAGGATTATAGCTGACCATTTTAACATTACATCTCCTTTCCATGGCGCCAGCAAAACCCCAACCACTGTTTCTACGGACTTAGCCTTTACTCACGTAAGAGATTTAAAAAACCCCCAACGCTACAGCACAACAAACCTCATTGATTTCGCAAGATGTGACTGCCAAGAAAAACGGCTTTCATCACACTTCATAATAAATTTATCTAAAAAGTCATTTGTTTAAAGTATTGCCTCCGAAAGCTCCCTTGAGACATGCCATTTTGATGGCACTCTTTTCATTATTCAAATATAATGAAGTGATTCTGCATGGTTATGCTGGACTATAAATCACTGCTGTAAAAAAAGGCATGTTCAGCATGTTAACAGACCAAAGATCAGATTTTGAAGAGTGTTTTATTATTGCATATGCACTTTATCTCTTGCACATACATACCAGAGAGCAGCTCATACTACTTTCCTGAATTCCATCATTATTAAATTTGGGAGCTGACAGGGGAGAGAGACTTTAAACAGGGACTCATATTTTGCAGTTCGTGTCCAGCGCTATTGCAAACATACTCTTTGAAACCTCCCTGAAGTCTCGCACATCCACATCAAAATCCTGGAGAAAGTCAGCAAAAGCAGAATACTAGCAGTATTAGTTACTGCACCCACCTTCTGGTTAACAAATTAAACACACACTAAAGGCTACATCTAATCAGCACCTTAAGAAGAAGAAAATAGAGAAAAATCTGCTAATATGAAAAGTCACTTTTAGAAAAGAGTGAAAGGAGTCTAAAAGGAATTGTCTTACTTCCAAAGCTGCTGGGATTATTTTTTTTAATTAATTTATACCCAGTCTTATAACTGAGTAAATGTCAAACACTTTTCTAAGGTTGCAAACTAAAACCCAATGGCAATCTGTTTCACACAGTGGATTATCCAGAGTGAAAATCATTCTAGATTTATAGGATAATGTTTTTCCATTTAGTCCTGGTCATGCCTTACAGAAGTTCGGAGTTTTCAGTTAACCTGTAACTGAAAATGAGCAGGATCCCCTTTGTCAGCACCACACAGACCATATGAACATTGAATTACTTCAAACAGATGAGAAACTAATTAAAATTGTAGCCTTCTGTTATCAATGTAAGCTAGCAGTGATATAACTTTTAGGCATAGAGGGAACAACCCTTCATGCCTGCATACGGCCCGCTCCACGGTTTGCTTGCTTTATCCTATGAATTTCTTCCTGAAAAATGGTGCAGACCATTGAACAGTCCAGCCAAGCCCCCTGCCCACCTCAAGGAAGTTCGATGCTGCAGTTTTACCTTGAAGCCTATGACCTCATGTGAGCAACAGCATTTTTAGGGAGATCGTAGTAAGATTTAAATTTGTACAAGTAATATCTGTGGAGTGCAACTAAATTGTAGTAAATACCTTAACTGGAGTAAGACACTGATGCTGTCTACTTCACTTCTGCATGGACAAGTTCAGATCAGTAAAAGTAGATCACAAGAAAATTTCAAAGACTGCATTCTAGTTAATGGCTTTCTTTTCTCAATTATGCCATTTTGCCTTGTATTTTCATTGCCTTTCGTCACTATATCATATATTCATTCAGCTCTTTAAAAACTGAGCCAGAAGATACAAAGAAAATTACCACCACAGAAAGACACCTAAGTTAAAATGAATATAATGTAAGATAAAGTATTTCAAGACTTCATAAATCACTTCAGCATTAAAGATACAAATCGGGAACCTATACCAAGTGAGTAATCGTGGTGGAATGCCATTTAACCGAGCTGACAGGAAAACCTCAAAGATGAGGGATATTTATAGTGGAAATCACAAGAGGTTAGTGCACTTAACTTTTACAACACTTCCTAAAAATGAGAGATCTGGAAGGTGACAAACAGAAGAACTCAAGACCAGGAGATTTGTTTAAATCTTAACGGCAACTGCAGCACTGCGTGTATAGTTAACCGTTCAAATTACACAGGCTGAAAAGCTAAGTCAAGCAGGCACTGTGAACGCTGAGTCGTGAACCAATTCGGTGTTCCCTATTATACAAGAAACTGCCAAACTCAATAAATTCTGCAAAACTCAACAGAATATGTGTCCTATCTAATACTATTGGCCTCAATAGAGCTAAATGCTTGATTTGACCAAATTTAGTTAGTTGATACAGAAGTAGCAAAGTTCTGCTTACTATTTTCAGGGGCTGCACGGATGTCAGTGAGAAAAGTTACTTATTCCCCATACTCCCACAGAGGGGATAAGCAATACTTTTCCAAGAAAACCTTGCAGGTTGTCTGTACAATACTCCAAAATAATGATTGTGTGTAAATAAGTCTGAAAGGAAAAAAAAAAGGGGGGGCGGGGGGAGAGAAAGGAAAAAAGGAAAAACACAACCAAAAAAACAGATTCCTGTTCTTTAACGTATAGAGCTAACAAAAAATACCAATGCCACTGAAAAAAGCAGAGGAAGAGAGGGCTGGGCTTATTAACAGATATTGTTGTCTCAAAAGACTATTGACTATATGTTACATTATCTTACTAGCATCTCTCAATCATTCCTCAAAATTTCCATCCTTACAGGTTTCAGCCTGGACAGAAGCTCCATATCTATATCTGAAACAAAAAGATATAGTCAAAAGTCCAGGAGTTGGGAAAAGCATGAAGAAAAAAGCCCCAACCAATCTCAACGCTTTGTTTCATATCTGGTTTAACCCTCACTCAGATACAATCCTTCCAATTTCTTGTTGTTTCTTAGAAAAACATTTTAGGTTGAAATATTTTTGGGAAAGGACCTGTACCTTGAAGAAACAGTTTAGGAAAGTATGGAGGGTTGTTTTCATTTCACACTCAACAGAGGACTTCTGCTTGAAAACAAAGGGACAGTAACCTCTCGCTCTCACAATTATGCATTTCTAAAATACAGCCCTAGCAACGCGCATCGCCGGTGCCACTTCAACAGGCTTTAGGCACTCAGGTCCTCAAAGGCATTTCAGGACAACCCGTCAGGCTCATCTAAATGGCTGCAACTAGGCCAGGGAAGAATTCTGCAAGGAAAGTCTGAAGGGCTGGGTATGCCCAGGAAGGCTCACTGTCCCCTGATACTCATCTCCAAGTGCCATCTGTGAAGTGGGACTTGGGATGATGATGCCCAACGTTAGCCAGTACTCATGGCAATGATTAAAGTGCACGATGGTAAGCACGCTTTGCCCAAGAAGTAGGAGAGCTCATTTCCCATCCCTCGTCAGCTGAAGAGGTGAGGACAGACACACGTACCAGAGGATAACGGTCTGACCTATCTGCTCCTACTTGAGCTAGTCCAGATCACAGTTTCTCCATTCCCCTGTGGAAACAGGGCCACAGTGCCTTTGGGCACGTACTTGCTGTGCACTGCGTCCAGCCTGACTTCAGCGTCGTTACTCATAGTACAGCACGTGGGATCAGAATCAAACCCTTCAAAGAGATAAGAAAAACTGGGACTCTGTTCTGTCACAGAAACAAGGTTAGGTACAAATTTGGCTAACGCCATCTCTCTATTCATATGCACCGCTTCGCCCTGTTCAGTTTTACCCTTGCGCTTAACATTCCCACCTGTATTGAATCGCATATGATAATTTAAACCTTAAATGTTATTTACAAAATCTGCCTCGTAAGGTGTTGTGAGAACAATTAAAGAAGAGGCAAGCATGAAGGGCAACATGGCACACGTATCTGCTGCAAAAGCTGACTGAAACATATTAATTTAGGCAAGTTTCTTATTCTTGCAGTGATCAAATTCATTCACACTCTAAAACTCTAGTCATTAATCACATCAACTACACGCTCAAACAAGTGAAGACTGTTATCTCATGGAAATCACCGAGTGGGGCTTTCAGGAGCTTTATGTTTTAAAGCAGTGAAATTCCACAAGTTTCAAAAGAGCTTTTTATGGTTATTAGAAATTAGCCACCAAATTACTAGTTGAAAAAATTTTACGTACACAAAAAGATACCTTGAAAAAAGCAGAGTGTAAGTATTTTTTTCCTGATAGCTGAACTCTTACTGTCCATGAACTGAGAGAAACCTTTCTCAAAATCCAGAATTATAAACTATGCCATGCTTATGGCATTATATCCTGCAGAATGGCCAAAAAATTCTTCAGCAAAACACTGACAGAAAATAAGACATTTTCAGGATTTTTATAATGAAGCCAAATTGCAAAGCATTCCAAGTCCCGGTTTACTGTTAAATTAAAGCTGGAAGAAAAAAATAAATATATTAGGCTCCAAGTTTCCAGGCATCAGTTTTCAATAGAAAAAACCCACATCTGACACTGCAAACAACACAAGACAAAATTATAAGTCGGGGGCTATGAGCAAGATGGAAAATATTACTACATGTCAGGCTCTTCAATATGAAAATTGTTGGTTATTTAAACTTTTTTTTTTTTTTAAAAAGATTTTCACAAAATCTATGGAAATAGCCCAAGCAACACAAAAGACAAGTCAAAGTTTCTGATTCCGAGCACAAAAGATCAGACTTTTATGTGTATCTCAAGTTAAGGAGAAGATATAAAGAGCATCACAAAAAGCCAAGGAGCCATAAAGCTGTGGATCCAGAGTCCTTTGCCAGCTCTTTTCCTTGGCTTTTTTCTTTCTTTCTTTTATATTCTCCTTCAAAAGAAAACTGCAGTTAACAATTTGTTTCAGCCAACAGAATAGGCAGAAGTAAAAAAAGTCAGATCCGGATCCTGATTCAACTTTTGGATTCAAACATCTGTTTGAAGACTACTTCAAACTTGCAGCAAGCTACAACATTAACAGATCAATCTTATTCTGAAATCTTTCATTCAAATTCAGTGGGTTTTACTGTGCTCACTTTCCCAGAAAAGATTTTACAAAATAATCAGATTTATATTAAACTGGGAATGATGTACGTGGTCGATACATCTTTATTAATGAGACATACATCATATGGGTCAGGGATGGTGTTGACTTCAGGGTGTTGGGCTAAAAAAAGGAAAAGAAAAAGAAGTGTCATCATCAAGGATTTCTCCTACCACCACCCTCTCCCATTCCACCAAATATCAGTCAGCAATTTCCCTTCTCCCAGCCCTTCTGACAGGTGTGGAAATTGCTGCCACATCTAAACAAAGTTTCATCCTACTCCATCATTCCTGGATTGTAGCATGACAATTACTAAATTGTGATTTATCCCCAGTTTCCAATGGGACTGAAGCTACAACTCCAGCATGGTACGCACACATTGAATTTTAAGAGAGTGAAATAATTTGGATCAGGGTGGCTTTAAAAGACACACTGAAATGAAGGCAATCAAAGCTCTGTCAGGTCAGAAAAGCGAGCAGAAGTCACCTGTGCAAGGTACATCGAGCAAGCTGTAAACAGGCATTGAGAGACTGAGCCAAGGGGGAAGAAGGGAAAACAGAGTGCTTGTAGGGGCTCCCAAAATATTTCCCCTGTATCTCGTTCTATCACTACTTCTACCCACTCCACCCTTTAGCCTGCCAAAAGCTGCCTCTCCGGTTCACATACTTCTCCCGTTTGCAAGTTTGAATGTGCTTGTGAGTTTGAGGGCATCCTTTTTGGAGCTTAGTGCTATAAAATGGAAGTCTTTGTGGAAGATGAAGGTTTCAATTACAAGAAAGAATTCTGAGATTCTTCTTTTTTTACAAAAGGGGTAATTATTCTGTTTAAACATCACCGCTTTATGCAGGTCTCTGAACTGCAGTCTTTTAATAAATGAAATGGCTTCCCATGTACTCCTTCATATAAGACTTTAAACCCTTCATATTTCTCTCTTCTTGCTGAAGTTGTCTGGTATCAGTGGAGTGGATAGAGGGCAGAAAGTAGCCGAAGTACGGACTAGTATCTTAATTCTTATGGAAAGTGATACACATACAAATGCATAAAATAGATCTCACCTTTCACCTTTAAATCCTTTAGCTGACACACTCTGAAAGGCAGTCACACTTTAAAACTATATATAATTTAATACAAAGTCCAGCTTAAAGGGATGAGGAAAATGGCATGGGTTTAGCCCAAATGTTGAAACTGGGACACACTGGTCTTTCCTGTAATTCTTTTCCTGTTCTTATAATACTCAACTGCAGCATTGCTGCTTTTAACTCCAAGAAAGAAAAAAATACAGAGGCATACTAAGGAAACAGAACAGACTCAGGCTGAGACCTAGATAAGAGATGGTATTTTTGAAATTAAAAGTATAAGTTATGAAGTTTTATACAAGGAAACCATTTACAAAACTTTTGAGGGAGGGAAAACATCTGCCATTTTACCATGGGCTAATAGTGTCTCATCTGCAGTAAGTAATCCACGTGACAGTCAATACACAAGTGACCTACAGTTTTTATCTTCCCAGCTCTCCGACTAAGATGTATCGCACTGTAACAGTGCTTGGACATGGGAACCCCCCAAAAAAGCAGAGCCAGCACTCCTCCGTGGCAGAGCAAACGGAGGTCTCATTTTGCCCTTGCTGCCCACTGCACCACAGAAGGTATTTTTCAGACAAACACAACATTAACCATATTCTGATCATTCGTGGTTCAGAGCATTTTGTTTCTAAAGCATTAAATGACAGTTAATTTCCTGGCCATATTCCCGTATTTATTTTATATATTAAGCATCTGTATTTGCCCTTTCTAAGTTTCACCTAGAAGTTTTGATTCATTCTGACACTTCTGGGGGTCGTCTTGGCCAGCCTCAGCTTCTCCCTTGCGTTCACCCGCATTCCACTACAGGAAGAGCTACTTTTCAGTGGCAGGGGCCTCAGGCTTGCCTGAGAATTTGGAAAGCCTTTTGTCATCTTGACAAAAGAAGTTAAAGATACTGGGAAAAGCATTTTGTAGTTGTCACATTCATCATGATGTTCTTAAAATACTGAAAGGATATTACAAAGACAGGAACGTACCCTGATCATTTCATAGTTACGCTCATATCCATGAACAATGCCAGGTGTTTATTGCTGGGTTTATTGCATCCTTTCCTTCATCACTTTGTACATTTTTCAAAATTCTAGAGACTCTATAGCTTTGCTGCTCACTCTTTACAATTATTAAAATATGGAATGTGGTTTTGAGTCTGCAGTTGAGAGATCAAAAAAGAAAAATTCTCTCTTTCATATTTTACAAATCATTTGCGCAAAAGAGATCAGCAGTTAAACAGCGAAAAACGTAAAACTATTTCAAAACAAATAGCTGTTGCAAGATATCTTGGGGCTTTTGTGCGTAAATGTAACAAATACGAAACAAATTAATACAGACCTAAACACATGGGTGAGTTTTACTAATAGATGTGGTACGTTTCAGTAACAAAGCTCTGCTCAGGTTTGCCTTCTTACTTAAGTACGTCTCCTTTAGTCAAGATGTACACCATGAAAACAAAAGAAAGACCCTGTTCCTATTACAGCAGAAGTAGCAGTCACGTAAGGTTTTATGCTGCCATAAATCACGTGAAATGATGTTTTGACCAGAAATCTTAGCCGTACTGAGAGTAATATGTTGCTCCCAAAGTTTTGTTCTATGCAAGCCAGTATCTTTCAATTACAAAAGTTTTCTCAGAAAGGTCTTGAAAATGTGTTGACCTCAGATGAATATAATTTCTTCCTATTGACGTAATAAATTACAGATTTTTGTTAGTTCAACCAACTCGTACTCATTAAACTGAGAATTAATCCAACTGATACTTCCTCTGATTCTAAAATCATCCTTACAGCTTTTCAAATTTCTGCGACCATATCTTAAGAAGGGATTGAACAACTTGCAGTCTACAGAGCAATTAGCAGTGCTTTTTTGGGGATGAATTCCCACTCACAGCCTAACTGGGACACACAGTATTTCTGGTGCTTAAAGAGCTCAGCAAAGTCTTGCAGAACCCACAAAACACAACATTACAGCAGAAAAAGTGAAATGAGTTGCAAGAAAGGACCTGTTCCTCATCTGTTTCGCTTGCACAGTAGCACAGGAGCGTATACAAATTAAGGCAGTGAAAGAACCCACCTCTGCGTCCTACACAGCATCCTGGAGAAACTTCCTCTGTCACCTGCCTACTTGTTCCTCCCTGTTCCACAGCATTTTCTGTGCTTTAAAAAAAAAAAAAAGAAAAGAAAAGAAAAAACCCAAACATATACAGTCTTATATGGTAAGAACATCAGCAGTAAGCTGCTAAATTTATTTTATGAAACATAAAATAAGATGAACACACAGCAATTATAACATTTAATTGACTATAAGTACAGAGAGAATGTCTGCTGAATATTTTTTCACCATCTCAGGAAAGCAAACGACTTCCACATAATGCCCTTTTGGGAGGAGAACAGGAGATTTTAGCATGCCTTTGGCTTAGTTTTCAATATACCTGTCTTACATGTCAAACACCACTGTAAGGAATACACAGACTTTTACCCCTAGGTATTGAATAAGGGCTAGACAGGAAACTTTCTCAACCACATTTCAAACAATAAACTACTCCATTACTTCCTCTTGGAGACCTACCAATCATTTAGTACGTTTCCTATTTTTTCTATTAAGCCACTCCTATTTTCTCTTTCTTTAACCGAAAGGCACTTCCAGCTAGCCAGCGTAACTGAGGTTATGATTCCCTAACTCGGAGATATTTCCCACCCACCCCTCCATATTACAGCTTATATGCAAGCATGCATACAAACAAGCAGTAGTACTTTCTCTATTACACTATCTCACCAGTTGCAACTGGAAAAAAATATCAACAACAATTTCTAAGCAACTCCCAATGCTTCCTTTTTACCTTTCCTAAACTAACAAACTAAGAGCTACTGCAAATATTTTAAAAACTACGGAAACGATACTAGAGTATCAGCCCACGCAGCTCAATAGAAGTGCCTTTATTGCAATATTTTCTGTTATCCATCCAAAGTTCTACTGTTTCTGAGATGAAGAAATATAGCAAAGTATTCTTATACCTGCTTAAAAAGAAACCTCAAGTAATTTTTTTTATTTTATTTTTTTATTTTATTTTTTTTTCTGTTCTGATCAGACAGAAGGTAACACAGTTGCCAGTCACAGAATACAAAGCCAAACCAGCTGCAACCCCTGCTGTTTGTGAAATACTTCCCACACGACAAATAATTGATCTTGAAGCAAAGCTACGCACAAGTCATACACATTAAAAATGAAAAAGCCATTTCTTATCTGTATAAAATATCCCTCCATTCTGTAGCAGCTGGAATACAACCTAAGTTTATTAACCAAAGAACAGCCCCTTGAGAAACCCACTCGCTGAATTGATTGCTGAGCACTGTCAAAAATATTATGAGACACAATCCAGACACTACATCTCCACCATTAAGAGATCTTATTTACCTGTTTTCTTGAATGGGCCATTTCTTGACACAGTGGGCAAGGGAATTCACTGCTGTCAAGAAGGCAACACAATTAATTGTGTGGCAAGGAACATGCCCTTTCCATTATGTGTTCATCATCAAGCACTTGAGATGTTGTATTACAACCTACTCTTATTTCTCTTTTGGTTTCTCAACTGTTGTTCAGGTTTCTCTCCTCTCTTCCTTTCTTTGGAAGGTGAAAGCCATGGAGATGATCACCTTCAAATAAAATCACTCCTACACTCGCCTTAGCTGGTCAAAAAAACCGTAGAGCCTTTTAGGCCAGAGAGGTTATTTGTTACATCAGTTTTCCAGAGAATTTCACTATCCTCTGTAGCATTAACACAAACAGGTTGGTCTGCAGTGAAGATCAGAGACAGCCCTATAACGTTACACAAATTTGAGAACGGTAGCTAAGGCACAAACCTTACATCACAACATCTTTGGTCTTGGTGCACTTATTCCAAGGTCGGTCTTCACCCTCAACAGCTCCATCCATCAAGACTAACAGGTTGCAGATTGAACCAACTGATAAGAGGCCAAAGTGCAAGATGCGGAGTAATAGCTCTCCCACATCAAGGTTATAGCTTTTGACTTTCACTGCACAGCAGGCCAAATCTAATATTCACACATGAGCTGTAAGAATCATTCAACAGACTTCATAAGAAACATAAAAGCGTACCCTGAATAACCAAGAGGTCCTTATTTCCTGATGTGCGGTTACTGTGGTAGCAGACACGTTTCTCAGTAAGTTTGTATCAGCCATAAATTACTCAGATAATAGAAACGTCTGAATGAAAAAAGCTCTTTAACAAAACTCAGAGTCTTCCAGACTTGCCATGATTTCTGGAACAGAAATTAAATGTTGTCTTTTGTATTGTATTTAATTATATTTTTACAATGAGTAGATAGGGACCAAAGAATAAAACCGTGCATGAAAACAGGAATAAAGACACAAGTGAAGAATCTGCCCTTCCTTCGCAGGCGAGAGCACTGTAGCTGTAATATAGTCAGAAGGCAAGCCCAAATTTTGCATAAACTTTTGAAAACAGAAGCAGATTGCTGGCAACAGAAGACGACACTTCCAATCAAATTCTGCTGTCCAGCAGCTGCTTATGACAGTAAAACCCCTTAGCCAAATTCCACCCTGGTGCAACTCGCCTGACCACAATACACAGGAACAAATTTGGCACCCTGTTTTCAGCTTTTTCCTAGTTACAGTGCTTGGTATCAGCAGTGGGAAGTATATATACAGACATTCGAGAAAATGACACCAGCTCAGCTTCTCTCTTGAATACAACCTGTCAGTATTTGTGATCCGTACAACAAAACAGTGTTAGGTTTAGCTGTTTCACCAAACGCTTCAAATCAGCATCAGAGTATAACGCGACCGGCAAGCACATTTCTCGCTATTTTGCTAATGCTGTAGGTCCAGTGCCTAAGCACAAAACCATGAACGAGAAAGCCAATGCAAAGTGTCTTTTAGAAGACTAATGTTAAAGGCACGCACATAGACTTACTGACAAGCAGTCTGAATAATCACAAATTAAAGTTCGGTTTCCACTGAGAAGACTCAAGGAAACCATCCAAACCTCCCAGAGCCATGCCTTCCGTTCTCCGGCCAGCTCTGCCCTGGGCAGCAGTTTGCAATTCATACCACAGAGCTATCGCTAGCAACACGTTAACACCACCTCAGCACGAAAACTGTGCCAAAACAGGTGAGAGAAATTTAGAATTAGTGAGTACCATAAACAAAAGGAAGCCCACAGTATATAATAGCTGGGAGGCAGAAAGCAGGAATATTTTACCCCAAAAAAAAATTTCACTTATGTTGTAACTTCTCTGCCTGTTATTAATGGTGGTATTTATGATGCAATACTGGGGGGGTTTCGATCCAATGGGTTATGCTTTTCTGATGAGCAAAGTATATGAGTTGTCACTGCTTTCAGGTAGAGAAATTATAATAATGCATAATTTAATGCATAAAATAATGCATAAATTAAAAATAATGATTCATTGGATGAGCAAACAACAGAAGAGTATATTTTGTCTGGAAGTCTTTTCAGAACATGTATTTTAATCAGCAGCCGGGGGGCGGGGGGGAAAGGCAAACTTTTGATAGAGTCTTGTGTTTAAGCACTAGACATTTTCAAATTTTCCCACGAGAGAAAATTCAATCTGAAAATACTCTGAACGATGCAGGCATGCATTCATCACCTGCTGGCTGGCTTATTGTGTCACAGCATTTTCCGATTTCCTTCTCTACATCAATTGTAATAAACAGCTATTACCATAAGCAAAGTTACGTTTGTAAAGCTTTAGCATTGCAAATGATTCTTCTAAGACAAAAGACATCTATGTGGGAGACTCAGCCCGGTTAAGTGCAGTGCACAGTGGGCTGAGAAGATGATTTGCTACTGCTCCACACAGCTTTGAAGACAGCGTTACACCCAATGAAATGTCCTAATACGTAGGAAATACTGCAGAAAATCAACAGCTCTGCTTCTAAACATTTGTTATGACTCTATTGCCCTGATAAGAATCACAATTTTCACAGCAATTTCTATTCTTGTTTCTGTTTTGCAGCCTTTTTCCTGTCCCCCAATGGAGCCCCACTGCAACTCTTTACCGTATAACGTAAATGCCCTGGTATTTTGTGCCTGAGACAGGCAAGTATAACTCATCAATGGGACACAACAGCCAGCTAGAAGTGAACCCGGGCAAGGCACAAAGAGTATTCTTAAGATCTTTCCTTCCTATCTTGTTCATGTTGACCTTTTGGGCCTTGCACTTCTTTTGGGAGAGAGAGGTTTTAAAGTAATGGCCAAAGAGAAAAAGCAGCGGGCCATCTTGAGACACAGCACACGATTCCACTGAATGCCCGCTTAATGACCATGTAGTAGCAATAATCTCTGGCTTTTCTAGAGACTACATAAAATTGAAAACTCTACACAAAGTTAAACTTTGTGTAACTAGTTCTTGTGCCCGAAGGAAGGCTTAGGATGCTGCCACGTGTCTGGGGAGCTATTAAAAGACATCTGTAAGAAAGTTGCATCTTCCTTCTCACTGCCTATTACCCATCTCTCTAACTCCACTGACTGAATCAGTTGGCCAATTATAATGCTCCTTCATCTTTATAATTAATAAAGTTGGTAAGTCTACTCAACACCCCTTAAGTCCTTGTAAATCTCTCCTCTTCGTGCCTATCCATCCTTAAAAACTGCTGCCTGATAGAGCCAAATCGGAAAGCCTTGTGTTTCTTTTACTTTACATGCTTCAAAGAACAGTGGAGCTGGTTACACTCATTAAGACAGAGCATCAATAAGTAATCAGCAAACACCTTCGGAACTGCAATCGTTTCACAGTTAAGCATCTTTAAAAACATTACCTGAAATTACTGTTGGGCCCTGCTTCAGATGCATTTTAGGAGAGTTTGCTGATGCAGAAAACTTTAGCATGAGCTGCTCACAGCATCTCTCCAGCGAGAGGTGCAGCTGCAGCCTCTCCTGCCCTAGGCTGTAGCCTCGTAAACATAGTCTGGCAAACATCTGGAGAGATGCACTGGGATACTAAATACAGGATTGTACTTCACTACATGTATTAATTTCAACTAGGTCACATCCAAATGAGCTGAGTTGCTGCCACCAATGTGAGCTCAGCATTTCTGAGGATGAAAAGTTTAGGCTGTTATTAAAAAGATCCTTGTTTTAAAAATAATACAAATAATCAGCAGTATATTGTACTGAAGGACACATCCAAAATTTGCAATAAGCACTTGAAGTTTTCAGTCCAAAGTCAGGAATAATTGAAATAAAGGTTGCTTACATTTTTTCATGGCTTCCTTACACCCCATTCCCACCTCCTCCTCCTGTACCAACAGGACAAAATTTAGTTCCAAAATTTCAGCATAGTCCACAAGCTAAATATTGGGGACTGCGGGGGGAAATAAAGAAAATCAGCATTTTCTACTCCCTTTTTAAGATGGATATTTATTCATTAGTCATAAGTATCTCTGACCTGGAAGTGAGTGGAATAATGACATGATTAGCCAAGAAAGCGGGTCAGTACCACAGATAGAAAATGCCAGACATATCATAACCTAAGCCTCCATTTGCTTTTGTAATTCAAGCAGTCTGAACTACAAACAAATAAATCTAATTTTAGAAGGAGAAAACTATCCATGGAAAAAGTAATTCTGGAGTGTTCAGAGAAAACAGATTTATCACACAGACTGTATTTAACTGATTAGTCCTTCACATTGCAGGAAACCTTTCCTTGCTAGCTCAGTGTTTCAAGGTAATAGAGCCTTGTCTCCCTTTACAACAGAAATGACACCAGAAGAGTCATTTAAACTGATTAAGATTTTACTTCTCATTACAGAGGTAATCCAAGACACTTGATGCAGCACTCCATCTTGCCATATATTCTGCTCCCATTGCAGAACAGCAGCAGCTAAGGATACTGCAGATAATGGCCAGCAAGAGCAAGAAGTAAAGCACCATGTCCTGAACAAGCACCCACATCACAAGCTGAAAGTAAACCTAGAGACAAAAATCTTGGAGGGGGAACATGAAAGCTTCAAGCTATGAATAAAGCTGTCCTGGTTTTGGCTGAGAGTTAATTCTCTTTCCAGTAGCTGCTATAGTGCTGCATTTTGTATTTAGGATGAGAACAGCATTGATATCACACTGATGTTTTTAGTTGTTCCACCAAATCAAGGACTTTTCGGCTTCTCACGCCCTGCCAGGCACACAAGAAGCTGGGAGAGCACAGCCAGGACAGCTGACCCAGACTGGCCAAGGGGATATTCCCTGCCATAACGTAACATCATGCTCCGAATATATCTGGGGAAGCTAGTCGGGAGGCAGGATCACTGCTTGGAAACACAGTGAGCATCGGGGTTTTGGGGTTTCTGTTCCTTCTCAATGTTGGGAGCAATTGCATTTGTGCATCACTTGTTTTATAAATTCTTATTATTATTCTCTTCCTTTGTTATCCTATTAAGCTGTTTTTATCTCAACTCACAAGGTTTTTTTCCCATTCTCTTCCTTATCCCACTGAGGGAGAGGGGTGAGCAAGCGGCTGCGTGGTGCTCAGCTACCAGCTGGGGTTAAACCACAACAAAAGTGATTCCTCCAAGTCCTCCCACAGTCAGAGAACAAAGAATTTGCACATAGGTATCTTCTCCGGAAAAGGCAGTTGCTGTGGAGGTCAGTCCATTTGTTTCAGCTGGGTTTTACATGGTCACCTGTGAAGATCTGCCATGGCATGTCTCGTACAAGTCTTTTTGGGACATGAGAAGTCTCCCACTGGGTGCCCCAAAACGTTTACCAAGTTCCTTATTTCCTGAATTTTGTTATTTAAACCATCCCTTATTAGCTGCAAAAAGCATATGGGACCCTGCTATAATGAAGCTGTTCAATGTCTTTAGCTGTTTAATTTTGGATCAGCACATCATCTGGAGCAATCACCCCTCACATTTCACTTTAATTGGGCTATCTGGAACAGAAGGGTTGAGAAAGCCCCACATGTTCCATTTCCAAGCACTATGTTCAACTGGCTTATCAAAGGTTAAAATCAGGAACAAGAAAATAAGTTTATTCCCCCAGGAGTAATGTCAGTTGATCAGTTTAAACACAGATGTTTTAAACTCTGTATCTAATAAAGAGTATACCAGGGCTCCAGAGATCTGCACAAATAGGGAAATTCCTTCCTTTCAAAGTAGATTCTCATTGTAATGTCTTCTCCTATGCAAATATCTGACAAAGAAGTTATAAAAGCCAAAGCAGTGGGTGGTCTGCTTGGGTGACAACACTGATACATTTCTAGTTGATGATATGTGATTTGTTACTGATAAAGAGCACTCAATATTCTCAAAATGCAAACGTTTACATAGCCAAACAGTCAACGTATCATCCCATACATACTGAAAGATTAATGGCTGCATATTCTTAACCAGGCTTCTGAATGCCTCGAGGGAAATAAAGACTCATTGCAGTGCCCAACTCTCCTGCATCACTCAGAATAAACCAGTCAAATGCCTTTTTAAAAAAAAATAAAAAAAACAAAATCACAAAACTTGAAAGCTGCCTTTTCCCTTCAAGAGATTACCACAATAGTCCAAATCACCATATAACATTGAGCAAATATTTGCACGTGAATAAATCGCACTCATAAAGAATTTACAAGCTGGATTTCCTTAAAATAGTCCTTAGTTTAAGTGTGAGCAGTGCTGCAGGGCTCTGTGTTAACAATCCAAACCACCACAGTAACACAGTGCTTAAAGAGTGGTTCTGGATAATTATAGTGCACTGGCAGTTTCTGATACATCCCACTCCCTGACTACCTACTTTCTCCTTTCTGTTCATCTTTTCTACTTCATTTTCAGATGATTGCCTTTATTAGTAAGGAAGGAAATTTCTGGATGTGAAACAACATAGCGTGTCTTCGAGATTCATCCTGGAAAACAGTGAACCTTGGATTCATTCTCAAGAGAACAGGTAACTATAATTCAGGTAATTCCCAACATGTTACAAAAGAACTCCTAAATAGGGGATGACTTTTTATAGCACCATCCTTGGAAAATTTGACAGGTGCCTAACAGACCCCCACAAAAAGTGCTTCATTTTCCTGTACCATGGGATTCTGTGTTTACAGGTAAGAAGTATTATTTAATGGCGAGTGAGAGGAGAAAAGGAAAAGTTAATTGAAATTAGATGTTACGCCCTAACTTGCCACAGCTAAAGACAGAAACAGATATATTAGTCTTGAAACAGCATTTCTGATAAATAGCTAAAGCTGATATTAAACAGTTAATATTCTTTTCCTTAAGTTACCTCTGCACTCTATTTCTGTATCTTATCCGCATTCCTCCAGGGTTTGATGCTAGAGTGGCTTAAGAGAGTAAATATCATGAGTGAGCCGTATCAGGTTCCAGCCATAATCGTGCAGTTCAACCAAGGTGACATCCCAGGACATGGCACTTAGAGCAGCTGGGGACGGGTGTAATTTTGAAGTTCAGCATAACCAGCTCTTTCTAATCTTGCCACAATCATTCCTGAATGCTGAATCTTTGACATAATTACAAGCTACATTGTCAAAGATGAACCAGGCTGTATTGACAGTCCTGAGCATTTATAAACCATGACTAATTTCATCGCAACAGGATGAAGACTTTCCTTTGCCCTATGATTTGAGTGTGGCAGACAGTATCTCAGGTATCTGTCATTTAACCATAGGTTACGCTCCTCTAAGACTGAATGAATCTCACAAACCCCTGGGAAGTCAGAGAGTATGCCACCTCCCGGGAGCGTAAGCCTGCTGGGGAGACCCTGAGCACCCCAAGAGAAATGGGCTTCTCGGCACAGGGCTGGCAGCCTGCAGTCTTTTGGTAGGAAATACTGACAACTCAGCCAAGTTACGTGGGTGACAAAAGAAATTTTCTAGGAACGGAGAGGACTGTGCCAAGTTTCCTCCGTGGAACGAAGGGCCAAGACATGTAGGCTTGGCTGAGGCAGCAGTTTGC
Source organism: Aramus guarauna (assembly GCA_013400195.1). Classification (NCBI taxonomy): domain Eukaryota; kingdom Metazoa; phylum Chordata; class Aves; order Gruiformes; family Aramidae; genus Aramus; species Aramus guarauna. The sequence goes on along the minus strand of VXBL01005980.1, from coordinate 181,689 downwards.
CTGGTTGTAGTTTACACTGTGCCCCACACTGATTTGCAAGAAACCACCCATAATCCCACCGTATTCTCACTATTAATTTGAGAACTCACAATATGAGAAGCAGCATGGGTTCCTTCCACTCACTGATGTCCTCTGAGCTGCCTCAGCTCTCTGTAGGGTGGATGAGACGCGCCTGGCCAGTGTCCTGCCCACACTCTGCAGCAGCCAAATTCAGTGCCCCCTTCTAGAAATGGCAGCACCGCAGAGGCACTGCAGGTCACCAGAGCTACTGGGCCCACGTCACCCTGTGCAAACCAAGCCCAAACCCTACACCAAATGTTGTATCCGATAGGTTAGAAACAGGGGTTTGGTTTTGCTGAACTGGATTTAACATTACTTTCCAAGAAAATAATGCTTAATTACAAGGCCTGTATGCTCAGCATCTTTGTTCACTCCACAAATACTCTCTCATTAGAGACATTAATTATTATCTCTAAGGCACTTTGGCAAACAGAAGTCTTTTAGAAAATGCTAAGTAGCAGTCTGCATATGGGTAATTTAGGTTTGTATTTGACACTAAACTAAGAACAAAACATGGTTTGACAAGGTCAGAAGAGAATGCTGACTACAGCAGTTTGCAAGAGAAACTTGGACGTGGCAACATGACGACGCTGATGTACTAGCAAAGGCGTCCCTCCAAGAACCCTCCAATATCCTGCTTAGCATTCAATAAAACCTATTAGTACAATCACTTTGACTTCTAATATACTTTGTCTTGTATATCACTGGGTCATTATTCTTTGTGAGCATGTTGTCAGTATTTAATTCAAGTAAGTTTGTATCCATGGCAATGGTTAGGAGTAGACTGAAGAAAAAAGGAACGTAGTCATAGGCCAGTAGCTCAGTAACAAAAAAATACGGCAGCCCATTAATGAAGCAAGAGGAGGTGAACAGGAGTTGGGAGAACGCCAACAAAAGAGCGGGGAGTTGTAATTACAGTTGTGAGGGAGGGCAGAGAAGTGCGGGAAGCTGCCGAACTCCAGTTAGACTGTAATTTGGCAAATCTTGTTTTTTTAGTGTTAATAATGTTTGGTCATCACTTCCAGCATTCAAGTAAATACAAACAAACTTGGAGGGAGATGCTGACCAATTCCTCAGCACATTAGGTCTGTCAAAACAAAGCACTTATCTACATAAGCATCTTGTGCTGCTTTATCTTCCACAGAACAGCAAAGCAGCGTGACCCTCGACTCTTAAGCAAATTCACTTATAAGGATTTAAAAGGTTGCAGACCTTCCTTAAAGGACAGACAATACAGCTGTCGAGAAGGTAACAAGGCTCACACTAAAACCTGTGCCACTTTCTGTAGATGAGTGACAGCAGACTAAAACTGTGACCATCTTTACTGTGTAAATGACTTACCATTAGCAGGTCAAGACAAAATCCCAGGTTGTGAATTTATACAACCCCGATACTTTCTCATCTTTAGTGAAAACTATATACCCCCATTAGTAAACTGTCAGGAAGGAGCTTTAGTGAAATTCACCCAAACTGGAAAAGTGTTTTCCAAAATTACCACAGGCTGTTGTGGTTAATGAAACACAACCTATACAAGCATCTTCCAGTTTCAGATTTCATTACAAAAAAAGCTCTCATCCAGGTTTTAAGGTAAAAAGAGTACCTCAAGCTGTTACTAAATTGCTCTGCTCAAAATCGGAGTTTATAATCACGTCTCTTTCTAACAGTACTTTATGTCTTCCAGGTTTACATTCTGAGAATCTGAGTTAATAGAGATTAACACAACATATACTATCACATTTTTATGCTTTTTTCTCAGGTGCAGACGGCAGTTTTTACTATATAAATTGCCAGCTACTTATCCCCATTTCCAGCTAAAACAGGTTAGCTGTTTCTTTCATAAGGCAATGAATGCTCTCTAGTACAAAAAATGTCAAACCCACTATGCACATGAGAACAATCGAATTCAGTCTGTTTAGAAACCTGTATAGTTAAATTTCTCTGCATGACTGCTCTTTAAACAATATATCTGAAATCAGCTAAGCAAAACTGCAGATGATCTTGGAAACAAGCATCTTTGTCTACAGTAAGATGTTGTTGCATTAATTTAACTAAAACACTTTTGAAATCACTTTAGCTACCTACTTACTGGAATTCTCTCATGTGTATAAGAGTGCATACATCATCTTGCATCCTTCTTAAATAAAATGGCCAAAGCACTTTTAACAAATTACCAAGAATAGAAAACATCTGTTGCCTCAAATATTTGATGGACTGGAGAACTAGGAAACGTTCATTCACAGTGGCAGCTGAACATATGTGGGTTACCATTATACATATTATCAGGTTAGCTTCATATTTTACTACTTTTGCCACAACAGACAAGCCCAATTTTCGTATGTAAACACAACAGCTATCAAAACTGCAGGAACTATCTTGTGAAACTAAAAAACATCAGTTCGGACAAACCATTTCTTCTTGTAGAGCATGGTAATGTAAGATAAAAGATATATATGCTAAAAGGTGGACTAAAGCTTTTTCAACTGAGCAATTCTTCCAATACCACATTCCTTTTCCTTATTTCCACAGTGTACTTAAAGCCATTAAATATGGTCCTGTGGCTTCTGAAGCATGTAATTACTAAGATAAAATATGAAAACCTCTATTTGTTTTTCTATGTTGCCAGCTCTACAGGCTGCCAAAAAGAGTGTGCTCTGTGCTACATTCTCTTGGGCTCTGTCAGAAAGATTTTAATTGTCCAAGCCAACCAAGAGCAGATACATCAAAATATGTACTGCTACACCATCTACATGTAAGATTTTTGATATTACCACCAGCACAACCAAGGAAAAGGATAAATTTCACCCATTCCACAAAGGACAGCAAGTAGGCACACTCAGTACTGCTGCGACCGTCTGAAATCCCTCTTACATCTAGTGAAAAATGAAATAAAAAATCTACAATGGCACCAGCACCCACAGGACAACTTCCTAAAGGAGGATTCAGAATACCAGCTCTCAGTAGCCTCCTCTGCAACTTTTCCAGGCTCTTGGGTTGGTTCACAGACAGTGGATCTTCAAGTAATAAAGAGCAGTGTAAAAACAGATTCAGTTAAAAACATATTTCTTGCCACTCAGTAGTTTTCACAAAGTAAATAAACGCAGAAGGTTGGAGATAGCCTCAATGTAGAATGTTATGATTTAACTATTAAATTTATCAGTGCCATAAGTTTAAAAAAGAAAAAAGAGAATGTCATATCCAGCTCCCTAGCTGTCACCATGGAACACAACAGATGACTGCTACAGCTATCACAGCCAACCACATTACCGGAACACAAATGATCCTTCAGTAGAACTGCTTGGAAAATAATGGTTTATGCTCACAGTTCACATGTTTTGTAACATTGCCTAGAGCTAAAGACCTCTCAGAACTGTTCCTGCTGGGTTTTTCCTTAAAGAGTAGCTGTCGTATAAACCTGGGAGGGGAGGAATTAACAGCAGAAAGCATCTCAAAGAAGTTCTATTAAGTGTGTTTATTTTCACCTCTTTTTCTGGTTGACTGCTAACTATATTTTTTCTGATAAAACAACTCCAGGCATCCCTGAGCCACATGGATATGTGCAGCTGCCCCTTCGTTAATGATTACCCTGGATGCGAAATATTTCCTCAACTCTTTAACCCGGTATCAAGCCCAGAACATCTCAGCACTGAGACATCTGCCTTGGAGTAATCAGACACAGGTTTATGGTAGCTTATTACTCATCTTCTATCATTTCAAAGAAATGCAGAATTTAAGTAGAGGTGATGGCCTAGCACCTACCTACCACTAGGATAGACTTCACCCCACAAACTCAAGCTTTTCTCACAACTAAATTACATATTAATGTAGAGAAGAGATTAGGGGGAGCTCCATGTGCCACTTTATTTCTGGGGTGTCATTTTTTCCAGAAATCAGAGCAGCAGAAGAGCCATCCAGACTGACTTCAGAACTACAGTTCAGCTTGCTTTCAGTGTAAGATCAGCTCACGGGTTTTCTGCTTTTCCATTATGTCCCCATTTGCAGACTGTGAAAGAGGTAAAGGAGTCAGAAACTGTCCGTGCAACCAGAAATTCTCCTGTGATTCTCTCTGGAAGTTTTGGGGTCATATACTCTATTTACTAGAGTTCAAGATACAGCCTGGATTAGTCAAAAAGACCATCTTATCCTTATTTTCATTCAAGGATGAATATACAGCTTGCTTATTCCTTAATTTTTTGCAGTGCTCTGAGCGACACACCAGAATTAGCTCTACTGAATGAATTCATTAGTTCTATCAGAAGCTACATTTTTAAAAATCACATTCTCCCACTTTTCCAAGTTATTACTAAACTTGAGATTGCAAACTGAAAGAATGGATGCAAACTTTCCTTTTCTGCCCATTTAAAGGAGGAACAAATACAGCACAGTCCACTGTTGTTCCTTTCCCTAAACAGCACAACACTGATGCTGTCACAGTATCATTCAAGTTGCAAACCAGGTAAGAAGGATTTATTTCCTAGATGTTCTAGTAAATCCTTGATCTTTCAGCTTTATCAGCCTTCTATTATCTCTGACACTTGCCAGAATTTCTAGCAGCTCTTTTATCCAGTAAGGCTGTAGTCCAATGGCTAATTTTTTATGCAGGTACAGGTTTTAGCCTTTTTTTTCCCCTCATATGTATACATATAAAATTTTGTTGGATTTATATATATATAGTGTGTGTGTATCTATATATATATAAAAAACATTTGTATTGTTTTTTTTCCTAGCTGGACTCCACTTCGAGCATTTCTACCTTACTGAAATTGGGCAATTTTAAACGTAACAGCCAGCATCTCTCAAAGTTATTGTAAATTTGAGTATATTTTCCATGGGTTTTGGTAAGGATTTGATGCAAGCTGCTTCTCTGTCCCATGACAGAAGGAGCAGTAGCATCCAGGAGTGCATGGTTTGCTGTGGAGTGGAATGGCTTATGGCATACACCCAGGGAATTTCTGTAAAGTATTCCTTTTTGAGAGTAGGGCCATGATCAAGACCATGCAGAGAATAAAACAAAAGGCTCAAGTCACACTTTATCCAGGCAGGCAGGTTAAATCTTTTATCTTGGAAGTGATCTAACTGAACTTTGAGTCAGCCATCAGTATGCCTAGTTATTTTGCAGTACATTCACACAAAGGGAGAGGAATGGCTCAAGAAACAAAGTTAAATCATCACACTCCAACAGATATATCACAGCCCTCAGTCAATTTGTGGAGGCATGGGTGATAAATTAATAAATTTAGATTACAAAACTACTTTCCAAATATAGCTGGAGACCTAGGTCTTGGACTATAAGAATACAGAGTGTGACTGGGAATTGTATACACGTATGAACTTAAGAGCAGTAACTCATGTGTGATGTTTTTCCTGAAAGCTTTCTATTTCCAATTTGGCAGATATAAGTAGTGCTCCCCCATTCTTCCTTCCAGCAACTGTGCTAGTCCACAGGAAAAAAAAAGGGGGAGGGAAAGAGAAAAAAAAGGGGGAGGGAAAGAGAAAAATAACCAAACCCAAACCACACCAAAAAACCCCCAAAACCACCAAAACCATTTTCTCATCAGAAACCCTGAGTACTTTCCATCTGGGATATTCCACAGCCATACTGCAACACTAACAGGTAGGTACTTACTAGCGCAGCTCACAAACTCCCTGATTTTCTAGGGTGTTGTTTCAGATGCGCTTGCAGCCGGCACTTCCCCGGAGTTACTCTGCATGCAGCTCAGTCTGAGTGGCAGTAACAGTCTACAGATGTTTATCAAATCTACAGCAACAAGGAAAGTTCAAGATTAACCACTGATTACTTGCTTTCCCTCCTCTCCCCCCTTAAATCATGTAGACTTTCTATACAGCAATTCAACTGAACAGAAATAGTAAGTACCACCCCCTTATAATAATTTATTTTGTAATTAACAATCACATGGATGTTGCACTAACAGGAGAGGTGACCCTGGTTCTCATCCTGTGCCTGGACTATTAACTCTCCTCCTCTTAACTATGGATGGTGATGACAGATAATTGGAAAACTCTGTTTTGACTTCTTTTGACAACCCCAGAAACAGCTCAGTTTTGCTGCTCTTGCTCCTCGCTCTCACATTGCAATGGCACATTTTTACTATGATAAAATGAATTGTAAAGATCCAGGAAAAGTGAGTCTACTTGTAACGAACAATCATGATCAGAAGAACAGTAAGGTACACAACTGTACACACAAAACATTGTCCTGAATCTTCACTAATCACAGCACACAATGTTTTATCAAATATTTTTGGCTTGGTCAGAGATGGGGAAAGTCTTAAGATACATGTAAGTCCATTCCTCAAGATTTTCAGCCCAATTTCATATATGAAAGCAGTTTAGATATGGAATGCAGTGCCGGATGATTTATCTCCAAAAAAAGTTTGATAATCCTGAACCACTAGCTAAAACACAATATTGCCAATTTTGAGAGCTGTCTGCAGCTGTGTAATAAATACCTATAAAATAGACAAGGCAAGCGAAGTTTAGATGAAGATCACAGAATATTTATGCTAGCTGGTAATAAAGGAAACAGTCTAGGCCAACTGATTTTCAGAGAAGTATCATCCAGCATGTACTGGAGCTAGTCAACAGCTGACATTTAAACACATTTATAAAAGAAATTTTATGATTCTTTAAAAAGCAAAGTTGTTATTTCTTCCAAAACACGTTAGCCTTGAACTTTTTTTGCACTGCATCAGATTTACCTACAAGCTTTAACTGGTATTGAAAAATGCAGCAAACTAAATATGCAAACTGTCATCAGAACAAAAGCCACTTCTGCTCTGTTCGACTTTGTATGAAAAATAGCTTAGTGTCACTGGAGTACTGCAGATAGAGTTGGAAGAGATGCTTTTCCAAGGTTTTCAGTGTATTCTTAAAACAATCAAGTAGTACTTTACAACATTTCCTTTGGTCCCACAGAATTGTAAAGGATACGTGTTTCTTAAAATGAAATCATTGAACCACCAAACTTCTCCATTTTAAAAAGAAGTCTTAATTCTTCACCTATTTCAGTTTACTTGGCAATAAGTAATTGGTTATAACCCCATTCCTACAGAAGGAAAATAAATCTTGAAATCAACCTTTCACCTGAAGAAACTGCAAGTAATCTCCTGCAGCATAGAGAAAGGCAGTTAATGCCTGTGCTGCTGCTCTGGATCTTTGTTTTCTCCTTTCTCTCTTCCTCTCAACACCAATGTGCTTATAAAACAAACAAACCACTCCTGCAGTTACAGTGTTTTCAAACGTGCTTTCAACATTTTCCTTTGTGATGCTTTGTTCCCCACCACCTGCTCAGCTGCTGATCCAGTGTCACATACACCCGGTATGCAGGTCATCCGCTGAACACACTGGGCACTCCTGGGTCAGAGCAGCAGACAGAAAAACCTGCTTCCAAAGATAAGCCAAAAAGAAAGCATTTGTTCTTCCCTGTAGTTCAGTTTATGCCCTGGAAAAAAAAAAAAAAAAAAAAAAAAAAAAAAAAAAAAAAAAAAATTTTTTTNAAAAAAAAAAAAGCACATCAAAATGTTTTTCTGACTTCCAGTGGCTCTGAGAAGTCTCTTACTAGGGGCCAAATCCCCCCCCTCACTGGTCCACACACTTGTGGGCCCAGTGGCTTAAGGATCCACATTTAACAAAGCACGCCTGGTGGGTGCTGGTTTGTTTCTTTCTTTCTTAAAAAGAGGGATCTTTGCAGTTGCGTTTATTTTAGGTGTCAGAGGATGCTGTATGTTATATTTCAGTTACTCTTCCTGACTGACACTGTCATCTAGTTAACACAAAAAGCTATTTTGCTGCAGTTGGATCTATTACCAACATATGCTTCCCAACTGATTCTTCTGGCTTTGAATTAAGGAAGTTGTGTGTTCAGGTGTCTCCAGGGAAAAAGGTTGTCGCATCTTAGAAAATCAAAAGCAAGATGAGGGGTGGGGCAAGACCACTGAAAAAATGAAAGACTTGTCAGTCCCGGGTTATGTGGCTATAACTAAGGAGGTTTTTTTCTGAAGAATTTTGCTCCAGAAACTTGAAGATACTATGTCACAGTTTAATCTGCCTTAGTTCAACAAAGCTATAACTAAAAAGTATAAACTGCTCAAAACCCCAAGCTGTTACTTGGTACTAATCTCCGCTTACAAAAATATATATCAAAGGTTTTTACAAGCACGAATTAAATCTGTGCAGAACATTTTTAAAATATACAAACATTAAACCCATTTTAGAGATGTGAAAACAAAGATAAAGATGATGAGAGTCAGGCATTGCAACCAGACAGAAGCCAGGAGCAGAACCCAGGGACCCAGAGGCTCGGCATGGTGGGAGCATCGCCGGCTGCAGCACAGCCACCCTCGCAGCCTGTGGAAAGGCAGCACGCTCCCGCTGATACAGGGGGATCTCTGATACATTATGGATGAGCTGCTATTGAATTTCACATGAAGTAGCACCAACCTGAAAACATAATGATAAGATTTGCACTACGGTTTTGATAACACAATGAAACTAATTAAAAGCAGATCATTAACAATCTTTGCAAGTGCATGAAACGACTATTTAAGCAGAGACAATAACCTTTTTAAGGGTCTACACAATCTAACATCCATGATTTCGCACTTTCTTTTGTTAAGTGGTTCTTTCTGCAATTAGTGTCAGTGCTGTTAGAAGTCAAAGATGAAAATGCTTCTCCGGCAGCACGCTCCCAATAAATCCATTTTTTTTTTTTTTTTAATGTTTGAAAGGGAGAAACATGGAGAATGAAATAGAAGAAAAGATGTCTCAAAACAAAAACTAATTTGTAAGCCACACCAGTTGTTGGATGCTTACTGGCTTCATTTCAAAGCTCTTCCTAGACCAGTCTCCCCACAGAAGTAAAATGTGGGGAGGAAGTTCAAATTCCCACCTTTTTAATTTGCCTGGGCAGAGCTGAATGTCCCATTTTTAAAAGAATGAAGGAGAAAGGCGGCATTGCCACTTCTCCACTCCAAAATCTCTTCTTTCTCAAATATCTTTGGCTATTAGGAAGCAAATTTAGCTACTGATCTAATTTGTTTCAACTTATAAGTACTAATACCCAAGCAAACATATGTTGAACAGGCTGGTTAAGAATATTTAATGAGAATTTAGTTACTGATTTGTAAATGGAAAGTGCAAATGTGGCAGTTGCCATAGATCCTTGTAGTTCCTTGCTGGCACTGAGCCCAGCTAGGCTTAAAAATATGCAACATATTGATGGGAGAAAGGGAGAAAAAAATTTGAATATTATGTGTAAAACTTGCTGTGAAAATACAATTCTGCATATGGATCTTAATGTAAATTGTATGAGCAAGACAAAATAATTCTGAATGCATTTATGTATGCTTTGTGCTGATGGGATTAATGCAAATATTATAGTCACACCATAAATTCACAATGAAGTGAATGCCTACAGGCAATTCAGTTTCCTGTCCTTGGTAGCTGTGAACAGAACTGTGTTCTGTTCTACATTTGTCAGCGAATGAAATGGTGAGGAATAATCTCTTCACTTGTACCTACCTCTTTATGGCATTTCTGCCTGGGAAACAGGAATGCCCTTTATTGAAGAAACAGCCACAGAGAAGACACATCATGTTCTCATTCCTGGAAAAGAATGCAAAAAAGAGCTAACGGGCCGTTATTAAACCCTAACGCTAACAGAAGTTAAGCCTTTTGCATTAATAAATTATGATAAACTCTACTACTCCCCCCTCCCTCTCCTCCCCCCAATTATCATATCCATTTCTGTAAACTCTTGCCTCATTTTCCTTCCTAGCCCTTGTCTAGGAAGTGAAAGAAGCCCCCAGAACTGGGCAACTAGAGCTGCTAGTTAAAGAGATTACTTGTCAGTACCCCCAGTTGCCATCATGGGACAGGAAAGAATAGCCCTTACAAAAGATATTTGAGTTTGAAGAGTCTTTTCTTGGTGACCTGCCCAGCGTGGCACTGTCCTAGTGAACAATTTTTCCCAATGCACAGTCCGAACCTCCCAAGACTTGATTTGTGTCTGGTGCCCCTTGTATCACCAGTGAGATGATGTCACCTCCAATTATTACTTGGAGGGCAGTTACAAAGCTGCCACTAGGTCACGCTTTAACGTCCTCTTTGCCAAGAAGCAATCTACTAGGAGCTTCTCTTCACTGAGCAAGCACAGCTCCCTCAAGTCCTGATGTCAACTCAGACCCAGCTCCCTGGACAGGCAGAGCTTGTAGCTGCTATGTATTCACAGACAACCTCAAAGTAAGCCAAAAAAATAGCAGGCATCAGAAAATGAAACACAGAATTAGACATTTAAGCAAGCAAGTATTTCAAAACATTGCATAAACAACATTAGTACTTTCTAATTGTCCTACGTGGTCACACACCATGTGTACTTTACATCTTACAATGGATAGAGAAGTCTGTTTCCCTACAGACTTCTGTCACTTTAGACATTATCACTTTCATACCATTGGTATGAATGACAGCGATGCTATTTCACACACCCGAAAACCAAAAGAGACAGAACTGACACCTATTTTGACAGACCCACTGTCAAAACCAGGAGCATGATTCTGTCAGTGGACTCAGCATTTCAGTTTGGGATCTGGATTTTCACGGACCTCGGCCAGCACTCAGCATTTCCGCAAGGCACATCAAGGTGCCCAGAAACTGAGCTACAGCCCCCTGCAAAGCAAATGGTGTGTGCCGTGTCCGGTGTCAGTCAGGAATTCTGTGGAATCAGAAAGGATAAAATCCAGCTCTTCAGAACAGCCTTTAATCGCCTTTTAATTACCTGATTCATTTGTAAGGGCCTCTTTCACTCACTACACGCTGTCACATGCACCGAGCGCAGCACTAGTCTGTTACTACGGACTGTATTCAACACTTGCGCAGGAACTGCAAGTGGAAGGCATCACTGCGGTAACAGCTTCAGAGCACTCGTCGCATCTTAGTAATAGTTTGTTTGTGAAACTGAGGCTTCCAGAGGCTTACGTTTTGGTCACATTTAGTTGGATTTTCAAAATTACATGAAAAACACAACTCCACAAAATTAGTCTTTTACAGATTGTGTATCCTCATGTCAGATTATAAACATACTTCAGTACCTCAAAATAAAATGTCATAAAGAAGTTCTGAAGGAGGGAGGGAACAACATATCCTTGCTTTTTATCATTCACATAAATCCCAACTACTTAGGTGAAATTTTTTCTTTCTTCCTATTCTCCAAATCTACCTACACATTTAAAAAAAAAAAAAAAATCATCACACTAGGCACACACATAATACTAGCATTTTCCTTAAGCCTGAGTTGCTTAAAATTGACAAAGCTATAAGCATTTGATGACTTTTTTTTTTTTTAATGGAAAACTTCAGAAAAGTTCAACTAGACACTTTACTGCTTATACCACATGTGTTAAAGACATAACCTTAAGGAATTAATACCATAGAGAACATTAGGACACCGCACTGAAATATAAAATCATTGAAGAGTGAAAATAGAAAAAAACAGTATTTACAAAAAACCCCCAAATTTTAAAATAAGTATATTATATCAAGTACATTTTCTGTGAGTGATCCGAGACTTGTGTTCAAACCACCTTTACACACACCCACGGCCCACGAAGACCACACGGACGGCCGAGCTGCCGCAGGGATGCCTACGTGGTCGCACCATCCCTGGCATCCCATGCCCTGCAGAGATACGGGGCGGTCGTGGGCCAGAGGGGACAAATCCTCAGCTGTGCATGGTTCAGCAGCTCAGTGGCACCAAGTCCTGCGGAGTCTCTTATGGGAAAAGCCTGCAGGTTAAATAATCAATCTTCTACTCAGCTATGACTGAGAAAAGCTGTAAAGCAATTCAGATGTTTATGTGTTTATAGGTATTTAGAAAAATGTTTATATATCCCAATTAAGTTTCTATAGTCCTTTCTAGTTTCTTCCCAGGATTTCTTCTCATCCGTGAATGGTTACATACCCATTATTAAAGCTGATTACACACCAAACAAAGCATCTGAGTGTAGTTATAAAACCTTTACAAGAAGCCATGATCTAATACAGGATCTGTGTGGCTCATTAAGATTCTGAGGAATTACCCTGAAGAAATGTTACTGTTTTATTGAATATTATTTGTGTAAAAAGCATTTTTATTGAATTTTTAAATTACACTGCTGTATAAACTGCCAAAACTGCCTATAAAGAGTAAGTGAATGAAATGCTGGTGAACAGGCACAAATTATGAAGACAAGGGCTGAGAGATAAAATGAGTTACAATCACAGGGCAGCTTCTGAGGCAAAAAAAAAAAAAAAAAAGATACAGGCAATAATATTATCACAACTATCAGCTCAAGTCTATTTCCACTCCTAGCGTTGAGTTCATTCAAAGTTTAAAGAACTTTAGAGGATTTTGTAAGGATGATTTTGCTAAAGCAAAATAGGAAAGGAAGTTCATTGTGATTTGTCACTGGTTCCCATGGGGTCAGGGGAGAGCAGCCTGCCTTGTGACAGGCTTCAGGTGACAGGCCAGCGTTGGCTATGCGAGGACTCACACCATTAACTTCAAAATTAATTTGCACAGAACTCGTTTAAGTCAAAGCCAAAACCCACCTTCCTTATAACGATGGGGGAACTGGTTATTTGGATTAAGCAGAGCAGCTGATATTGTAGCTGCTTATTTTACCCAACTTTTGACAAGACTAAGTTTTGTATTTGTTAGTTTCTTGTTTCTAGAAAACTGATCTACCCCAAAAGTCACCCGAGTACCATGGTCATACACAGCCTCTTAGATACGCTCTTACCAGATTAATACTGCGAGGTCCTTCCTCCCCCCAGAAGTTCGGCACACCTAACACAAACTATGTCATTCCACTACATCAAATCTCATTCTACCAACCCAGGTTTACTGATGGAGCTCATTTCTCTGGCAGCAGCGACACTTGTCGCACAGGACCCTTCACGTCTCCTCTCCCTTCCTCTCGCAGAAAGGCTTTCAGTGGACCTGTGACCTCAAGACTCACTCAGATGACCTATTCCTGGCACGTTTACAGCAGCAGAATTACCCGATGCTTTCATCTGAGCAACGATCCACAAGAACGATGCAAAGGCAAGGTAGTCGGGAGGAATAGCAAAGGTGACACGCAAACACGCAGTTGCTGAGGTAACAGCTGTCAGTTAAGTTGCTATAAGTATATATTCTGATACAAACTGGTATTTCCGATCGCGCAGAACAACTGTGCAAACTCTGTCCCACTGCTTCGGGGGCCTTGGACACAAAGCTGTCTGCATCCTGTGAAGCTGACCTTCTCATTTCAGGTGCCAAAGACCACCGTCCCCAAGGCTCAGACTTCCAGAGGCAGGTTCAGTTCAGGCCTGTCACTTCCCACAGAGAAGCAACACTACCACATCATGATGACCTGCACCCCATAGTTTGAGGCTCACGACTAGCTTGGCCACCACGGCTATTACAGAACTAACCCCCCTTCAGGAGCACACGCTGCAATGAGCTTGTTCACCAGTTACACTTCACTGGAGCATTAGGAAGGAAAAATCCCACAAGTTATGTGCCACAGTGTCTGGAGAAATAGGAGACAGGGAGAGAGGCACACAGGAACTGCCAAGTCTTTTTTTTTTTTTTCCCCCCACTATAATTTCCTATCCACCCTGCACAGCAGGTAGCAGAATCTGTCCAGTAACTTTAGCAGAAAGACTTAGGCAGGTCACGGGCAATTATTTAGCAAGATAAAAATCACCTATGCAGTTTGTCTGGCTTCAGCTGTCAGCTTTTTCATTACCTTTGCCAACTAGAAAGCCCTTTCCTTCACTTAATATACACAGGCAATCCTTTTAATAGTAAGCAATATTGACATAACATATTTAACATTTCTACTGATGATAAAATCTTTTGTGTTTAACACATTAATTTTTAAGCACGGCATTCTCAAAATGCTTCTATACTATCTTGACATAATCAACTGTCTAATAAGCCCACAATCATCATAAATCATTCATAACCTCACAGTGACATACGAGGTACCCCAGGCTTACAATTTATCTTAAAGTGTTAATCCAACACTAAAAAAAATAAAATATATAAATGATTGTGCAGTGAAAAAGCAAAAGGCAGAACGTCAGCACTTCTAAATAGCACCCCGAGGGCTGCCCAGCTTACCTGGAGTTCGGCAGGACCGCAGCACGAGGTTTGTCAGCTCAAACCTGACCCAGACTGGTTACAAGCAAATTCACCCACTCTGTTTCGGCTGAAGCCCACCTGTCCATCAGGCACGAAAGGAAGCAAGCCCAAAGAACAGCTAACAATGAAGACATGGGATTTTTCTTTTGCCATTGGAGTGTAGGTCTAGAAAGGACCCCAGCTGTGTACAAGCTTGTAGCCATCATTAGTAGTATTATGAACTTTTATTTAAAACAAAAATAAGTTTAAGCTAAGATTCTTACAGAAATATCCACTAAGCTCTGTGCTGGGGGGGGGGGCGATGCATGGAACAAAAACAAGAACTGCAAAGCACGTGGCTTTTTTAATTAGGAAAAAAATATTTTCACTGAATGCATTATAGCCAGGCACTGGCTCATTGTGCCATGCAAAGCTGTCCTAAAAAAAAGTAGATATCCATGTATTTTAAACTCTGCCCTAAAACCACTCCCATTCCTATACTCCAAGAGTGTAAGCTAGCTCAATTGTTTCAAACCAGATTTTCTCTTAAAGATCAAATTTGAAAGCTTGTGTTTTTCAAAGGTACTTCTGACCTGTTTTATTTCTGAACATCATGAAATCAATTAACTCTCTGCTGTGTCACAACAAAGTGACTTTGGTATTATATCTATCACCTTCCATGAAGGGTATTACTTGAAAGTTTGGAAGGTGAGATATTCTTTTGCCTAAATAATATATTGGACAGTAACTGTGAACTTTTGAAGACTTTCATATTAGGAATTTTGCAGAATTCTTGCTAATACCATACTTTGTATAGAAAAACTTTTGCCTGAAGCATTCAGAAGACTGCACAGCACAGTATCCATCCAGTCGGTATTTCTTCCAGCCTTTGCTTACCAAATTCCTGAAGTGAACATGGTATTAGCTATCAGAGACACCTGCTTGGGTAGTTACCAGTTTTTTTTAGAAAAATAGGTTAAAAGAAGTTGCTGTTCAGGGGCAGCTGCACTGTACAGAACTAGTCATCTCACTTATGGATTTAAAAAGTGACGTCTGGCTGCAAACTTGAGAAGCCTACGTACAGCCCTGCTCCAGCAATTCTAGCAAACCCTTCCTTTTCTTTGAGCACTGCGTGCTAAAAAAGAAAATAAGGTCACAACGAGAGATGTCAAATTAATTGCCTCCCTTATCTGAAAAAGTTCTTCACTCTGCTGGCTTTCAATAGGCAACTAAAAGCTGTCTCTAAGGCCACCTATCTTCAATTAGCTAGTGCAGATATACTACACAAAAGAAACATTTAGTGACTGAGTCTGTCAAGTCATACACGTAGGTTAAAATCCTTTTCAGAAATGCCACTGTACTACTACTTTTCCATCTCCAGGCTTTGCCTCTTCTAGTCGTTCTCTTGTCTTCATTTTGACCTTCTGTGTGCGCATCATTTCTAGGCTTAGCCTCCTTCCGACCTTAAATAAAAAGTAATACTGTCTGCTGAAAGCTGAAGTTAGTAAAGTGAAAAGTATTGATAACGTCTTTCCATATACTCAAGATGTTCTACTTTTCTTTAGATTTTCCACAGAAAGCTTTGAGCATGAATGCATTCTCAGTGGCACTGACTGCAATACCAAGCTCTTCCCAATTTAGGACTGAGGCAGGGCAGCAAGGAAAAACCTTACACGTGCCCCTTCATACTTCTGTTTCTTGCACATCCGATTTGCAAACACTCAGTATTGTGTGGAGAATAATTTTCTTCTGTGGTTTTAAATCATTCTCTAATTCTACATTGGGATCAAATTATTTCCTAAGTTCTGTCAAATCACTGAAGGTCCAAAAGAGGATGTAGAACATCCAAATGTTCCAAGTTCTTTTGAAATTACTATTTCCTCTCTGTTAAATCCTACAGGACTTTTCTTGTAAGGGGAGATAGGGGAAAAACTACCTGTGAGCTCAGAGTGCTTTGCAGTATGAGACACTTAGCTGAAATCTCTACAGGAATTGCTACTGAACGTCACAGAATAAACACTGTCTTCTCTTGGGTTTCATAAAAACTACTGTCACCAGGATTTTATTATCAATCCTTTTTTTCCTATAAATAGTCCAATGTATAATAATAGGTTTTAGTACTAGAGCCAACAATAAATGAATACTTTTTACAGACTCTCTGCTTTATTACTGAAAGATGACTTGCTTTTTAGATCTCAACCTTAATCTTTTCCAGAGGACCTTTATATAGCAGAGAAGAAAAGTCCGCCCAATGTTTACTATACAAGCTAAACAAGTTTCCCTTGGAAAGAATAATTTTAATCTGACTAGGTTAGCATGAGGCATACGTGCCATTATTCATGCCTAGAGCCCCAGGTCCTGGAACACTCAGATTCATAACTGAGCCTTCCCCCAAAAAATCCACAACTCACACCTATACAGAAAATTGTGTATGTTTTCATAGATACAACTATATGCAGCTACGACATATACACTGCATATGTGTGTATGTATAAATACAAAACCTTATACAAAACAGCCCATAGGCACACAAAGTTAGGCCAAGCTCTGTTTTCTCCACACAGCGCTGCCATTCACCCTGCATCAACGGTGGTGAAAAAACACAATTCGACTGGCCATCCTGCCCCTTCAGGGTCTGCCGCTTCCCACATTAAAGAACAGCTGCTCTTCCCGTGTATTCACGAGGCACCAGAAAGGGAAGAATCAAGTCTCCTGAAAAAGAGCATTTTGTCTGTTTCTAGTGAGTCTTACAGGTCCAAAGTACTACCTGGGAGGTTAGATGTTTATTTTACAGTTCATTTCTGCATTTACTGAGATTCACTCAGGTATCTTCTGATCCACTTACCATACAATCACTGGCTAAATAAGATAAACTTGCCTTTCTTTTCAATAAAATTAGTTCAATATTTAACATCACACATCATGAAACTAAATCCTGAAATTGCAGAGAGGAGACTGGCCTTGATTATGTTCTTTGTTTTAACGATTCTGAACACATTGCCATCTAAATCTACTGCAAACTAAGTTTTCAAGCAGCATGTGAACGATAATATTTTCAAGAGAAACATTATTTCCATTATACAAAGACTTATCCTATGTTTCTGTAAAGATTAATCACCTGAGAAATCCCCACACACATAAAAATTTTCCTCTGGTATACTTATAAAGAACGGCTATTAAAATTAGATCTACAACTTACTTCTATTGCTACTACTCATAACTAAAGATCTTTTCATTAGTTTCAATCACATTTAGTGCTGGCAAAAAGCATTTAACTACTAAAGAGAAAAAAATGCCGCATGTACACAAGAGGTGAATTTTACTAATGTGTCTGCCAGCCACCCAAAAGTCCGATGATCTTTGCTATTAAATCCTCCCAAATCACAATGTAAACTCTAATCTCTGCTGAAGTTTTGGAGAGACACATTTGATGCTACTCCAAGTTTGTGACTATAAACAGATTTCACAGCACATTGAAATGGTAATAATTTTGGAAGACATTGTAAAGATCTGGACCCAAACTTTGACCGACTAAGAGTTCAAATCCCAAGGAAAATATCAGTTTCCAGAATGGGCTACACATGTGAAGACTCTCCTAATGTACTTATGCTTCAACTCCTCTAATAAATCTGAGTCACACGTCAAAGAGTCTTTACCAAAAATTAGAGAGATTTACAGTGCTGTCAGTGTTACAATTAAAAAAAGCAGTTATCAAAATGAGATGGATTTCAGGAATGGTTGTTCTAAAGCTCTAGATATGCTGAAGTAAACCAGGCACCCATTCTGAATTTTCAGACTTTGAATTACTGAGAAACAGGACATCTTTAGTGACATGTGTCCGGAAGTGTCAAAGTCAGCATGGCCTCTGGAAATGAATAAGCAGCAGATATGCATGAGCTGCAAGGGGAGATGTCATCATATTACATAAATTAGAGTGTGAAGTTAACAACCCAGTATAATCAGGACTCTTAATAAAGCTGGTAAATTTTTCAATGCAGATGTTCCCACTGAGGAATTGGATTTAATACAAAAAAAAAAAAACAAACAACTTTTTACTTTTCTAGGAAAAATGTGGCAGAAAAACATTAAATGAAGGTAATTGAAAGTTCAGTTCTAGTTCTGTTTTCTCCAGAAAGACATTAAACCTTTCCTTCCCCTGTGCACTCTAAAAGGGTGAGGAAAGGCATAGAAATTTTAACTGAAGAAGAGAATTTCAACTGGAGAAGTGTTCTCAAAGACAAATTCCATTTTTCCATTAATTATTTTTACTTCTTTCATGCATCAAATATAGAAAACTATATTTTTCATTATTTCACCCATCCATCGGAAGCTGTGGGTCCCCACAAGCTTAACAAAAGCTTCTTTTTTAATTTTTTTTTCCAAGAAAGAAAACTGAGCATTAATACCACTTATTGAACAATCTTGACTGGTTAAATGGAAAGCCATCATTTAAAGGAAGCCTTTGAAAAGCAGAGAAGACAAAACCTTCAAGCAGGGGAACTGGCTTTTGTTTGTCCCTTAAAACTTTGGGAGCGTGCTGAAATAAGAACCAACATTATAAATGCTACAGTGTTGGACCTGTCACTCTGCCAAAGCACCAACATCTGCATCCATGGCATCAGAAAGGTGGAAGCTGGTCCTATGTATGATGACTCCACATCTTCTGTAAGCTCTTGGCACGTGGCATTAAGAAACCATTCCCCTCCAGGGTAAGTCTTCTATTGCCACCAATTAAATTAGTCTGGCAAATACCTCCACCACATATTGAAAGCTCAAGATCTAAACATGTATGATGGGGCAGTGGTTTACCAATCGTTCATAAAAAAAGAACATTTTAAACTTCAGCTTTTTTTTTTTTTTTTTTTCTTGTGAGAGCGGAGAGCAGTAGGTTGCTGAGAAACTGAACTTATATCAAAATCAAGCTTTCAAGTTAAGGAACATCCCACTGTAACCTACCTGAATGGGCTCAGTTCTGCCCCTTCATACACTCCCAAGCTTTATAGCCTTCACTTGCACAACTGCATACTTGTTTCGTACAGGGCTCCCCCGTTATCCTGTACATGACAAACCTGCCATTTCCCAACATTTGAATACTCCATTTTGAAACCCTCATTCTTATCAGTAACCTAAATGGTACTCCTTATTGAGGTGCCCAAAAATAACATGATGGAAACCTGTAATATACTGCTGACAGATCCTTTTTCTCAGTCTAAACGTGTAAGTATTCTTAAGACTGGCAAGAACATTACCATATCTCCAGTGTAGAAGGACAAGATTGATGCTGTGTTGTCAGGCAACCAATTGCAAGCTAAACACAATGCTTCTCAACACGTGTATATCTCAAATTCACTAAATACAGAAACTAGATAAAAGGGGCTATGTAACAGAAAACATAACCACCAGCTTTTTAAAAATCAATGTAACAGTAAAAGCTCATTTGACAATGCAATTAGCTAAGATTGAATCTTGTATATTGACTATGAATATTATTCTATGAATTATGTAATCCCTAATAAGCATGAATGTTTCACTGCACACACTCATGTAATACCAAGTTTAAACATGTGTGATATGTGAAGAGGTCTATGCTCAAAGGAAAATATCAAGTGTTATATTTAGATTGTTTTTTCCTACTAGACTGATCATACCAATTTAAGCTTTTTATCACTAAAAGTGTATCATGAATTGTACTTAGATTGGAACATAAACATCCCTGTATTATTGGATAGCCAAAATGTTACAGTGAATTGGAGGAGCAAAGTCAGCTATAGTCAGCAATTAAAAGACTTATTGCTAGGAACTGCAATAACAACATCATATAATAAGTAATATGCACCAACATGATCCCATTTTCTAGAGACTGATATATTTTAAAGGTATCGTAGATAGTGGTGATACTGACACAATAAAATGTATTCCATTAGAAGCAGACGCACTCAAACTAGAAGAGAGATCTGGCAACATTTGAAACTACAGCTTTAGACTTGAAGAGGTGCAATGACATCATGCTACTTAGCTCATATCATAATCATATTGGCGTACATTTCTACTGCAACTGAATGATGGTGCTATGAAAGTATATATTGTGAAGCCTGTATACATGTGTACACACATACACACAACTCCTTGTGTTTCCATCCTGGAATATACTCAAAACTTGATTGTACAATTTTGCCTTGAACAAACCGTAAATTGTCATATTAAGTGCATAAAATACAAACACTCTAAGATACATGAAAGGAAACAGAAACTGTTGCATACAGATAGGGCAAGCAGACCCTAAATCATTCTGTCAAAATGCAAGAATCAGACTAACATATTCTAAAATATTAGAGCTGAGAGAGAAAAAATTAGTTAATGGCACTGGCTTTTCTTCCTGTATTGTTTTTAAAATGTGTGCAATTCTTTCCCTGATAAATCTGGCCTTTTCTGTAACTGAAAAGGAGTTTTTAAATGGGGTCAACAACCTATAAAGATGCTAACATTATATTTCAGCAGTTGGGTGAAGAAAGTCCTGATAAGGGCAAAGAAGGTAAAAGGAAACGGGCTTCATAAGAATTCAGTACTTTGCCAAAATTAAAAAAAAAAAAAAAAAAAAAATCAACTGTATTCAAAAATATCCAGCTCCTTTTAAAATGAACATAGGTTCATTTGACTCCCTAGTGTATACTACAGACAAAACAATACCAGAAGAGTTTGTCTCTTGTAAAGTGCACATATCCTATATGTATTTGAGACAGAGATCTCAAGTGGAAACACACACAATCTGTCTCTGAAATAGCCAGTCATACACCAAATGGTGTGAACCAATTGCCTGTAACTTGTGTCACACATAACACTCTTTACATCTTTATGACTTTAATCTAGACCTCTGATAGCCTACTACGCGTTTAACTGCAGCACAAAACAGAATAAATACAAACAGTAAAGGATGCAATTGTTTTATGACAATAGATCTACAGGAAAGTCTAATTTTTGCTCATTGCCACAGTTCTGAATTGGAGAAAAACAAAGGCAGTTACCAATGTAAATGAAAATTAGGACAAAATTATTATGAAGTGTCTTTGGAAGAAGTATTCATTTATCTTCCATCAAATCCCATTCTCTACTGGCTCGGGTAGTGGCAGAGATAGAAAACAATTAACTCTCCTCTGCAAAACTGCTGGTCAAGAAAAACTTTGCTCTGTTACAGTAGTATTGACATAGACAGCTAAAAAATTTCATCAGGAATAACCTGCTGCAAACATAAAAACGACACTGAAGTCGTCAGCATGGTCCTCAACCATTCCACACAGCTAATATACTTCTGTGCTGCTAAGCACTTTGACAACACACATGCAACAGAAGTGTGAAGCCACGTATTAACCAACTGGATTAAGTTCTCTGCAACTCTACATAGTCTATCAGTGTCCTAGACAAGCTGAGAAGGTAGGCCTCTCTCTCCATTTGATCCTACACAATGAGCCATTTAAAGCAACGCATTGTTCCTCCCTCTAAATGACTCCTAAACGTTCTCACATAACAGAGCTTGTACCTACCCAATAACCCAGGCAGAAGGTCCACTGCCTGTGGCAAGACACTGAATTCACTCAGTCCGTTAAAATCCTTGTTGAACCACAGAGACAAAACAAATTATTCAATTTTAAGATGTCCTCTTCAGGGAAGGGTAGTTTGCCAGTAACAACAAGAGGCTTCTCCCTTTTCCTCCGAACCAGAAGCACCCACTAGTTATTTCTTGGGGAGCTTTACTGGTCAGAAAACTGCCCAGTGCTCCCACAACAGGCCAGGGCCACTTGGCTTGTGGTCTTGATCCAATTCACATTAAAAAATATGAATCGTGACTTAGATTTTCTTCCTTTGTACTTGTAGAAGAAGGTAGAAAGAAGTGTAGTGACAGAAATTAAACACCTGAGTACTATGGGAAATAAATGAAATAGCTTGGATGTAACCTCCTCTTGATGCCAGAGCAACTGAAGGTAGCAAACCGCAGCGTCAATTTTTAAAAACACTCAGGGGATAATTTAAAGACGTACAGACCAGAACCTCAGGCTTCTGCTGCAGGAGAACTGCCAGAAGTAATAAGAAAAATTTAAGGACACATGCATAAACAGAACATATGGAGAAAGAGTTAACACCGTGTTTCTAGAAGAAAATCACGACTCACGAGCTGCTAGAGTTCTTGGAAAGAGTCACAGAGCATATGGACAAAAAAAAAGGTGCCTGATATAGTCTTGTTGGATTTCCATAAGGCTTCCAATCACATATATCAGTGAAAGTTCTTATAAAAGTAATCTGCCAGGGGACAGAAATATACAAGTTGAATTGGTTAAATGTTCAGAAATGAATGATATAAAATTAAACCCATCATCTAATCCAGGAAGCCTCCAGTGTGGGCCCACTGCTCAAGCAGCAATCGTGTAGAGATTATAGATAACATAGATTTCTGCTAAAGGCTAAGCTGTTCAACATATTGATAAATCATCTGGAAAAGGGGTGAACACCAAGATGACAAAGTCTGCTTCTGTTAATAAAGTGTCTATAATAATAAAAATGTAACTTGACTGCAAAGAATTGCAGAGGGTTCTCACAGTGCTGAGTGACTCTGATAGAACAACAGATAAAACTCCAGACTGATAAATGTAAAGTAATGCACACAAAGATGATCCTCAATTTTTACACACAGTGATTGACTTTGAAACTGCTATTACCACTCAGGAATGAGATTTTGAAGTTACAATTGACAGTTCTGTAAACACATCAACTCAGTCTTCATTAGCAGTTTAAAAAAAAAAATCAAATCAAATGCTAGGAATTATTAACAAAGGAACAAGTATGCTCCCTTTTCTCTCCATCACAACAAAGCTGTCAGACTAGAAAAAGTACAGAAGACAGCAAAGACAATCAACGAAATGAAATAGCTTCCATTCAGATGAACAACTAAATACATCAGTGCTATGTCTGGAAAAGAGACCGCTAAAAGTATGATGAAGATCTCTGAGATACTAGAAGTCATGGAAAAGTTAGATAGGAAACAAGTGTTCAATAGCTCTCATAATACAAGAGGTATGGGATGTCAAATGAAATTGCAACATGTAATTACAGTGTAGAATTCATTGCCTTAGGATATAAGGGTTTACAAAGGTTCAGATATGAAGTTCATCACTGGAAGAGTGAGGGAAGTGTTATTATGTGCTTATCCTGCTCTGAAGGATTTTCCTAGGCATCTGCTCGTGCACTGCCACAAACAGGATCTAGGTTGGAAAACAGTATGAATTAGGCTGTACTGGGCTGAACAAGTATACTACAACCCACTTCACAGCATATGGGAATTGCATTCTGTAAGGGATTTAATTTAGCTGAAAGATTACAATATATTCTGAGCAGTTTACAAAACATAAAAAAAAACAAGCCTAGATGACACTGATTTCAACATGACACTGGAAACATTTTCATTCTTCGTAACAGAATGTTGTTTTCATCCTTTGCACCACAAGAACTGTAAGAACAAAATTAGTCAACAGACTCTGCCCAACTATAAATTTCACAGCCACAAACTGCCAGAAAAGCCAGTGCCTAAGTAGAGGCTGTAATGGTTTTCTCTACAGTTTTAGGAAAGCAAATTATGATGAAAACAGAACAATAAAGGTAAGATTAAACTATTTTATTCCAGTCTGGAAACACAAGAGAACTAAATCAGGAGAAAATATAGTACCAACTCCAGGTTTTATGATTTTCCATACCAGAGTTTTCCTCTTACCAAGTACAAAGAACATTCCTTGTTTTATTGTTATTTATTGCTTTTTGGAAAAAAAATGTATTGGAAAATGCTGCTGTTGAATTCTTAGATTACTACTTTGTTTCCAGGATTAACACTGAAACAACAAACATGTTCTCAGCCTTACTTTAATTCTGGACCCAGAGGTAGCACCATCTGCTTTGACAGCACAACCATGTATAGGAGATATTGTTATAAACTCGTAACAGCTTGTTCATGTTATTTTTTTTTCAATGAAATCAAATCAATTCAAGGTAACAATTTGCCTGCAAAACAAAAGTGTCTAGAGCCAGGCTGTCCTGATGTGACTGCTGGATAGCTAGGGAAACTAAGGCAACAGAACAAATATTTGTTTACAGACTCTAAACAACTGCAGCCGAATGAATAATAGAACTTCATGCCTGTATTTAATAGCAAAGCTTACTCTGCAGAGCAGCCACATAACTTCTCAACCAAGGGAGAAGTCTCCATGACTATCCTACAGCAATATGCATCATAGGCTTGCTTCTTTTGGACTTGACCCTTTAAGTTGGTTAAGCTCTGATTACCTACGCAGCAGACGGGCACAGAGCAATGTAACCTGCAATTCAAAGAACTTGTGATTTATTTCTTGTTCCACCACTGCCCGGCTGCAGTGCCTTGAGCACTCACTTCACCTCAGTGGAAATGAGTGGAAGCTTAGTATAGCTTCATGTCCCATACTCTGCCTCTAAACAGTGCCCTAAATAGGCTGTAAGCTCTTCTGGGTCAAGAATTGTGTTTTTACATTCTGCAGCACTGCTCAGCACATCTGGGTCTCTGTTATGGTGAAAGCCCTTTGGCATATGTCCAATAGAAATAGGACGTGACGAGGATCCCTTCATGCATGCAGACAGAGGAAAAGAAGGTAATGGGCCAGAGATTAAAAGTAAACAAAAAATCCTCTTTAGTTACACATGTGGAATATTCCTGACACAGAAAAAATATTCCACCTGCAAGAGAAAGACTGTCCAAAAAATACCACACAATGGAAACTTGGATGGTTGTGTAACCACTGTAGTGTTACCAGGCAGGTCCCACTGGAAGCACAGACTGTTCTGCCAACACTAAACCACATGGAAGGGTGAGTGTGAAGGTCACTTGAACACTCCTTGAATTCTCTCCCCCTCCTGAAGCACCTGGGCTAAATAACTCTGCATCTGAAAGAAAAATAACAATTCACTAGCTGTTCAACTTCCCTCCTCCGGGGGTGGGATACACGGTGCTCTCACGGCAGATCAGAGTACAGACTAGAACAAGAGAAGCAAGCACACCCGTTCCCCAAGCTCAGGGCATTTGCAGGACAGGTAGGAACAAGGGGAAGCAGAGCTGGGATATTCATGGGTCAGCTAAATTTCATTTTCATATAAAGAACACAATGGAGAGTTTGAAGTATTTAGTGAAGGTCAGTGTCCAGCCCCATCTTCACAAGCCTAAGCAGAAATTAATACAAGACACCTTTAAGAACTTTTGCTTATGACTGAGGAATAAGGGACGCTACTTTTAGTGTGTTTTAAGAAGTCATGAGTAGCAAATAAACCATATGAAGTGGGAGTCATGCCACTGGGTGCAATTTTTTTCCTTTTCTTTTAAAAAGCACTTTCCACAATTAATTTGAGCAACAAATTCTAAAATAGCTTTCAGCTAGAAAGATCTTTTAAAGTAGATGTTACAACCGAGCAAATAGAAGACTATTTACAAACATTTATGATTTATTTATAGACATTCATGCAAATGGAGTGTTCACCCTAAAAATTATGTCAGAAGCTTAGAACAATGGGAGAGTTTTCTGTGATGAGCATATCTGACACTTTGGAGGTTAGAACATATTCCAGGCTAGAATAAAAGTAGCACGTGAAGGGTCATGGAGTCTGCTAACTGGAAGAAATGTTGGATTAAAGGCCTTACGCCACTAGTCCCACCAGTAAGTACACATCATAGCTATGAAGTATGGTAATATATTTTTTTAAAACTTCAAACTGTTCCTTTTGACAATTTTTTTTTTCAAACAAATCCCTATGTTTGACAAGTTGGTTCATTAGGGGAAGTGGGTCTTTACATTAGGAATGCTAAAGGTTTAAATACAAGAGGCCTTGGCAAGAAGAGCCCTTGTGGGTGGTTTCAGAAGACTAACACAGAGAAAGAAAAAAAGAAGAGATAAGACCATTCACAGCTCTAGTGTCTCCCAGTACATTTTCCTGTATAAACGCTGGAAAATAAGCACATGGAAAGAAACAAGGAAATGCTCAGAAAGTCCGTGCTAGTTTCATGTCAAGAATGAGAGAGAGATTCAGTGGAGATCTGGATTTTCCAGCGTCCTTTAAGTCAGCCCTGTGAGACTCCATTTTCATTTCTTTTTCAGATTTAATAGGTTTCTGAGGGACAGCCTCAGGAAACCTTCTGTAAAAAGTAAGGACTTTGATTACATTACTGTCAATATTTTAGGTTTAAAAGACAGACATGGGAGCTCACTCAACCTTACTACAAATGAATACCACAATTTAAACTGCACTGTCAACATTGCAATATCCCTTTTAAAAAACTAAACACCAACAGTATAACTTTTTGATCTCTAAGATACATACATATATATACACACTGTATTTAAGATGGAACTTTTTTTTTATTCAAATCCACTTTAATTCAAAGGCAAAGTTTCATTACTTCAATAAGAGCAAGATCAGATGATCAAACTAGCATGTAATCAAGTTGTGTGTGGTTACATCACTAAGTGCTTCTTTACAGCTGTAGTCTAACATTACAGTGACAGATGAAACAAACCCCATTAACATGTTCTAGAACCAAAGCTACAGCCTGACTCCGTCTGTTCTCAGCAGCTCTAAGACAAGGATGCCCAGAAATCAAACTAAAATCAAGACCCTGAATTTTCATTTTGCAAATTCCTCTGTGAAGACATCAGGCAATGCCTTTGATTTGAGCACCCAACTACCTTTTGAGCACTCAGACTGCAGATTAATCCTGCATCTCAAGTCAATTAAGAGCATGAAATGCTTTGGAAGAAAGGCTGACTCCGCAACACATGCACAGGGTTCCCACAGTCATATCATTGCACAGTGCCTTGTGTCAGCATATGTGAAGAAATGCACATTATATGGGTGTAAACACTTAATGAAATGACACCACTCCTATTTTGTCTATACCAGCAAGGCAGCCACAGGTAACTTTTAAGTCCTCCCATTCACACAAGTAGCCACCATGGGCTACTTGCTTCTAACACAGTGCCCGTTTCCACAGCAAGTATTACAGTAGCACGCCTGCATCCTGCTGTAGATAAAGTTATGTACAGAGCTCCTGGCACAGCTAAAACAAGCACAGCACAGAGCGGAAATAAAACAATGAGATTTTACAGAGTGTTTTCATACTCTGGACTACCTCAATATATTAAATCTACTTCTCAGTGTTTAAATGGACAGCAACACACCATCCCCTGTGGGCCACAGGAACCAAAGGTCATTTGGTATGTCAGGGAAAAGGCACATTTTGAACATTTACAGTAATTGGGACCTTTAAGCTGCAAGTACTACATTAGTCATCTCCATACTGGAAGACCTTTTCCATGCAGCATAACATCGAAAATACATAAGGAAATGGCAATTAGAGCTAACACTAGGCCAACCTCACAGCATCACGAGGTTTGCAAGCACTCTTTACAATGTGCTCCAGTTGATGAGTAAGAGTTTGGCTTTGTTTTCTGTAAATTTAAACATACTTCACCTTCCCCCACCTCAATGGTATCAGATTTTAGATTATTTTCAAAACACCTGTCATCTTTTTTAAGCAATGGAGAAATGAGTAAACCTGTGAATTATATGTACTGACTGCCTCTGAAATAGTACTTAGACCTGAAGATAAATATCTACTTTAGAAGCAACTCAGTTTTACACAAAGCATCCCTTTTCCTCCCCTTTCATCCCTTTGCTTCCCCTCAACCCCTCTCAATTCTCCTAAAATGAATACACATTGAATGGATAAAGCAGTTGAATTCATTAACATTTAAGTTAGTTCTTCCAGATAGTTATGCCTTATATAGAATAAGCGATGAAGTGAGAGTATTTCAAATAGGAACTGCTACAAGCCTGAGAGTCCTTTTTTTTTTTTTTCCCTTTATTTTGAGAACAGCGTAAGTAATATGCAAATACGACACTGCAAAGGACTCCATTTCAGTAAAAAACTCATCACCTTGTGTAAAATCAAAGCTTTTTCCTCCTCATCCTCTCAGGTCTTCATGTGAACTTGTGATCTAGCTAAAATGTCTTGTATTTTTTACAATAATGGGTAAAAAAAACTTATATAAATGCACTTTAAAGCTGAATAAGGTCTTGTAACACAAAATTAGAGCTGCCAGTGTTCACAGTTCTCAAAACCTACAAAATTTATTGAATCATCAAAACAACCTTCCAATTTGTTATTGCTATTCTTTCACCTTCCCACGCTACATTTCACATTATCATCTTTTAAGTGCTTACATTGGTCTGTGTTTTTTTGTAGGACGTGAAGGAATCAAGGGGTTATGTTTAAAATTTAATGCAGGAAGGTTGATAGTAGAATCACCTATAGCCTGAAAAAGGTACCAAAATACAAACTCTACTAAGCTCTGGACTGCAATCTGACACAGACTTCCTATGTGCAGCTGGGGAAGTCATTTAACCTCTCTGCCCCATTTATGCCACCTACTATTTTACTTCTTTTCTAATGCTGCAAGTTACTGACATTTAAAGGAGAAAATCTGCATTACGGGAAATGTTCAAAGTACTCCTCCATCTTCCAATTCTCTGAAGAGCTACAAAGCCTGGACTGAAAAAGGGATATTCTGGAAGCAGTTGAACAAGACTGCCTCTACAGGTGAGATTTCTGCAAATAAATGGGAATGCTGCAAGAAAAAGAAACCTAGGCAATGGAAGACACCAGACATTAGGTGCAATACATATCCTAAAGACTGATGTAAAAATAGCAGTTTATCATGCCATCCCTTTGGAAAGTCACCACAGTGTTGGTGAAAAAGGCTACTCTGGGACAAGTTTTACTCATAATACAAGCCTGTAGTTCATTTACCTGATGAATCTAAATTATACAGCCTCTCCCCTGTGATTTCAGCCTCCTTCAAGTTATCCTGATTAGTCTTCCCAGTACTTCTTATTTAATGGTTCAGATTGGCAGCACCTAACTCAAGGGGTTAGTAATAGTGTCAACTCACCTAGTGCATACCTGAGAGAAGTAATTAGACACAGTCCCTTGGCACAAAGGCAGACGCTAAGTGAAGCAAACACAGTGACAAAGATAGATGGAAAAAAAAAAACAAAGTCTACTGCTTTCGTGCTAGCATAATTGATGGGAGAAGCTCACTTGCCAGAATCTAACAGGTAATTCTAGCATGGACAACGGAAGTGAAAAACTGCAGAAAAAGATAATATATACCCAGATATGCTTACAGTACGCACCTTTATTTGCCAAAGAAATTTAGTGTTTCATAGCAACTGTCTAAAATAATTTCCTTGCACTACTGAAAACGTTAGCTTTCTCATTTGTAATTACGGCACACCAATACTATTTTTAGTTTGATTTGATGAGGATCACTATATTTCTAGAAGGGACTGCTTTGACCAATAACACAGATATTTCTTTTTTCTGCAAGAGGTGAAAGGATTGTTTTAAAATAACCCTTTCACACATAAGTAGCCAAAATAATTGAAATAAAAATTGGTTATATAAGACTACTAATTAACCCATTTGTCACCAACCCATCTGTTACCAACCAATTTGGTCAATTCATTAAAACGAATTGCCTCATTACATTTAGCACAAATTATGAGAAGTATGAAGCTTTAACGCTGTAAGGCAACAGAAAACCTACCTTCCTTGCAGAAAAGTTCCTTGTTGCCTAGATAATCAATTAGCAGCACAGGCTGTTCAGTAGATCATTTACTCCATCTTTTGGCAGAAGAAAGGACTGCAGTGCTATTGGGTTCCCTCCTCCTCCCTGACTCTTACCAACTGTTGGAAACCTAGACTACTATAGGTACACAAGGCCTTACGGCATTGCTTGTCCCACAAGCTGAAAGCTTATCGTTGAACATCTCACATTTAGAAAATAAGATTAGGTGTCCAATAGTGATGCCTCACATAAAATGTTGCTGCTCAAGAGCACCAAGTCTCAGCTAAGAACTTCATGCAATAGTGACCTGGCAGTGACTGCAAGTTTCCCAGCCCGATAGGTCTCCAGAGGTCTCCATCCGTACTGAAGTAGCCAAAAGTTATTGCCCACTTAATTCGTTTGAATAACAAGATCCATACAAAAAAAAAGTCAGAATCACTTTAACGGCACCTCGAAAAGAAACGTAAGTGAAGTAATACTTTGACAAACATTACAATGTTATTACAGATGAAGGAAGCAGCCTCTTTCAATATTCACCCCTGGGGGCAGGAGGGGGTATGTATCTTTTGCTACGAAATCCTTCAGTAACAGCCATGCAAAACCAAAACAATAAACAAAAATGTAGAATTATTAAAAATAAACATGCAACATGCTTTTTCTTTTTAAGCTGTAGAAAAATAAATAGAAGGCTGACAGAACAAGTAAACAGTTAACACAGTGTTTTGAACACATGCTTATGAACAGCATTAAATAACGACAATACCCAGCTCTGTAAACATCCAAAAAGCTACATCATGGATCACCACGGAAGAAAATAAAATCATCTAAGGTAAGTATCACTTCTCTTTGTTATGGGAAATACTCTCATATAACTGTTAACAGGACATTGCTATTATACTGTATTGCTTTAGGCCATATCAACATTATGTGCAGTAATATAACCCATGATTACAGAAAGCAGATAAATGAGCTTACACGGAGTATTTCCCGGTATTCTTCATTTGAATAACACCCACTTTTTTCAGTTACTGTAAGACAAAAACATTAAATCTTTTTCATAAATCCATTTACAGAAATATAAAAATTGAATGCTTCAGTAAGAAGCTAAATTTTTGTTAAATGTGTTCTCAGAACCCCTGATTCTCTCAATTAAAGCAGCCCTAATTCTGCAACACAGAAACCTGGGACAGAAGTACCCAAGACAGGAGCAGAAGCCTCACCATTTATCTGAATTCCAATACTCACTTGATCCCTGACTGCACCTCACACTCCTGACAGGGAGGAAGAATTTGGGGAGGCCAAATTTTGACTAGATTTTACCTGAAGTTTTAGAAACAGAAAGTCTATAGAGCAATTCTTAATTGACTGAAAACAGTTTATACAAAAACAGCATGGGGGAGAAGAAACACTTTGTACTTCACAGCTATAGATCAGATCACATAAATGGGAAAAAAATGCACAGCCTCACAGATACTGCCAGTAAGTAGCAAAGCATACTTTGACAAATGGAGGTCACAAATAAGAGCTTAGTTCAATCATTCAGCTATGATCACAATTTGAATCTAATAAAAAATTGTATCTTCATACTGAGAAGTGAGATAACGATAAGCAATAAACTCCTCATTACTATAAGAAGTCAAACATTAATTAACAAAATGAATTTCACATTTCTATGCTGGAGGACGTAGCCAGTAAAATCTTCTACAACAGGAGCGAAAGAGAACCCAGTACTTGGGAGAGAAACATCCAGAGAACAAGAGAATCTAATGGCCAGCAATCGGGTTCAGTGCTAAGCAAATGCAACTATCGAAAGGGCAGCATATGCAGGCAGAGATGAGGGGACAGGTACAGAAGACATGGTGGGGGGAAAAAAAAACAAAACAAAACCAAAAAAACCTAGAAATTAATACACTGTGGAGGGGAACAAAAGTGTATCAGATTAAAGCCATTTAAAAAAACACAACAGTTGTTATAAACGTCACAGAAATGTCACATGATCACAAACAGGCAAGGAGATATTCTCAAATTCACAGTTCATGAAGTGAAATGCCTCCAGTTAGGGAAAGATCAACATAATTTCAAAACACATAGATGTCTAAGGGAAAGTCAGACACACACACACCTCCCACACCATACGTGTTGTTTAGTTTTTACTATCAGGAACCATTGGTCTTTATTAAAAAGGCTGAGCCATGTACTTCACAATGTCTGTTTGCAGGTTACTTAGGTTAAAAGGAAACTCAGTGAAAGTTTCCCCATTCCACTGTGTGTAGAATCAGAAAGTTCATCTGTTGACTGAGAGAAATATTTCTGTCATGCCTCAACTTTGCATTTCATTTCAAATTAGGAGCGCCAAAGGGCAGATTTAATCAGAAAGCCTGAGTGGCAGCATCTGCCAAGACAATACATCCTTATGGAGCCAGTGAATCATCCCTGTCCCTTTTCATTTGGGTTTAAGCATTAGAAGAATTTTGGATAATACCTACAGCATGTTAAAATCCTGCTGGTATTGGCTTCAGCACCTCTTCCATTTTGGGAAAGCAGTGATTGTCATTAGGGATCCTGGATGTGATCTAGGAAAGCAGAAACGCATCTCTTCATCCAAGGACCAAATAATTTCACGTCAGTCAAAAATGCATTAGCTACCTAATAGGTAGGAGGGAGAAACACACTTTTAGGAAAGCCAGTATGCATTACATACAAGGTCCAAAACGATGCCTTTAAGCAGCCAGACTTGCACTAGGGGAAGCAACATGAAGGTGTGTAGCCAAACAAGGCGGTAATGAACACAGACTTTTAGAAGAAACAAGACCAGGAAACAAAGCAAACTTCCCCGAGACAGAAGCAGTGATATGTTACAAAAGAGTATCAAACACATAAAAAGAAAACTTAATTTTTTCCACCTAGGTTCAAATCCTTTTATAACTATCTTTTTATACCTGATGACTGTCAATTTGGCTCTTCAAATAACACATATCCTAGGGAAAACAGACTCTTGTCTAGTTCATAGATTCAATGAAAATAATAAAAAGTTTGTAGCTGAATTTGAAGCAAACTCATCTTTGTTCCCTAATACATATATATAAAAAGTAAAAATATGAAGTCAGTGCAACTGCTCTTCAGTAGTTGTGATACAGCAATAGTCCTGCTTTGTAACTTCAAAAAGATTTTAGAAGTTAGAAGAAAGCGGCCAGGGAAAAGAGAAATTATTAAATATTTTGGTATCTGCACCCTACTTCTATAACATAAATCACCCACAAGTCACACTTTCAGAAAGAAAAAAGCTTGAGAGAAACCAAATACTTACTGGGAGAGATACTTTTCATGATGAACACCCAAGCCATCAAACCAAAGTTCAGAAGAAATATTTTGGGTTGATAACTGGAATTGAATACTGAGTCATATATTTCTTTCCTCTCTACATATATAAATACAAAGTACAGTGAAAGTGCAATTGTGCAAAACAAGGACAAGCTATTCTAAGCATACAGAAAGTGTCAGGATGATAAACCACATAAGCACAGAATTAAATCAAAGTTAATGGCCACTAGCTGGTATTTAACTTACTTTCATTTCTCTTTTCTTTCCATTTTTCCACCTAGCCTGCTCAGTTAATAAAATTGCCATTATAAGTGAGAAGCACAGGCACGATTCAATGCTACATCAATTATTATGACTTTATTGTGACATACTGGTATTCAGCTGATCCCAGAAGGCTATACTGATGCCTTGGATGCAATTAATTTTTGATTGATCTGACTCACTCCAGTACTGCATGTAAAATGTTCATAGGCATTTGAATAATTCTATTATATGTAGGAGATTACTGCACAGAGATCATTTGAAATTAATTGCCAAGTTATTTTAGAAAATGTAATACACCATCCCAGTCCTATTGTGGTAACAGTTATGTAATTGCTTTACAAAGTAAACTAATGAAATAAATGAACTCTGACTAATATGTGGCATAACAGGGCTGAAAAAGTAAAATCACGCTGTAGATTTCTTATCTACCTCTGTAAGGTTGGAGTTGGTGAGTTAACTTTACCACTGCAGAATTCAATATGAGAATGACCTCAGAAAAAAGATTTTGTTTCACTTGCTGAAGGTGACCCTAAAGTGGAGCGACTTTTAAAAGACTTGATAGACGATGACCACTCAATACCTTAAGTGTTCGCAAAACCTGAGGACAAAGAAACCATCATTATCACAAGGGGTTGACAGAGCTTGGTTTGTGTGTGATGAGTTTTTCTCAGGGCTAAGTATCATTTAGCACAATCTGCTACACACAGAAATTGAATTTTACATTGTGAGCTGATGGCTATCACCCAGTTAAGTCACACACCACACGCAGTTTACAGGACAGAGCTGACTAACAGCTGGCACTTTAACTGAGTCAGTTAATGTAAAGATTGAAGAGCTGGCTTTTAGCGAGCAGGGTAAGAGTCTGAAACTCTGCAAGTCAGGACCTGGGGAAAGTAACAGCAAAATTCAAGCAAACCAGGCACAAGAGGGGTTTTTACTAGCACAGGACAAAAGTGCTCATTTCTGGAGGCTGGCTGCAACTGCAGTCTCCGACTCTCCCCTGGGAGCAAGGCATCCATGTTTCAAATCATTACTCCAAAGAAACCTGATTCTGTGATACTTTCAGTAGGGTCTGTAGCCCAGAGAGCCACAGGTGTCAATACAGTTGTCGTAAAACATTTCTCTTAACTCTGAGCCTTGCCTCCAAGGATGTTAGAACACTTCCTCTTCTCAGCAAATGTTCACGAGAAATTGCAATTTTAAGTTGTTATTAAAAAATACAGGAAAAGACATAATGGATTGGAAAAGAAATACTTCATATTTATGTACCTTTTTTATTGTAGAGAAATTTTTTTTATAGATGAAGTTCCATGATAATGATCTTATAATTTAATATCAAATCCTTTTCTAATGTTAAGAGGGATTGGATCTGCTGAAGTCCTACGTGACAAACTCACACAAACTCATAAAGAACAACAGAAGAAATAGAATCTACAAAATGCTGCCCTCTACTCTTATGCTTACCAAAGAACAGACAGGTACAGCAAACTGTCTTAGCAACTGCTCCAAGACCTGACAACTTGCACCAGCGTAAGATTGCTTAGGGAATTTATTTCAGCTATACTACAGTAGATTATATTTTGGAAAGCATAACTAGACTTCTATTTTTTAAAAAAGCAGGAAGAAAAGAAGGAATAAGCAGCAGCACTCTTTGGAGGGGAAAGGAACAAACGAAGGAGTGAACAACAAAAGGGAAGCAAGTCTCACTTCTGAGATTGTTTTAGCAAAACCCAGGAAAATGCGGAGCATCATTTAGATTTTTGTCTAGGCTGGGATACACAGATCACCTCTGTTAAAATCAAACACAGCAGCAGCACTGTGACTCCCAGCAGACACTTCTAGGTATAAACAAATGAATAGCCTGTTCCCTCATTAACTCTCCTCTGGGTTTGCAAGACTAGCACTTACATATTTGCTGTATCATGAACCAATTTTTAAAAGGAAGGTATTCTTTACGTGTTTCTTCTCAAAAACTTTTTTAATGTGGATTAATTTTGGGTAGACAGTCTGAAGATTTTAACCACAATCCAGACCATGTAATCTACAGGGAACCACTGC
This sequence comes from Aramus guarauna, assembly GCA_013400195.1. Taxonomy (NCBI): domain Eukaryota; kingdom Metazoa; phylum Chordata; class Aves; order Gruiformes; family Aramidae; genus Aramus; species Aramus guarauna. The sequence goes on along the minus strand of VXBL01005980.1, from coordinate 146,136 downwards.
TCCTATAGACTGCCAGAAGCTGTAGTTTGTGTGAAATCAATATTGCTTACAGCTGATTAACAAACTTGTTACATTTCATGTGTGACTTATTACTATTTATAACATTTTTAAATTAAAAAAACAGCAGCAAACTATCCACAAGAAAACACCCTTAATATCTTTTCACAAGTCCTCCAATGTACCAGGGCTACAGATCAGTATCTTTTTTTCTTAAAAATGTAAGTTACTAGTTGTATTAGGAAGTAAATTTGACTCTGACTCTGCAGCAGGCATGATAGTCTCCATATTCCAGTGGCAAAAGCACTTTGGACCTGTTTACCCAAAGAACCATAGCTCCAAAGAAACCAGAGTAAAAATGATAATGTACACGGCAGGCTTCTTCAGGGAGATGGACCACCTGGAAATGACACTGAAGACCAGGATGGGCAGACAGTAATTGTCATTCTAGGAAAAAAATATTTTTTCAATTGCTGTACTGTTACTGGGGCAGTAACATTGTTGTTAGAAAAACCTAGCACGTGGTGGTATTTTGAGTAAAAAGTAATGTTATTGAAAAGAATGAAAAACCAATCAGCTATCTGGATACCCACACTGGCCTGTCACTAGTCACTAGCACTTCTTGCTTTACGGGGTTTGTAAATCTGTAAAAGCCTTTATTTGAGGCTGGAATTCTCTTTGTCTGGCTTTAGAAGAAGATATGAAAAGTTGGTCAGGATCCAAACAGGTAAAGCAAGTGTCCAATGCTATGAATGCTTTAAACATCCAAGTTAAATATAAGTTTTCCTAATTATTTGAATGCTTTGTCTGCAAAAAGAATCAGCACAAAGGAACATATTCATATTGTGGTACAGTCAAAAAACTGAAAAACTCCAGAGACTCCTGTGTCTGCCACACAAAGAAATCACCCCCAAGGAATTGGTAAGAAGTTGTTACCACAGTTACTACCAGCCCAAGGAAGCACGGTACAGGAATCAAAGTCAGTTCAGATTAGCAATAGGGTGAGGGGGATTAACCAAAGCTAAGTACAGGGTGAGACCCCTTAATGTCTCATATGGATTGTATTAGCTAAAAAGGAAAGCTAAGAGCAAATGTAAATCATTACAGGAGTTCAAGGAACCTTAGTCACATGCCTGGAGAATACTGCCTGTAAAATCACCGGCAACACTGAAAACACGGTAAGGAAAAGAGAAAGAGTGGTGCAGATCATGAGGTGGAAATTCTATCACAAAGAAACAGCTCCACCGTATGTTTGAGCAGCATGAGTATTTTGTTCAAACTTACCTTCCAAACATACATCTATGGGAAATCCGGCTAACACAATCCACAGAACCATGGTCAAAAAGGCATCATTAGAGCATCTCTGCTCCGGAGTTATTTTTTCCACTCCAGTATTCACAGTATTACTGGTGGTAATAACTATGCTCTCCACAAAACAGATGTTGTGTCATGACCTCTCTACTTTTCCAGACTGAATTCAATGCCAGCAGTGAATTTTCTAGCGACAAAACGACGTTACATTCAGCTGCAGTATTTTTCCACCTAATTCACAGCTGCAGGGGAAAAAAAGATATGCAAACAACCAGTCAGAACCCTTCATAAATAGCTTAAAGTTACCAGGGAACTAGTTTTAGGTACTATATTTCAATTCAGGTGACAGAATCCATTTGTTATTGGAAAAGTAGATTTGCTTAACACCTCCTGACTTTGATCCTTTCTTTTTCAGACTTTACTTCAGCACCAGATGACTTGTAAAACTTACAAACTGAAATTCATGCCCAAAATAGGAAGGTATTTTTAAAAGAATTAGTTTTTGCTTTTCCTTTGCTGTGACCAGATGAACACCTCCCTACCTGGAAGACAAACATTTCAGTCCAGAATTAGGTAGTGAAGTGCAATTGACTGTGTCTAAACCTTCATTTGAACTGCTATACACAGGCTTTGCTCAATAAATATGCTTCTCGGCTGAAGGATAAATTGGAACATGCATGTAAACATTTCACAGTTCAGAGCACAAAAAAAGATCCCCCTGGGGTTCCATGGCCCATACAGCAAAAGGACTTGAAGGAAAACGCAGATGGCATCAAGAGAGAGCAGAGTGNCAATGAATTAGTTCACTGATGTAGAAATTAAGAAACCCGTAGCATTCTTTAAAAATCAGTCTCAATTTGCCAAAACCAATACTGTTCAGCAAAGGCACTCTATCTAGAGCTTTATACAATTTCTCTAAAAAGAAGCAAGAAAACAGTTAAGTGACTCCACGCATGTATCAAAGAATGGCACATTTTACATATAACCACTGTGCCATCACCATCAGGAGCAGCAGAGCACTATTCCTTTGGCCAAAGGTTACCACAGTCCCTTTGGCTAATCCTGACTTTGTAAAAGCTGTCACAGTCACAAAGATCCTGGGCACCCTGCCACAGAGAACACACAACAAGGAAACCTAAAATAAACCATACAGCTTTACAAGTTATTTCAGAGACAAATTTGCAAGCTCCCCCTGGCCTTCCATAAGGAACGGTCTCCAGAAGGTTTTTAGCAGAACTGCTACTTTAATAAATATTTATGAATACAGCAGTGCAAACTGGATTTCACTGACATTTAATGCTTGCTGTGTAGTAACAGAAATATTTCCTTTGGTCTGTGATGTTCTAACACATACACATAGTTGTTTGACATACATGCTTACATTCATCTGGGTGAAATGGATTTGGCAGGCGTTCCATGTTGTCACAACCTATACAAACATCAGTAGTCTGTGATGGCAACAAATGGTATAGAAACTGATCAAGGTTTTGACATTTGGAAACAATTATTCTTGTTAGTGGTCAATGTGATTTATTGATAACTGAGATATGGCACCAAAACATTTATTAATTGCAGTGCCAAAGATTAACAGTAATTGCCTGTAATGACTTGCTCAAGTTCTGCATGAGCAGCTTACATTTGTACTTGTTTTCTTTCTAAGACTGTAAAGTTCATTTACCTTTTTTTTTCTTTTGCAAAGCTTGTTTGTAGCCAAGGGCTAATATCCCATGGCAGTGACATTCTTTAACACTAAGTTCATATACCAGCACTTTTGCTTGTCACTTCTAATGACAGAGAAATACTATGTTATCACTGAAGAAAAATTAGAGTATTACTATCGGTATTATTTTTTCATGTGATGAAGTTATCCATTGAGCAATCCTCCCACCTTTGTAAGGCATTCATTGTATCCAGACAGAAAAGGTCTTACTCTTACTTTTTTTTGCTAATATTCTAGCCAGTAAGCTTGAATAATATTGTGACCTACTTACGTCTGTTCTCCATTTGCCCAATACCCACTGCTTCCACTATTTCCCCTCCCAACAAGCAGATGAGCTTTGTATTTAGTACAAATAATTGTTATGGCAGTGTTGTAACACAGCAGGCAAAGAATAGTAGTAACTACCAATCATGTTTTCTCGGCACAGACTGTTTGCACAGAAAAATTTTCTTCACAGTTAAGACGCCTGATATTGTTACTAGACTACAGGCATCTCTACCATGCTTTCCTTTATTCTAAGAAGAGGTATTCGTTTTCCAGTCAATTTTATCAATAGCAATCATGTTTATCAATTGAAATAACGGTTAACATTGAAAATATCACACAGATAAGGGTAGGGAGCTATGGTTACCAGACACATACAAGCCTCTAATACTAATCTGTACAGTTTCCTTCAATGTTACCTCTATCCCACTTTGATTGCACCGTTTTTTTTCCTTCATATGTATGTTAAATCCCACAATTCTCTGAACTCCTTACTAATGTATTGTCAGTATTGTGTGTTCCTCTGTTTCAAACCTTCTAACATTTGTTTTATTGCCCCCTCCTGGAGTCCCTCTATAGTTACACACTTGCTTGAAGGGACATTAATGAAGTCAACACCAACTATGCTAAGCTACTTCTCTTCAAGCCAATAATGCTGGTAGCATCATCCTGGAAAATAAACCATAAGAATTTACAACAGATAGTAAGTTACTGTGTTTTTGATTCACTCTTTCAAAGCTTTAACTGAAATCGATTAAATAATTTCTTCCAAGATTGGTTTATCTTTGTATTTTGGTCTGTTCTTCATTCTATTATTTCTTCCTGATAACCGTTTCATCCAGTTTGTTGGGTTTTTTTTGTTTGTTTGTTTTTGTTTTGTTTGTTTTTTTTTTTACAATGACAGCTGGGCTGTGCCCTTCCACACACAGTCAGTGCTCTGTAATCCCCCGGGAGCGAGCCACGTGTTCCCAAGGTGCGATACGTGTCGGTATTTTACCTTCCCTGAGCACATGCCTTTCTTCCCCGACATTGCTCACCACTTAGCAACACCTTGTCAAGCCAAGTCCAAATCTGAAACATGATTTTTCTGAATCATCTTCTATTACTTTTTTAATGGCTGAAGTTTAAACTCCTCAAGCAGAAGGGACACTCCTTTTCTTTCATTTCTGTTTCTTCATTTACCCAAATTTCTGTAAATTGTATGCACACCCACTTGTTTAAGTAGGTGGATCTGTGAATAAGCAGTATTTGCCAATTTCCTTTCTTTGTTCACTCAAGATCAAGTCCATACTTAATAAATCAATTTTTCTACTATTTAAATAGTGAACATTCATACTCATAGATTTTATTTGCAATCCATACGTTACTGGTGCAAAACTCTTGTATTTTTTCCACTTCTGTTTCCAATTCATTAAACCTAGGATCCACTGTACTAACTGTGGGCTTGCTATAAGTCTACTCTGAGTTCCTTCAAGTGTGTGTATCTTGTTGGTGAAAGTACGGTCTGCACCACAACTTGACCCTTCACTACCACGTACACCCTATGTCCTATGACCCTTACTACAGATGAACGTTCTCGTTCACATGGTGCGTGACAGCTTCTTCTGGGAGTATCAGAGTTTTTGAACTTTCTCCCATGCTTTTGCATCAGGGCTGCCCATGCAGCCTGGTTAGCAGAAGGGAACTGCCTTAAGTCTCGATGCAAAGCACAGGCTGAGGAAAGGAATGTGTTCTCCAGGTAACTAGTATATTTGCATTAAAGTGGTCTGGATTCTACCAACTATCTCCACTGCAGTCCCAAAAGTTGAGGTCTTCCAGGCTAAATTCTGCATTGACGGATCCAACCACACCTTGCTCTTCCCGCAATGCTCTTTTCAAAGACCAAGCAAGTCCCCTAGTGAGCTGAATGATCTAATCCACAATATTGCTTCTAACTACCACCCAGAAGCTCCTTAAGCTTTTTTCAACTGCCCATCTAACTCCTCAGCTCCAGTTTTTATTGTCTAGCCTTTTACACGTCCTTCATCACACACCGTCTGGATGCACTTCATCACAAACGCCAAACACAGGCTTTCTGCAGCACAGGCACACTACTCTGCACTACTTTTCCTCTGCTCCTCCACTCTGACTCCATTCCCATTCCTTCAGTAATTCAACCTCTGATTTCAAATCCACCTTTTCTTACCCTACAGAGACTAATTTTCCTTTTCCTAACTGTAACAGACTAGTCAAATTGGTTGCAGCTCTCCACAAGGCCCATACTGCGGCAACTGTTACATAGCCTTAGATGTAAAGCTCCCCTGACAGATTGCAAATACTTTTCCAGCCTTACTCAATGCATCTTCAGCCATGAAAGCTTCCTGCTCCCATACCAGAATATCTTTCAGATGACCTACATCCCTAAATTTTCCTCTGGATGGGGAGAAAGTTCTTCCCTCTTCTCCCCACCCGGTCAGCAGTCAGCCCTGGTAGAATCCTAAGTACCCTGAATGCCCAGTTACCAAACCTTTACACTGTGCATTTGTTTTCAGGTTTTCTTATTCTGCTCTCACAGTCTCTAGCTTTCATTCCAGAAAACCTAGTTCGCCTGCACTCGCCGTCAATTTGCAATCCTCCCTCTGAGGCATTTCATTCAGGCAACATTTGGCAATTGCAGATAGACTCCACAAACAGGATATATCCAACTTTGAAAGGATACATCATATATTAGCTTATATGCACAAAAACAGTGGAACTTCACAAGCTACCCAACACTCAGTAAAACTCAGAGCATCTCTACTAGCAGACAGTTTGGCAGGAAATCTTTGCAGCTCCCTGAAACAGACCTTTGGGGCTTCTGAGTTGCCACCTTCCAACTCTGTATTTACATTCAGAACGCATACCTGTAGGTGGTTTTCCTCCTGAATCCCTGAGCTGCTGTCTCAAGAAAGCAATTCTAGCTTTCTCATCCTGCATGGCTTTACAACAGACTTTTTCCACAGCTCTCACAGCTTTTCCTTAGAAATCTGAGCCAAGGTGCTCACAGATGTGCAGCGTGAGACTGAGACCCAGCCCATGGGTCACAACACCTAGTCCCTACTGAGCAGGGAAGGTTCTGCCCAGCCCTCACCCAACCTTCCTGTGCTAAGTAGGACTTGAGTGAAGCCCCAGCACTTCCCCGAAGTGCTTCAGCAGAGCCCACAGATGAACACATGTAAAGCTACTGTTTAACAAAGTCATCTGGGGCGGACAGGAGGAATACTAAAAACCTTCAGTTCAATTCTGAAGGAACAACAGAAAAAAAAGTTTCCACAGGATAATATTCAGTCAACCTCAGATAGGAGGACTGTTAGAAAAAGAGTATTATCGCATACTATTGCCTGTATTTTCAATGCATAAATGAAAGTCTACTTGATGAGCAAAGCAGAACGACAAGAAGTCTGTAGCAAAGCACAATCTACTTCATGGGCATAGTCTGTTTCTTCCAAGTACGTTCTACCAGTTGCACTAGAGAAGTATTCACGCAGATACATACCCAAGAGTTTTATCCGCAGTGATAGAGATGGAATTAACTCACAGACTAAAGATCTTTGCTAGGAGGGACACTATGTTCCTTACATGTTTCCCTTCTTCCTTTCCTTGTACCGTAACATCTGCCCATCCCTTGAGAGACCGCTAAAAATCATTACACAAATAAGAGATAGCACATTACTGCATTTTATAGTACTTGTTTTGTAAAATTATTCCCCAAACCCACTTCCATTAGGAAAACATCAGTACTATTAAGTCAATCACCCAGAACCAACAAACAGTCACAATTAAATTTTTCTGTGCAACCTTAATTTGCTCCCTCCTTGGTGTCAGGGCTTGCAAGCAGGCCGCAATACAACCTTCAGCCAGATGACCAACGCGCTCCTCATTCCACCCCAGTGCAGGGCTCTGGTGACCCACCACGTTTTTACATTCAGATTGGCTAAGCTGACTTTTTCAGCAAATAAAGGAGAGACACAGAGATATCTACATACAGGAGTTGGTTATGAATAGTTTACTAACACTGAAACTATGTCAGGAATAAAAAAAAAAAAAAAAAAAAAAAGGGAAAGAATTGAAGATATTTACAAGTGATCACAAGGCTTTCTCACATACAGAGCATGATTGTGCCTCAGTTGCTCTCTGACACACAAGCAAATCTCTTTGGAACAGCATCACTGCACAGTTTCACACTCCTCCCTCTCCCAAGGAGGAGCCAAGAGGGAGAGCCTAAAATATTCCTGTGTTCAATACAGTTATGGTCAAAACTCTGCGGTCTTCTCCCAAGCTGTGTTATGTTCTTCCCTTTTGAAATACTCTCTCCAAAGTGTATCACAAAGAACAAGGCATAACTCTTGTTTACTAGGGGATTAGAACTAATCCTACATCTTATCTGGTTTAAGGACTTTTTTTTTCTTTGTTCTTAACACAGTTTTAATTATTTTAGTCATCTTAAATGGGTCACAGATATAGCATGTCTGTCCACCCACCTGGTTACTTTCCCTTCTGCTTTCTCAGCGAGATTGCATAGAACTTTGGAAATAAGTCCTGCTGAACACAGATGTATCTGTGGATCATGAAACCTAGCTAGCAATAAGCGCACAGAGTTCTATCAGATGCTCGCTTACCACAGCTAAACAGGAAATCTGACAAAACAAAAACCAAAACCTGGAGTTGTTTTACCTTTCCCCACAACTACAAGAGGAAAACCAACTATCCTACCTTAGCTGCACACGAAAGCACACACTCATCAGATTCCGTGAACGAATCTCATTATAGCAGTGTACAGCTACAGACATCTCAACTGAAAAGGAGTCACTCCTCCTTCTAGATCATAGCAAGGTAGTGAATGAACGTAGTTCAGGTCCATAAACTAAAGAGAACAAACATCTTTTTGGGGAAGTAATCCAAAATGCAACAGGGATAAGCACTTCCTATCAATGTTTTGTTTAGATCACCCAGCTGCTAACGCTTTTGAGCATGCCTTGCACTTAGTTTCCATGGCCCAGCTGTACATCAGATGTGGAGAGCTCCAAACTTCATTTTAAGCTTATAATGAGAATGAAGTGCATTATATAGCACTGTCAGAATGCAAACGAGTTATGTATTTCGTGTCAAACAAAATCATTACATCTCAGCAGAACTATTGATGCAATGACATGGTTCAAAAACCCTCAGATCCTCTCTCTTCAGTATTAACTTTAAAAGAAAAGGGATTATTAAACCATTTAAACCATAAAAAAGTATGATGTTGAAACAGCAAGAAATATGAAATCCACAAAAAAATATTTCAAAGTTTAGATTTAAGCACTACCTGGAAGCCAGCAAATAAGGATTGGCTCACCTCAAGGTACTCACACTCAGGCAATCCTTCATACCAAGTCAACACCTCTTATGGGTGTTAAAGTGTGGTCAACATTCAAGCTTACATCTATTACTTTTCATGCCTAGTAAAGCAGATTACCTATTCAAGTAAAAGCTTTAACTCCTAATTTCTTTTCCTAAAAAAAAAAAAAAAATTAAAAAAAAATTAAAAAAAAAATGCACACATGCACCCCTTCCCCCACCTCTTACTTACAAGGAAAATATTTACAATACTAGGAAAGAACAAACAGTTCAACAGTTGGTTAGTACCCAACACAAGTACTGCCAGTTGCGGCATAATTCAGCTAACAAACTTCACTAAACAAAGTTTACTCCTGGCCACTTGAACAATTTTTGTAACAGCAGTACATTGATAAACAGCAAATGAAAAAACCTGCTCATTCCAACCCACGCAAACATACATTTTGAAAAAAGAGGAAAAAAGGTGACTATAATGATGCCACTTCTTAGAAAAATACTAGTCAATATACAGTGTTTGTTAGGAAATGGTGTGTAAGTTTCTAGGTTGATAAATGAATTTATACATAAAAGATCCTAGAAAATCCAACCAAATTTAAGCATCAACTGTACCAAAGATAAAAATAACACTCCAATAAGCCTCAACTGGAAGACAAAAACAGACCATAAGGGAAATAAATTTTATTCGGTTTTATCCTACTATATAACCATTGTATCTTACAGTTGTTTGAATATCAGACATCCAGCTATTAAAAAACCAAAACAAACCACATCAATACGTATGAAATAATAATTTTTTCTCCAAAGAAAACAGTTTAATTCTCCTTTGGCTTGAACTAAAGGCTTTCAGAAGAACATTGCAAAACAGCTTCATGAAATTTATAGACAAGCATCCCATTGTGCCTTTGACAGACTGACAGAACTGTAAACAAAAGGGAAATTTGGTCAAGTTTAATCTCAACTTTGTCCCTGAGCTTGACAGAGTTTGCTTCTTTATGAAGCGATTAATAGCTTTTACATTAAGGATCACACAGATAAGAAACCAGGAGACAGCTTTGCAGGTCTGTACTTCCTGTCCCTCCTCGCCATTTCCTGCCACAGAAAATAGATTTAAAAAACAAAACCAACACAAAGCCCAGCCAACCATCACTGAGCTGCTTACAGATCAAGTTTAAAAGGGGAACGTATCCTTAATTCAGAAATAAGTAATGACTGAGTCACCTTAAATGCTTTCCTGATTCACATGAAATTGCATTTTCACTTGTTCAGGTGCAAGAGATATTTATAAGCCTTTCCACTATGAAATCAAAATTAGTTTAAAAATTTAACTTCTCTTTAAACACAGCATTTACATAAAAAAAAGATTTATGAGACTAGACAGTTCACTATTTAAACAGTGAGACGTCACATCACCCTATTTATGACAGTAATAGCAGCAGAAGTAATATCACTGTACAGCTGGGATGGTAAAACTAGACAAGACAGCGTGACTTCAAGCTCATTTAGTATGAAAAGTTCTTCGGTCTCAGAAGCACTGTGAGTGCAGGGCTATACAAAATTTCTCATTCCAAATAGTTATTAAAATTCACTGTATAGATTGAGATATTCCCACAGTAAGGTCCCAAAGTCATACAGAAAGAAACAGACCCTAAAGAGTCTGTAAGTTCAACTGTCTTGGGTTGTTGTTTTTTTTTTTTTTTTTTAATTACAGACAAGTAAAGGAAAAGAAACTGTTGACATTGACAATTCATAACAAAGAAGTTTCAACCCTCTGCAATATATGCAGCTATACTTCATAACAAGCTCCATACCTGACAGGAACGAGCAAAAAAAGCTGCAAGAAAGCTCAGAAGAGAAAATGTTAAAGGCAAAGAACTACTAAATTTACTTAACAGGACAGAATAACATAGAGTTTGTTTTATTTTGACAGATTTCATAACAACTTCAGAAGAATCAACAAGCCTCTATCTACTGCCTTCTAGCCATGCAGTGGAGACACCACCATTAGCTGAGGAAGCACACCTTTCTCTCCCACTGTTACTACCTTTGGCTTCTCTGTGATAATTTTTCATTCACCAAATATCTCTGGTAATATTTTCCAATCCAAAATTACCAGAGTTTAGAAAACAGTTTGGTAACGGTACCAAACTGAAGACACCAATACCAGAAAGCATTGCACACTGTGAACTACAGTTACCAGGATGAACTCCACAATGCCCTTACAGTGAAGTGGGTTTTTTAAGTGGTCTGAGGATCTGCGGAGTTGCTACATAATTAAACTAAAAGCTTTCAACTGTACGTGTCTGAGCACACATTTTTCATTACTTGACATCTTTTGGTCCATCCAAACACTGCAAAGGGAACACTAACCATTATAAACCTGCCACTTGTGAATTCTGAAACTGCCAAATTCAGATCTTAGATCAGTAATACACCATTAGTAAACCTAAAACAGCAGCCTAATATCTAATTTTACAACTTCCAAATGTCCAAATTTTCAACAATTAAAAAGAAAAAAATCAATACAAAGGTTAAGATTGAACAAGTAAAAGAACAAGACATGAGGAAAACTGGTTGTAATAAAATGAAGCATTTTCTACCATAATGAAAGTTTCAGTATGCATAAACCCTTGCAAGAAGTCTTAACATTTGATTTCACAGACAAGATAAAATCCTTTTATTAAGACAAATTTGTTTCTGCTGGCATTTTAAATCTCAAATAAAAAACAAACAATGAAGTGAAAGTAAGAAGTTTTATGATTAAACTTCTGGAACTTCAGCCTCAATGTGACTGTACTTCTGTAAAACTCCTCGAAACCCCTTTTTTCTTCTAGCTAAGGCTTTGGAGTATTTTTGACAAGTTAATCAATACCATCATAAATAAATGATGTACTGAATGAAATAATCTTACATAGCTAGCATGGACACATGCTGTGTGTTTCATTAATTTACTTGTAAACGTCAGAACTTTCTGTTCACCGCTTTACACTTCAACACACTGACAACTCAATCTCTGCACCACATTATGTTCTACTTCAGTAACAGTTATATTGCTATTGGTCCTGGCTCTAGGGTCTTCATCAGCTTTTTTGTTTGGTTGGTTTTTTGGGGGGTTTTGTTGGGGGTTTTTTGACAGACCATTTATTTTCTAACCAGTTAAGCAGCCCACCATGCCAAACAAGGGCATTCTTAATTACATCTTAAGATAGAAGCCATATGATGCCTTCATACATGTACTCCTCCTAAGTAAGAATGAGAGCTCACTAAGTCTGTCAACTAGGTTATGTCAGAAGGGTGTATCTTAGATCTTCATCCATTACCAAAGAGGCCGCTTGAAGAAAAGCTTAGAAAAGAATGATGCACGAAGAGAAAAATTACTCAGCTCTCTTTCAGTGTACTGACCAGTTTAAAAGATAAAATAATATTCAGTTGGCTACCTTTTACATTGCCACTCCAATATAAACGCTTCCAATAAACACACATGGAAACCTTTTTCCATACAGATCTTATGCAAAAAAGAAATGGCCCTTTACTGCAAGCACGTACAAGAACTGTTCTGCACACGAGCATTTCATGTTCCTTTCTTCATATACCGGGAGAGGAACTGGCTTCTGACAAAGTGCATCAGCTTGGTCTCTGTGCAGAACATAGTAACGATGGTTGCTGCAAAGCACAGAGCCCCCATGCTGATGTGAATCAGCCTTCCCATCCAACCCTTATCGCAGCAGAAGAATACCTACAACAAAGGAAACAAGCAATTGCAGGAAAACTAGTCAGCACAAAGTAGATATACTGTCTGGATAAAAACATAAAGGTCCAACATCTCTCTTCACCATGCTAACACCACCATCAAGCTGAGCATGGTTTTGCCACATGCGCAATAAATCACCTTTAGTAGCACTCGCTTTCTTAAGAAAATTCTGTCAGCAAAAAATGAGCATTCAGTAGATACCTGGTAAATGTGGAAGTTGTTATTATCTGGCATGTTGAAATATGTTAACTGACGTACTAGGAAAACTCTGCTGGTGCTATCGTGCAAGTCTGCTACAGTGCAGCAATGTAACAGGCTATTTTCTAACAAAATCCCACTGGAAATCTCCCATTCCAAATTACAAAGCTCTCCTAAGCCATGAAGGATTTTCAATCTGTGAAATTTTTGTACATGGAAATGCTACCATCTCTGTCTGTGCAATTACCATCCTATAGTCTGAATAAACGCGATAAATGTGCTCTTGGCAATTTTTGGTTTTGTTCTTGTTTTGTTTTTCCTCTATCACTTTTTCATTACAGAATTTTTAATAACAGTTTCTTTGTGCTACTGCATCATTTCAATTATTATTAAGAGTTAAGAACATGGATTTACCTACACACAGCAGAAATGCGTTAGATTTTATTTTACTTGTCAGATACACCTTCTACCGGTGTCAAAGATAACTTTTTATCAAAGATAAAATCTCTTTGATATTATATCTTGCCCTGCCTGTATTGCAAGTCTTCCAGCCTACCCTCATAAACCTTTTTTGCTAATGGTATTTCTCTGCTTGTGGACACAAAAGTCATTTGACACTAACTTTTACAGGGAAAGCAAGGTCTGAGAAAGATGCTTACCTCTGAGAAACCAGTGATTACTCCACTTATGATATAAATGAGTACCAAAAATGGTGAGGGAAGTAAACCTGTCAAAGGTCTGTAAGTGCTTTCTTTGAAGTAATCATAGATGTAGTGGATGCTGTGAGCTATTCGAATACCCATGTTAAAGCAGTTGGCAAGGATAAAACCTATACTGCCATGCCAGTGGGTCAAGAAATAAGAGACACACAGAAATGTGAAGGACAAGGCCAGCATAACAAAATTGTACCTAGGAAAAAAAGAAACAATTTAATAATGTATACAGTCACAGTACTTATTTACTAACTTTATCTTTGAAGAAATACCACACTTTCTAAAATGAGAAACAGAAATTCTTTTACTATCTTCTAAATGAAAAGATAAATTTGAGAACCAACATGTTAATAAAATTCATTGAAAGCATTAAACCAAACATTGAACAAATTAAACCAAGAACTACATTATGTGAAGGAAATTCTATGTCACTAGTCAGCTATATACTCATTTCAGAAGGTCAAATTTAGTAACAATGATTAGTAATGGAAAAATTTGTGGATTTTTTTGCTGGTTTATTTCAGGTACGTGTTAAAGAAAAATAATGTTCAATAACAAAATGATGCTTTATTTAGTTTCTGCTCCAAACAGTGGCTTTGAAAACAAGTTCACACTTCAAAGGGGTCATGAAAGCAGCCCTTGCTAAGTTTAAAGCATACTGTGACTGTGGAAAGTGGACCTCATTGTAATTCATTTGGAAAGGCCTTGTAAGGGACAGCTGCTACGCAAGCAAAAAAAGCTTGGTGGTAGCACTGGGAAGGCAACCAGGCTTCAAAGTCAATAACCCCGGAGGAACACAGGATCAGTAAATAATCCAGGCTGGAAGGGATCTCAGGAAGTCATCTAGTCCAGCCTCCTCCCTGAAGTAGATAAACCACTGAATTCAGACACGTGATTTAGATCATTCAGAAGTGTACCTGATAAACAGTAACTGTACATGAAAAGTTTTAACATTTGCAAAATTTTAATGAGTAAAATGATAGCGTGTCATAAAAACTGTAACTTAAAGTGCATACCTACAGAAAACAAGACTTCACATTTAAATTACTTTTCCAGTTAGTGATGTACCAAAAGCTCATTTAATAATATTTTTATTTCTTAATTTCTGACCTTTTTTCTCAAACATTTAAACATTTGCTAAAGCTTCTACATATAGATCTACATGCAGACACCTAAATAAGAAGTTAGTTTTCAGTGGGGCAGGATATTTTAATGCTGATTTCAAATGCAACATTTTCTTTATAAGGTCATTACAAATAAATTTAAGATCAAATGTTTCTCAACAAATACAAGCATGTAAAATCCCAGAAGTAGTGCTTCCGGGGACACTATTTCCTACCTGTCCACTTCCTCTTTGCACATCAAAGCAAACGTAAAACATTCTGTTACTCCATTGATAGCAAGAAATAGGACATATAAAGAGTAACATCGGAGGAGATCTGGACCTAAAAAACACGTCAGAATGGTAATTTATAATGATATTGTTTCTTTTATCAAACCACATTGTTTTCACACTAAGTGATAAAAATTGTAATTTTATCACTAAAGTTGGAAACTTAAGGTCAACAACTTTCCTGTCTAGAAATCTTGACAAAACTACAAATAAACAAGGCAAAAAAAACCCGAAATAAAATCCAAACCACCCAAGAATACCAGTTATTGTAGTAAAAGATATCCACCATAAAAATAAGTATTTTATTCAAAGGGATTTCCTAATTAAAAATTAATATTTATCATAACCCAAATCATCTATTGTACAGAAATTTGTAGAAATTAATCCAATAGTCATGAGGTACTAAAAGCAGTAAAATGTATATTTTGGACACAACAGTAAGAAAATCAGAAAGACTGTTCAATACATTCAAAACTGTGCTAGATAAAAAACTGCATTCGGATTTTTTATGGGTCAGAGATAATATATGTACACATCTTCAAAATTCTTCATTGACACCTTAATTTTTTTTTCTTGTCCTTTCAAAATAATAACACTGGGAAAAAAATGCCATGCTTTTTAGTGTGCATCACTGAATATTCCTTCTTGATGGCATCATGGAGTAGTCAAAGAATCCTTTAAAATGTTTTTCTCTAACAATGTGAAATAGCAGGAAGCTAGAGCCCCAAACCTGATCATACTTACTTAGAATGCCTCAGTATATTTTATTTTCAAAGTGCTGTAACAAAGGTATGAGTTCTGGATTCAGCCAAGCTAAGTCACTGATTTCAATAGACATTTTGCAGAAAAAAAAAAAATTCTGCGTATTTACCCAAGAATTCATAATAGCTGCAGTTTCTCTTTTTAAAGAATGGCTTCTTTGTCAGCTCTGTAAATTTTTACCTGTTCCAGAACTGAGCATTGAGCCTCCATAAATATCCAGAGCCAGCTGCGAATAGGCATAGCCAAAAACCGTGATGGTAAGGCCAATCAGAAGCACAAGTTTCAACAGCAATTCTAATACATTTGCAGCCATAGCAACATCATCCTGAAAAAAAAGTAGTCAATTACATGAATGAGAATTAATATAATAGTTATTTTCATGCAGAAAAGCTACTTGACAGAAAAAAAATCAGTTTGTACAGTGTAAAAAGGTATGAAACATCCTTTGTTACTGAATTATCCATACACATGGTCTTAACTTCCAACAATGTTTAGACACTTATTATTCTATTCTATGTTTTACTCATTACAAATTCTACACAAATATTAGCCATGAACATGTCTGTTCAAGCAAACGTGCAAACAGCACTTGCACCTGTTTAACAGTTGGTAAATGGCAAAGAAGAGCACGGCATCTGCCCAAGGCCACAGTTTGAGTCAGCAGGAGGCTCAGATTTTTATTGCTGCGTGAGACTACAGGATTTGCCACACCAGAACAAGCAACTTGTCAGTTCTACTACCTCGTTACAAGAGGCATTCTTATAATGTGATGTAATTTCACATACAGCAAAAACTCATAAGCATTTTGCCAGTTATATATATCAGGTACATTATATATAAAATATACATACACCTTTCTTAGCCCACCAATGACCTGAAGCATGGGATTTGTTTAAAAGCGTGCCACGGTGCAAGCAGCAGGATTACTACAAAAAGTTATCACAGTATAAGACAAAAGCCCAGGCTGATCATGACCAATCCAGAATTTTTCACCTAGAGCATGCATGAATATCACTCTGTAGAACAAAGCTCTTGTTTGTTTAGCCACTGACATTCCACATACAATTTAAAAGCTCAAGAAAAATACAATTCTTTTCTTCCCAAAACTGCACTTTTTTGAAACAGTACTGTTTAATAGCAACTTATATTTTAAAGGAAGTCAAATATTTTCCGACAGCATTTGATAGAAACACCATACTTTCATGCATTAAATAATTGCCTAAATATATCTGGAATACACAGTACACTAGATTTACATCACACTGTTTGGAGCAGATGCTGTTAACTTCAGTTATAATGCAAGGCAGTATTACACCACTGAATATCTTAATCTCTATTTCATTAGCATTTTACCTATTTTCTCTTTGGTCCAGCCTCACTTGACAGTTTTGTTCTCCACTTCAACTTTTCAATTTTAACAGCCTTTATACTCAAATTTAAACACACATTTCTGTCAGTCACACTTCTGCGATGCAACTAATCTGTAACAAAAAACCCAAGCATTTGACATGTAATTAATTCAAAATAAACATACCTGCTTCTGATCCTTTACATTCTTCCCTCTTTCCAACACTTTAGCAAAAAAGACATAAAAACTCTCTTCAATAGGCAAAAAGATAAACCTGGCCACCAGCGAACCAAGATTATTCACGATATCATATACACCTTTAAAAAAAAAAAAAAAAAAACAAACAAAACATAGCAGCAACTTGTCACTTTTTAGACACATTTTAATTCCAAGTCTTAACCAATGACATGAATTCTTATTTAAGATTTCCACTGAACAAAGAGAAAATAAGTGGAACTTAGTGCAACACTAAAGTAGCATTCCCTAAAAATTCTGACAGTCACAGCAATCACAGTTCAAAATGACAAGGTTTGCTTATAGGTGGCAAAGCTAGGACAAGAGGATCAACTACAGAGATGTGAATCTAGTAACAGCACCAAACCACAGTTAAAATTCTCACTGTAGAGGAAGTTAAAACATCCTGATGAATTTCACTGAATGAGAATGGGAATGTAAGTATTTAACTGACACAGGAGAAAAGAAAGAGATCTACTTTTAATGTAAGGTTTTTCTTTCTTTTTACTTTCACTGAAGTGGAAGAGCAAACCTACATGACATTTTACCAGCACTTCCATCCTCAGCAAGATACTACTCCAAACCTAAGCCACCTATGGAGTGTCTGTACACAGAGTACAGTCATTGAAAGCGTATGAAGTCAGGCATACGGATAAGTGTTTTACATATTCACAGTGATATAACAGAACACAGTTCTGGCTGATATCATAGGACTTGGAACCAATCTTTCTCTACATTATGAGAGTACAGGCATTTTTGTACTCATTGCTTTTTTAAAGACCTTTCAAGTAAGAGGCAGCTCAATTGTTCTGCAGGGGAGGAAGATCAGAAGCGGCTGCAGTTACTGGTGGCAAGCACATACACTCAATATTTATGGGGGAACATACTTCTGCCAGCAATTAAAAGTAATTCAAACTAGCCAAGAAACTTCTAACAGTGGGCCAACAATTGCAGTCTATTTTCCTTCCCCAAGCTTTAAAGACCCAAGGTGCTGCCAACTCAGTCATCTGAACGGGTACTGCCATACATTAATCTATAACCACACTGAATTCTTTCACAGAACATAATTCAGTTTTGAGATGCAATGCTATAAACAATGACGGTTTTGCTGTAACAGTTAACATAGATTCAAAAGGAAGATAGAAAACAGCAGAAAAACAGAATTACAAAAACTGAAGACAGACAACTGTAATGCATCAGATATCAATGAAGTTTAAAAAACCCAAAAACAAGATACATGGTATCACATATCCAATTAGAAAGTTTTGATCCAAAGAAAAAAGAAAATTAAAATCCAGGATCTTAAATTAAATTATTTTCTATATCTATATCAATCATTCTCTGAAAAGTATCTCAAAGTCACAAAGGCTTTGAAGTCTTCTCAGATTTTCAAGTTACCTTCCAATACTTTAAGTCATTTTCAGATCCACCTGAAGAGCAGTGACTAAGAAAACTGTGTCACCATTCCACAAAACCATCACACTTACCCTGATCTCCAAAATTTAACACGTTCAAAAAAGTCATCACATATCGTTCACCTGTAAGTTCAAAATAAAGAACTTCAGAAAAAGTCCTTAAATTTTTCCCAATACTTGTTCAGGCACTTCCAAGATTTAGTATTCAAGAGACAAAGTCAAACAGGACAGCGCTTGGTATAGAATACCCTCAAACACTTCATTCAGGTTGGTAACATGTGCTGGCAACAACCTCTGAAAGTCACATGCCCATACTCCCCTCAGCTTTCTCAAGCTTTAAGTCAATTTTGTAAACAGTACTCACTGGCCCTTCTCCATCACAACTATCCATCAAGCCTCACCTTCTGTCAAAATCTGTTTCAAGAACGATTGTTTGAAGAAACTCCAAGTCAACCGTGCTTCCTTCCAGTTAACAAAGNAAAAGTAGTATTTAATTATTTAATGTTAATGTAGTGATTAAAACTAGAGTAGAAATAGAAAATACAAAGCCAGTACAGTACTCTAAGCTAGCTCTAACTGTACTGATGAGGAAAACCCACAATGTCACAGCTACTAACAACTAATCTAAAAACATCGCTCAATTCAAGCACCAATTATCACTAATCTGGCAAAGACTTTCTTCCTTGCCCAAATTTACTGTTGTTGCAGATGAAGTACCCAAAGAAGCTTTTTACAGAAAATACTATTCAAAGTTAGAGACTGGGTGAAAAAAAACATCACATGCTGTTTTGGCATGCCAATATAACTTTCTCCTTCACTGTAGATATAAATTGTTTACTGCTCTTCAAACTGTCCCCACAAGTCTTGCAACCAAGAACCACCTTTATCTTTTCTAACTGCAAATCTTTTTCAAAATGTCTTCTTCCTCACTGTGTCTTTTCATTTCTTTCTTGCCTCATTTTCCTTTGAGAGCACATCAGAGATATTTGAGTATCAGTATGATGCTGGGTAACCACCCTGTTCATATTGTGGAAAAGTCCAAGTACCAAAATCTGTGGTAAAATGGTTTTGGTTTCTTTCCTGCCTCAGATCCAACGACAGCTGGTCATTCCCCTGCACACCACAATGTTCTATCTCCAGTTAATGGTTTGTGCAAAGATACTACAAGATAAGCCAGCAACAAGCCCATAACAACAGAAAGGTCAAGTTTCATAACTTTTTTTGACAAGGATTTTATTGATACAAACCACAAACAGAATTTATATGTCATTTTTTTTATCAGTTGTATCTTCTACAGTGCAATGATAACCTCAAAATCACTCAATTAACTCCACTATCTCAAACTAATTTCCATAGCGCTCTCAAGAAAAGAAACTTAAAATCTGTGCAACCTACCTCATCTTCCACCAAGTTAGGCAATAGCGCTTTGATTCTAGCAATGGGAAATGACTTCTTTGTTGCTTCAGGAGACCCCAAAAACATCGCAAAGTAAATTACATAGCACATTACCAGAACACTGACATATAAAAGCTGGAAAGATAAGGAAGAAAAACCACCAGTGATATAAAATAAACTTAGGAATGCAGAATTACATGCTAGAGTTCCAAATTTAGTGAGAAGAAAATGTAGTAAGTATTCCTTATTCCTGTCAAATATTAAACTAGGTAAAGATTCAATTTAACACCTCTCAAGGACGCTGCTGATCTTTTTTCTTAATCTGTAGGTTACCATAACCCTTTGCTAACTTTTATGTTCAATTCAGCATTTTCAGAATGATTATTTAAAGTCCAATTATAAAGCAATTATTCATTCAGTCAAAAATTAAGTTGACAGAGTAGCTACTGTCTACATACAGTATAACATAACCTTATTAGCAAATGTGCCTTCACAGACAGAAGAAGGTGCTTTTCTTGTACCTCTATTAAACTGCTCAAGGTCAAAGTGTCAAGTCAAAGACTGGGTGCAGGAGAATCCTACACAAATACTATAGACACAAATACTAAATCTTAAACCTCCCAGGAGCATTTTCTCTCACCTCCCCAAAGCAGGCTGAATGTCAAAGGCAAATAAAAATTCAGTTGAATCAAGAATTTATAGAAAAAGAGAACACAGGAAACTTACCTGAGCCAAGGAAAAAATGTAGAGGCCCCACTGAGGATAAAGGACCACTAAAATAACCGTCAAAATGCATTTTGACACTACTGAAAGGCTTTCAGCAATTACCTTTAAGAAAGAGAAAATAGAGGAGGT
The DNA here is from genome assembly GCA_013400195.1 of Aramus guarauna. Classification (NCBI taxonomy): domain Eukaryota; kingdom Metazoa; phylum Chordata; class Aves; order Gruiformes; family Aramidae; genus Aramus; species Aramus guarauna. The sequence continues at coordinate 125,428 of VXBL01005980.1, read as the reverse complement.
TTACTTTCTGCCAACAAACTTAAAATATCTTAGTTTCACACACCAAATTTATGTAGGAATATAAAATTTTCAAAGTCAGTGTGGCTTTATCAGAGAGTTTCTTTCTGCTGAGCTGGCCAGCTGAGATTGTAATTTCTCTGAAAATTTTCTATTCCTGCATTTCACAATTCCTCCATTGCACTTTCCCCGTCCTTTGCGTGGGACATAAGGGAGAAAATTTTGCTTGGGACAATCTTATGTTCTCAATTGTTGCATCTTCCAATTTCATACCAACCATCAATTGAAATGCAAAATTGTCAAAGCTGTGTTCCTCTCCCTTCAATTAAAGCTCATTAAGTATTTAATGATCATTAAGGCGATAATTTCTAAATAAACCAACTTTCTTGCTTTAACAGGTACAAATTCATATCTATGTTACAACTATGTCATACAGTACCAAACAGTACACATAGGGGTTTTTTATACGCTTGAATATTCAAAGGTCTAGTTGAGTAATCAGTTCTTTTCAAGAGAGAAAGATAATTCCCCCTCACACACATACACTCCATGTACTTTACTAACCTTAAGTCTCACAAACAAATGAGCTTGTGCTAAAACCCAGAACGGTTCTCCCAGAAGTTCAATAATTGCAGAAAGACCAAATGCCACTACACCAGCCTGATAATGAGGAACCACAGAAGGATCAGGTACTTCAAGCAAGTGTAGCCAGACTAAGCCCAAGCAAATAGACCAAAAAACACCAAGAGGGACTCTAAAAAGTTAACACAAAAACAATCAATAGAAATGTTACTTAAGCAAAAAAAAAAAAAAAATTAGATTAAAATTTCACATATTGCCATAATGATTAAAAAAAAAAGCCGAGGAATTAATTTCTATTGTTATAATACCAAGAATACTTTTTTTGTAATGAAGAGTTTTAAGCCATTCTTTGTAAACACACAGAAAACATTTTTCTGACTTGTCTATTTTCTACTCAAGGACCTAACATAAGGTAAACTACCTGCATTTCTTATTCCCTAGGACCAAACAATTCTGATCCCATACCAGTCTGCATAATACTGCAAACCCCTCATTGCTGCAATTTTTTTACCAGTCATTGGGCAGACAAGCTTTGTTGGATCTTGCTGTAACAGATAAAGATGCCACCACTCCAACTGCTAGTCTCACTCTTCCAGACATCACTGGTTCTCCAGAGAGCAACAGCAGAGTGAGCAGAAGAAAATGCATGCCTGCACCTCAGGAATGCCAGTTCATAATGCTCTATGGTAGCTCAGAGCCACTTTGATTGTGATTGTAGCTAAAGAGCCAAGCTAGGCACAGGAGTGCAGACGTGTATTACCTTCTGTTGACACTGCTTCAGGAACACGAAGCTTCTGGCAGAATGCAGGAAGTTTTACATCATTTCAGCAGGATCTATTTGACCCTCTCATTACCAGATCCCTAAGGTATTTGACATCAAGCTCCTAAGGTGTATTTCAGATCCTTCAAGAAAGTTAATCTTCATTTTAAGTTATGCTTCTCTACAAGGAAAAATTTAAAAAGAAAGAGGTACACACAGTCATTGTTAAGTCTATCATTTAATGCTCACTTGAAATGCCATCAAACAGCAGAAAACTGATTATAATATAGCAAAGAAAGACCTATTACATTTAAAATATTAGTAATAAACCTACCCTTGAAAGGGATAATCCATCTTCTTTATACCTGGGTGCAGACGACCATACACAACCCCCCATTGCTGGGCCAGATCTAATTAATAGCTGTGCAGTTCCAGGGAAAGTCAGTAGGGTGCCCCAACAGAAGAACAGGTTCCCCTACTTTGTTGTGCAGGACTAGTTTCCCACTGTATCAGACAGGTAAACTTACTTGCCAACCCGCCTAACTGTGGCTGCACAGCTGCTAGATCTGGCAGAAGGGAAGGAGCAGAGGTGTGTCCAGGAACCAGAAGGGAAAAACAAGTCATAAAATCCACTTAGCTACAATGTGCAATTATACTCTCTGGCTGTAGCTTCGTACAGAATTTAAGCTATCCACTTTCTACTATGAAAGGCACTGCAGTTGAAAGAAGTAGTCCTACTTCCTGTTGCTTAATTCCAGCCCTTTCTTTCACCCTTTCACATCCCTCTTATCCAACACAAACGTTTATGTTGCCATGCCATTAAACCGCATCAGTGCTCAAGACTTTGAAAAAAGTTAGTCTGAAGGGGGGAAAAAAAAAAAATAAATCTAAAGCAGCTTCACAAATGCATATCAAGTAATAAAAGAGCAAGACTAAGCAGGCAGAAGAAGAAAAAATAAAGGACTATGCATTTGTGCAATAGGGTTATCCTTTAACAGGTACAACGTAAATGAAACTCCAGGCTAAATGACAGAACAAATGGCTCCTGCTAACACCTTTGACAATGTGCTTCCCCATGTGCTCCAAAACTAGATCAAGACCATAAATGCTAAAGCAACAGACTTGACCAGCTTCATCCATCAATCCTGAAACATGACTGAGGCTACTACATGCTCAATGCTGAAATAATTACCTCGGTAAATAAATACTTAGTCTCATTTTGTGAGCTCTCAGACAAAAATTAGGAATAAATTCTAAAATACTAAATTTTTAAAAGTATCTTACGTCAGCCACAGTAGATTAATTGTTTTGGTCCAGTTTCGCTTTGTACTTCCACTCAAACAAGCTCTGCGAAACGCCTCTCTGGCTAGGAAGACAACTGTTGAATACAGTAGAGTTAGCCTAAAGGAGGTGAGGGGGAAAAAAAAAAAAAAAAGAAGAGAAAATTATTTCTTTACATATTACTTCTGAAATCTTTCATGCAGTAGCATCACTGACAGTTTTTACAAAGGACTGCCTGACAGACATGGTGACATTATCACCATTTCCCAACAAAGGAGGGAAAGTAATTGCATGTGATTATCCAAATGACAAAAATATTTTAAGCATGCCATACCAAAAACACGGTTGCAAAACTCATTGTATGGCAATTGCATGTAATATGCAACTGTGTCCAGCTTTTCCTCAGCGAGCTGATGTTTAACATGAAAACAGGCCTGCATTACCTCTGTTTCAGGCCAAAAAAAAAAAACCAAAACCTTTGAGACATTCAATGATTAAACGCTGTAAAACACTTAACAGTAAATTAAACAGGGTTATGCAAAGCGTTATTAACGACACACCCTACAGGCCAGAAACCCGGAGATCCTGCACCAAACAGGAACACCTGTGAGAATCCCCATCGCAGCGGGAGCCCTTTTCCTAGGGAAGCCCCACGCGTGTCGGGCTTCTGCCGCCTCCTCACCTCACGTTGACCACGCCGATCAGCTCTCTGGAGAGGTAGCGCAGAGTGAACGCGTTCAGCCCGAAGGTGACCACCCGGAACAGCACCTGTGAAGGAAGCCGCACGGGAAAAACCTGCGGGCCGAGCGGGGCTGAAGCGGCTCCCGCCAGGCACCGCTGGGGGGAGGGAGGGGGGGGAAGGCGGCCCGGGGCGGCCCCGCACCTGCAGCAAAGCGCTGGAGGAGGCCAGCCGGGTGGTCTGGCTGAGCGTGTCCTGCGCGGCCATCGGCCCCCCCGCCCCGCCGGCACGAAATGGCGCCGTCGCGCCGCGATGCCGTCAGGGGGGGCGGTGCCCAGCGCGGCCGGGACCGGCCCGGCCTCCGAGCGGAGAGAGGGGGCGAGACCCGCTGCTCAGGCCGCTGTTCTTAACAGCGCGAACGTGCCCATTTTAGCACTGCTTGTGACGTAAATGGTTAACTTACAAAATAACTGGGCACTCCAGCCCCCTCTGGTGCTAAAACTACCAGCTTTCTGCTTGGCGAGCAGGTATTCCATCGAAACAACCCCCAGAACTGCGCGCTGGCTTGTGAGAAGAGATACCACGTTAAATAGCATTTTCTGACAAGCGCTATTGTCCAGAGATTTCTGAAAAATGTGCAAGTTTCACCAGTTCCTTTCTAAACTGAGGGCAAACACACCAGTCCTTCCCTGACTTAAGGAGAAAGACGACCACGCCTGAGGTAAAACACCCTCACTGCAGGAAGAAGAAAGCATCTCCTCACTTCATTCCGGGTTAAAAAACAAACAAACAAAAAACCCAACCAAAAAACCTTCAAAGCGCAAAAATGCTAATTAATTGTGACAGACTTATTTTAATCATACACTGACTTGAAGTCTTCCAAACAGATAAAACTTTAGACGCAGTAGTTCCAGACTATTTCAGATTGTTATTTAAGCAGCAATATATCAAGAGATTGTATCTTTCTACGTTTCAGAGCGTCCCCTTCAAAGCATGGCACTTCCAGCTCAAGAGACACATTTTTCTTAGCAATGCTACAAGTTGAACAAAAACTTCTCATGTCTAATAGCAGCTGTTAAAAAGTGTTTTCAGAGTGGGGGGGGAAGTACCTGAGCCCTGCTTGATTTCCACTTCTTAATGACAGAATACAAACAGCAAGTTTTAAATCAGGATCTGAAGAGAAGCTAGATAGCCAACAACAATTCTTCAACGTCATGCCAAGAAGCCGTCTCTCCAGCAATTTTGTCTTCTGCATGAAACCCCCTCCACTTCTGAGGCATTACACCCACCAACTTATTCTTTACACGTTCAAAGGTTTTCAGACTTTTTCCTTCGGTCATTTTTCCTGATAACATGCTTTAAGGAATCGGGAAGTGATGTATAGATGTGGATGTACGTGGCACAGGAGTATATCCTATGGAATCTTTTAAGAGTGATACTAATACTTGGAACACCTAACTTGTGAAAAACTAACAAAGAGAGAATATTACATCATTGTAAAGATGGGGATAGAGAGAAGCAGCTAATCTGTGTTGGGTAATTGCAGACAGGAACATCACAGAGATTTTGGGTTGTAGAAGGGTGTTCAGCTATAGGGGAGGAAACATTGCCACCTCCCCTCTCCTTCTGGCAGTTTTCCAGTTCTCACATGGAAAAGGCAATTAAAAATATTGCCCTAACTCAGGCTCTGGGCTTTTCTTAGTGGCAGTAATGGTGACAGCAGAAATAAAAGACTTCTAGAACATTATGGTTTGTACCAATGTTAATGGAGTGGTTGAACTGTGGGAATTAAAACCCATCACAAATTATGCTGCACAGGGCAACAAAAATGCAGTTGAGGAGCATAAAGCATACAGCATCTACCAACACTCCAGTAAGGGTTCATGTTATTCTCTCTATATATACACAAACATTTTCATGACAAGGGTAGGGAACGTCAAGGAATAAACCAGGAGAAGTCAGCATACTACCTGGCAGCAATAGTCTGACCTTGTCAGGCGTCTGCCATGAGCAACAGTAAAGTGACAACTAGCGATGTTTTGTTGAACAGTTTGGCTTGTCACCTCAAAGCTGAAACAGAAACAGCTGCAAAGCATGGGGAGGTAGGAAAAGAAGAGAAACAACTGTAACTTCAACTGTTTTTAACGGGAACCAGCTTTGCCACTTAAACACTTTTGGCATTAATGCATCTAAGCCACTAGATGGCAAACGGCCTTTGAGGCAGCCAGCAGCAGGACACACTGGTCAGTCCCCTCAGCCCATGCTTGAGGTTAGGCTGAAAGTATTTTAACAGGTTATGTCTGAGCAATAGGTAGAATAGGCCAAGTAATAATAATGATGTGGCACAACACAAGTCAAAACCAGAGCAACAGCAGTATTTCAAAAACTTACAAATTGACCTATCAGCTAACTTGATTTTATTCAGAACTACCTGCGAGCAGGCTTAACCACTGAGTTGACAGAAAATGTTTGTTTTTGTTTTTTTTTTTAAACATAATTTGAGAATAGGTATAACATAATTTGAAAATGGGTATAACTTAAAGGAAGAGCAAGTTACTGAAATGGCATACAGTGTCAAGAACACTTCACAAGAATATGCAGTCAAAACAATTGTTCTGCAATTGCCTCCCACAGCAGGCAATGCCCACTTAGAGCGTTCCTGCACCCTCTCACAACAACAACATATACCCCCTTTTGGTTGTCCTGAGGCAACTGTTTGTAGCAGCATACTCTAAAATAGTTCAGATTCCTTAACAGCAAAGGAGGAAAGATAAACTAAATACTACAAAGGTCTTTACTTCCAGAGTTAGGCTGCATCTGGAACTAAAAGTAGGCTGGATGCTCCTCCAGCACAGAACACACACTGCTTGGCTCAGGACAATGGGATAACCCCTGTTACTCTTGGAGGTATGCAGAACCTCTATAGCAAAGAGAACCTCTTCGATCTACTCCAAAGTTGAACTAGTCCAAAAAGACCAGAACGTTGCATATACAGACTTTAGAATGAGTTAGGATTGTTCCTTCAGACTTTCAAAATGAAGAATCTTAGTGTTTCATAGTGCTCAGTAGTTGTGTTCCACTTGAGATAACTGTATTTCATTACCTCATTAATAAGGTATTTCAAGAGGAAAGGTAGACTTTGACTTCAAATTACAACCCTTATATAAATTGACATTAGTCCAGAAAATGTAAAACCTGTTAAGAGCAGTTAGAGACCTTCCATAACATCACTTCCTCAGAAGGGAAATAAATAATCTTCAGCTAAAATATTATAGCTAATTTCCTTAGGGACAAAAAAATCCCAAATTAATGACAAAGTGAGAGTGGGAAGCAGGAATCCATTAAATCAGCAGTGAAACCTTGAAACAAGCCTCATCAGTTGCAACTTCTCATCAGTTCTAAAACAAAGATTTCATTGCAGAACCAAAATCAAATCCAGTATAAAGAATCAATAGCAAATTTGCATTTTTAACGCAAATAAATACTGCGCTTTATTACTGTATTTTAATATCCTCATTTTATTTGTGGGTTTCTTTTCCCTTAAAGGTCCCTTGAGGAATCAAGTTAGAAAACCAACTATGCTATGAAATCATAGGCAAAGTTCTCTGCTGCTGCCTGATACCTCCTAGAATAGTGCATGATGTAACACAAAATGTCAGACTAGGCTGTGAACTGTAGATTTCTGCAGCTGCTGAAAAAGCTTTTAGCTTTACAGTCAGGACCGATTTTAGAAACAAACAAAACAAATATTCAAAAACCCTGGTGCTGGCTGAGCAACCTTCCCCCTCAATGGCATCCTGTCCAGTTGATTCAGTGCACAGAGACCAGGCAAGATCCCTGACACCCACATGGAGCAGCCAAATGCTGCTGCTCATGCGCCCGGCCCTAGTCTGTGCCTCTGCAGCTGGAAGCAGAGGCTCCGAGGACAGCAGGCCCTCCCCATAGCACATTCTGCATTAAAAAGACGGATACACACTCCTCTTCCCATCCCTCTGGCCCACAGTGTGATTCTGTCTCATGGCTGGACATGTGGATTCTAGCAAAGGAAATGAGGGGGTACAGAACTGGAGCTGTACAGTACTGGCTCTGCAGAGCTTATTTATCACAATACTCCCATGCTTGGTAGGGAGTGTGATGTCTAACAGACCTGTTCTGCCTCTGCTACAAGTCCACACTTTGCCATTTCCTTAACAAGGACAAAATATTTAATTCCTAGGGTGGCAAAAGATTATTTTCCCTACACTGCTCAGAAGCCTTGTGCCAGCACAGGACAAATTATGTTAAGTTTGGTTTTATTTTTGTTTCTTTCTTAAAAATAGTGCATAGGAGAGGTCTGTCTTTTTGTTCCTGATCACATAAAGCTTGATCCTTTATAGAAATAACTAGCAGGTTGGGGTCAAAGCAAAGAGCCACATGCAGACTTACCAGATAGGCACAAAAATCCATTAAGCTTTCTTCCCTCCTGTGAGCACCCCTCTCAGATCAGGGACCATCTGGGCCTGAGGATGTAAAATTTCCAACTGAGTGCAGAACTGCAGGAAGCAAAAGAAGAGATTCACAGGCCATTCACCAGAAAAGGACCCACTAGGAGTTACTGCTGTGCCAGTTTCTCTTCCCTCCAAAGTGTCCCCAGAGGTCTTTTTAGATTAGTTTCCCCAGTCCTTGTGGACTGAGTTAATCCCTCTGCGCATGTTAAATGGTTAAACAAAAATTTGCATTTCCCCCCCTCACCTACATTATTAGTTCAGCAAAGATTTAATTTACATCCTTTCTTTGGGATGGAAGAATAAAGGGGCTTTTTGAAGAATGCAGATGAGTTGTTTTTTCTGTGATACGCTACATTTGAAAAACGTAATCGGCATTCCAGAGTAGCTTTTGACTTTGTAATGGTAGCGTTAATTTTGCATCACATGTTTTCACAGTGCATTGGCCTTTAATGCACCATTTATATGTAATTTGATCGACTGTTTTTGCTGCCTTATCAGTTTCACTGTTAAATTCAACTTCTACTTATTGAAAGATTGTGTATTAAGTATATAGAAGATTGACACTTTCTTATATGTAAAAGTTAATGTAAACCAATGTTCAATTCAAAGGAAAAGCAAAAAAATGCAGCGAATATACAAGTTAAATAGTAAAATATTAAGGATGGGATAGTGCTAAGTTTTCAAAAACAGTGTCAAATGATTACACTACATACTTTATATTAGGCAGACTAAGAAATAGCAGATATTGATCAGAAAAGCAAAAATGAGTGTTCTGTACAATGCTGTCTGCTTCAAATAAGCTTTATGCTTTTGTTCTCTTTGCAATTTAAAAATCTAACATTCAACAGACATTGTAAAATCCAAGTTCTTCAATCTGAAGGAGATAATCTATTACAGTAGTTTTATCACTGGAACCGGCAAGCTCCTTGCTTAAAATTCTTGCAAAATTTCTATATTCCTTAAACATGTACATAATCAAGTCTGCACAATCTTTACTGTCCTGTCTGTTCTCAGTACTAAGCATTTCCTTTGTATGTATTTATATATGTTTAACTGAAGATGATTTCTGCCTTGCCTTCCTCAAGGCTAGAAATTCCAGCCATTTTCACTATGGTCTAACAGTCTGTCTTACCTGTCTCTTAACCAGCTTAGGAAACTTTGTGTCAGCCCCTCACTTTGAACACTGAATAGACAGTTTATCTGACGGCAGCTCGCTTTGGAAGCCTAGCAATATATAAAATGAGAAAACTATAATGGAACATCTCTTGATCTTTTTGGAAAGTTTATAATGTGAGCTATAAATGAGAAGTTCTCTCATGGATTGTTTCCTTCACCTTGTAGAATATTAACCACCTTCATTTATTGTTCGTGTCAGATATACACAACTTCAATCATCACTATAGTAAATACTTTTTCTGGGGGTAGTACATCTCAAATTCTAACCTACAAACTGGAATTATAAGTGTGGTGATGAGTAGGTGCTGAGGCAAAAGGTGTACATTTTTGCTACTTCCTATGCATTCTCTGAGATTAACTTCAGTTATGCTTGCTGCTGCAGGCTTGGTGTTGACTAATGCATTACTAGTGAACATACAGAAATGTTTGCTGGAGTGTAATAGCTATAGTAAAGTTATAGAAACAGATTTTGCAGCTGTAAGCTCTTGCACTTGAAAAATCTCTACTAGCTAGTGCTTGGCATCTTTGCCCTAAAAAAAATCATTCCATAAGCTCCAGGCTACCTCTCTTGAGGAAAAATGTGCTTGAAAGATATAGAGGTGCAGAGAGCCTGCAAAACAGACTTCTACTTGCTATACAAACACATATGTTCACAAACACTATTTGCTTTAATATTCATATAGAAATAAGGCTCTGTTCATTAAAACAGTTGACAGCTGCTGAGTACTCATGCAGAATTATCCTCCTATATTTTAGAATTCTAAAAGAAGTGTTATTAAACTTGCTTTGACCTCAGCATGACATGTTTGTGCATGAAATGGCCTTAAGGTTTTTAAAATCAACAGTGATGATAACTCAATGAACACTAAAATGTACACAGTGGAAGGACTCGACTGGCAAGTGCCTCTGAAATACACATTAGAGGAGTCTGGATTCTGAAAATGCACTGAGTACAAGATATTCCTGTAAAATATTCTAGTTTCTCTTTCCTTTTCTCCTTTGAGTCATCTGGAGACTTACTTTTGAAGTAGATGGAAACATGCAGGAGTTATACTTAACAACCAGGAGGATATCTGACACAAAACGGAATAGATGTTTTTGCTACTTTAAGTAATTCAGCATCTAGGAGGTGAAGAATCACTTAATGGAATGCCTTATAAAGGCTGAGAATACAGAATTTGTGAGTCACCATACACTGCCTTCAAATTACATTTGCACGATATTATATAATATTGTGCATAATCACCTGTGGTACAGAATTAATTGTGAGTCAGGTATCTTTTAATGTCATTCATTTATATCTGCCTTGAGAGCTGACTTCCATTCTTCACTGAAATAACCCCTCTGAGCAAGACAGTGATTAGTTTGACAAATTGATGAATAAAATATCTCCATTCCCCTTATGGGACCTCCTCCAGCGTTCATGACAGTTATGGCTAAGTGAAATACATTTTTCAGATTCTTCTTATTCCTTAGTGGCAAGCAAGGAATCTCTTAAATAAAACAGTCCCAGCATATGTTTATCTATTCAGTTTCTGAAACTCTCCCATTATCCTTTAACAGTTAAACTTCACTTTCAATACAAAACTCTGAAATTCAATTAGAAAAAAAACTCACTAGCAGTATGGGAAGTAGAACTTTGCAGTGTACCCAGTAGACCTCTCAACTACAGATAAGGGAAAAGGAGAGCTCCCAAAAGGCCTAGTTACCTTTTAGTGGGAGGTCACCTAAAAACAACTTTTCAATACAGGGGAACAATATTCAAAGTCAAAATCATCTCTGCCTCTAATCCAGATGTCCATATAATCAAGTAACTGAGCTTCACTGCCTCCATTTGAATTGAAAACATGACTTTGTTGCACGTCATTCTCTCCAGACAAAAGTACAATTATTGTCTCCTAGCTTGAGGCGGCCCAAGGTCGTATGACAACTCACCTTGACAAGTTCTACAGTTCTCAGTTCATTAGGAACAAGACTTTACCCTCCAAGTTCAGCTTCACTGCCATCCTAGCTGGCTCATCAGGCTGTAGGCTTATAGGGAACAAACACACACAGGATGGCTTAGGTCTAAGGACACCAGCTGTCCCCAAACATCACGATTGTGCTGATGGACAAATAGAAAAGACAAGTGAGATTAGACAAATGAGACACCTTTCTGCAAGTCTTCGAACACAAGACAGTGCGTCACTCTAACAACGTTAGAGGATTTCCCCAACCTTGTCCCTTAAGGAGATTGTAAAGTAAAACTCCCCCCTTGCTTCCCTACTAAGTAAGCTGTTCTGTTGTATTTCCTCTTACAGACATACTTTTTTTCAGCTTTGCCAATCACTCTGAGTTTGTGTGCTAAGCAGTCAGGTAGAAAAAAATACTTCCTTTTGTTCAGCCAAGTTGTAACTGTATTACAATTGAACCATGATGTGTCAACAGTTTGTCTGTAACTTGAAAAAAAAAAAAAAAAAGAGAGAAATTAACATATCCGCTCTTACTACTAAGATTTCATTGGGGAAGGTGACAGTTTGGGGTTTTTTTTAATCAACAGGTATATTGGACTAATAAACCCCCAAAGATAACAGCAGCAATCAATGCTTACCTCAGCTGGACTATGCATTTTTGCTTCCTCTCTCCCTCTGCAGGTTCATGGTTTAATTGTAGAGGGTAAAAATTTGGTTATTATGACAGAAGATGCTGTCACCCTTTAATGCATTCCTGACCATGCCTACGTCCTGGTGAGAAGATTGGTTATAGTACTGTCAAGACACCTGAGCATAAATTATTAGGTCACTTTCCCCTAAATATGGGAGGTATAACTAACATAACTAGGAAGGCACTCTGGACACATTTAATGGGCTCTGTTTCCTTTACCTGATAACCGTATCAGGGCCTCATGGGCACCTTGATATTGGTAACTTTATAGTCTCTATACTTCCTGTGATACTAAGAATTTACCCTATGAAAAGAGATACACATCTTACCAGATATTCTATTTTACTAGAAAGTCTGCATCCCTACCAAGAGTTACAGTTTGACTTCTTGCCCAGTGGAAGAGAGGCTGGAAATGAACACAGTCAAGTCTACAGCCCATAAGAGGGCAAAAGTAACCCATTCAGAAACCAGAAGTAGGCCTTCCCAGGTTTAAGTTCAAAATTCTTGAGAAAATTTATTGTCCTTACCAAAGGGGAGAAACTCTGAATAAGCAGTAAAGAGAACTGCTCATATCAGCTCAAAGGAGCTGGATATCCCCCTCACAAACACCAGCGTCCACAAACAGCAATGTGTGTGCCTGGTAAAGAAGAGCTATACCCTGGCTCTCATGTTCTGTTGTTGCATCTATGACTATTACTTGCATCAGAAGAGAAATGGAAGAAATTTCATCTTCCTGACTTCATAAGTATTGTTAGAAAGCTAAAGGCATAGAATACAACACACTAATCTGGAGCCATGATCTGTTACTATTACCTTTACTCACTGTTCTGCAGCTTGCAGGTCATGGTTCAAACCACAGTTCTTTCATTAGCAGATTTCAAAAGCACTGTGTACCTCACCATGCATTTTTAGCTCTCCGTGTCCATCCTACCTAAACAATTTAAAATTCTTTTCTTAGAAACCAATAATATCAGATGCTCATCATAAGAGGACTCACAGGAGTCACTTAAGGTTTTCATGTATGGTGGAATACTCCCACTCACATCCTGAAGAACATGGGGAGGTTCAAACAAAAGGATCTGACCACATGTCTGAGACTAAACCAGCAATGCATATCATCTTCTGCCCACACCATACTCCTAAAAATGTCTATTATGAAGCAAGTTCCTTTCCATCTGCATGAAAAACTCACTATTTTATGTTATCAGTCTTGCTAGAGTCCAATAGAAAAAAGCAAGAAATTGTTAGTGGCAAACCAAGTCTTGAAATGCTTTCCACCAAAGACACACAGAGAACCTTGCAACATTCCTGTGTAAACATTTAGGAATACGTGTCCCTTCTGACTACTCCACTGGCACTGCATCCTCAGACTTTAATCACTTCATCCTCTCTCAGATACTAAATGGTACTAGGCTTCATTCTGTAATGTCATTTACAATGTTTTTGAATGCTCTACATAGGTTTACTGCACCCTGGGAAAGTGCTAGTCAGGAAATTATGTAAGAAATCAACCGTCTTTTGTTACTGCAATGCTGGCAGTTTTCCAGATCTTTACATCACTAATTGCATGTGATTATTGACAAAGAAAAGAGAGTTCGTCTAAATGTGATACTAAACAATGTAATGAACGTCATTATACAGATACAGAATACATAATTTGTAACAATAGAGGCCCCAAATCTGAGGTGTCTTGGTAATCTGTAATGATAGAAAGTAAACAATTCTTTTCATTATGTAATTCTAGATTTTTCACCAGTCTATTCCAAATTCCTCTTGTCCTTGCATAGTGGTTTTTCAAACGTGCTTTGAGTGACAAAAGAACATTTACATTAGCAGGATGGAACTGTTGAGTCTTGTATCTTCCCCACCATCACCCATGAAGAACTGTCTGCTTTTTAAAGACCATCATCAGTTGTGACTGTTAGTTGCAGACTTGTATAATTGCTACGCTTTATGAATAAAGCTGTTTGCTTTAAAGTGCCATTTACTGGTTTCCTTCCCTAATGTGACACTATAATATTCTTTCCTGTACCAAAAGCAGAGTGGTTTGGGGGCGTTACAGGACACTAAAACTGAAATCTACACTGATGGAATTGCTTCTGTATAGTTACGTAATAAGTAAGTGTAAATTTTACAATGGAAACCACTGCCAAAGCAGTGAAAGCTGTTCAAAACCTCGGATTTTGTTCTAGGCATATTACTAAAGTCACAGGCTGTTTCCTGCTTTTGGTGTAGCTAGACACATGAAGATTCACAGATCAAACTCATTCACTGTACTTGCTTTTTCACAATTCAGACTCATATTCAGTCACTTTTGAGTCAAAATCTCACATCATTAAAAAGACTGAATGCTAAATCATTCATTTAAAGGTAATTCCGTTTGATCACCTTAATAATGTAGACACACGTAAGGAGGTTACAGCTGGGTAGTGTGGTGGAAAAGGCAAAAGTAATTTGCTAAAAATTCAGCTAAGAAAACAGTAAGTTTGCTCTTTGCTAATGCCATCATCACTGCTTTTGTTCTACGCATGCGAACAAAGTAACAAGCATAGCTGCATGAAAAACAATAGCGGGGCACAGGCTACTCTTCCATTGGTAAAGTGCTCTTTGCTATTGTGCTCTTTGTTTTAAAACTGAAAAGGAGATACTTCCCAATATACAGTAAAACAAATGAAAAAAAAGAATAAAGTTACTTCAAAAGTGACTATTTAAAATGTAATTAGAAGAATGCTCAATACTTCATTATATTGCAAAAGGAGAAACCTCCGTCTTGAAAACAAATAAGACTTTGCACATCAATCATTTTTAAAAGAATTATGATTCTATATTTAGAAAAGAAGTCAGACACTGGATTTCACAACCATATGTGGAAGTCATTAAAGGGAAAACTGGGTGGGATTGCCAAGGCAGTGTGGGGCCAAGAATCGCTTTTTTTTTTTTAAACCCACCCCAGAACACTTTAGGGGGAAGTTTCACACGACTCTCCTCTGCAACTATTGCTAAAGTAAATTTGACTAGTAATACGCAAAATCTGGCAGCGCTGGACTGCTCCAGAGACTGAGTTATGCTGACAGCACCAGAACTAGTCAGGCAGTTCTGGGACAGTTTCCCATGGTACTGCCCATCCTCTGCTAGCTTGTGAATAAATAGGAAATTTCAGTCTAATATTCCAATGCAATTTATGAGATGAATAGACAGTAGATGGAACAGCAAGACTTCCCAATCTTCCCTTGGAAGTGCATGAGAGGATTTTCACAGTCAATAAGCAGTGCATGTTAGCCAGAATTTTACTGTGAAAATTTGTGACTATATTGTCAACATAGATAAAATGAATGGCCTGGATATGCGTTGTTACCACTTTCTTCTGAATAAGTGTACCAAGAATAGCAAAAAGGGTCTTGCTCATAGCCCTCAAAATATTATTTATTAGTTCCTTCCTTTTTGATAAAAGGTTACACCTAGTGAAAATTTTTACAACTTAAAAAGCCAAACAGTAGGGGGTTTGAGCCCATCCAATTCTGCCAAAAGAGATATACGGTCATGCTGGCATTTAGTCTGTCCAATCCTTTGCACATTCAGAGCAGCTTATCAATATTAATTGTCAGAATGTTGGTACAAGACAAGCAAATAGAAATATGACAAGCAGATGCTACAAACAGCACTGTGTTCAATTACATCATCTTATTGATATCGTTGCTTTTCCCTAATATTTTCAGCCTGGATAACACAAATTAACTTGCATATTCTCAATAAGCTGTACACATCTCCATAACTAATTAAAAGTTGCAAAGTAAATGAATTGTCGGTGGGAGGGGAATGGAGCAGACCATTCCCTTGTAAGATTAAAAAACATTGTAAGATTTTCATTTGAAAACTATGCCCTGCAATTCCTAAACTTCCTTTTCATCCCAATGTTTCCCAGATACTTTGTCCTTTACAAGACTATTTGCCTCTGGAGAAAACACAGTATTTCCACTCTTCAAGCATTACAACTTGGCAGGGTAGAAGAGGAAATAAAGCGTATTTAATTAAGTGAAAAGTGCAAGTTGCATTTAGAGACTGAAATAATGCAGAGAGCCTAAGAGTGAATGTTCTCCTCTATTAAAAATGGCATAGAGGTTTTAAAAGCCACAGCTTGTCAGCAGTCTTCCTTTTCATCAGTGAAGGAGCACGGTGGCTCCTTAAAAGAATGTCTGTGTGATCCTTCCATTCTCTAAGGCAAAATATGAGAGGGGTCAAATGACTCACTACACATCAAGACCTCACAGGGCCCGCTAACACTGCGTCCCCAAGCAAAGAGTTACCACATGTAGAACTCCTCACAATACTCCCATGGGATGATACACACCAGAGGAACCAAGAAGAAATTGGGAAACAGGCTGAAAACTGGAACCCTGGGAAAGAGACTGAAAAGGCTTAGACTCTAAAAGGACAAAACATATGGGTTTAGTTTACTGTTTGCCTTCTCAGCAAAACAGCAATCAAGTTGTCCAGAACTAAAAGCAGTTCTGGTAGTAAGTCATATTCCCACTACCTGGAATGAGGGTGTTGTTGCTTAGTGGTGTGTGTTCATACACTCTTGAAGAAATGGGGAACAATTCTGTATGCCAGTACACCAATGGAGATTTCCCAACTAATATCTTTATATTCTTCTTCTCAAAATCAGCCAGGACAGTCACATTTCAAAGATGACAGCTGTATTCACTGATGGATTTTTAGACTAACTACTCATGCAGTGACTCTTTAGCTCTTTTCTGTCACATTATAAAACTGCAAGCATTAGAGATCTTGTGTACACCTGCACAGAGAAAGTATTTCCCATGTACTTAAGACATACCAATACAGGATGTACTCCAAATAAGGTATTATTTAATCACTTCTGAAGGCACTGGCTTTAAGAGATTACATAGTATGCTCCAACCCCTACATAAATGTGGCATTTATCTGGATACTGGGATTTGTTCTAGACTCTGTTGCTTGCCAGCTGTTATTCTGGGAGACAGGTAATGTAAATAATTAACAGGCAGCATATTCTTCCAGCTGCTAATGCTGTAAAATAATTTCTCAGAACTTATCCCAGAATTAGATTTAATACTGATTATTAAGCACTTGATAATGTGTGATAAAAGACAGACAACTGTAACAGAACAAAGAGTGCACAGGAAGTGCTGATTTTTATCTTACTGGCTTTCTGCCTCTATTTTCATAAATACTTCAGGACTGATGACAGTAGATTAAAAAGCATTTTTTTGCATGCAGACAGTAGTTCTCTAGCCCTCCATCCTGCATTTCTATCACATCTCTGTTAACAGTGATATGTTTTCATTAGTGATGGGCATCAGTAGCTATTGCCACAAGCTGAGTCACATTCAGGTGTGCACTGCTGTTGCGAAACAGATGTTTCCCTCTTACAGCTAACCACACGGACTGGCTGTTCCACACAAAAACTGTCCACATCCGGCTCGACAGGCCAAAGACAGTCATCAGTACACTCAGATCCATTCCTTGTACATCGGGCATTTTTATGAGCCACCACATATTTCTGAGGTGGAATCCACCAGGTTTGGATTTTTACACTTACTTGTCAGAACCAGTGGATCCTTCCCTGAGGTTTTCTCAGGCCCGAGAGCTGCAGAAGAGTCCACTGTCACTGCTCACGATAGAAGTTGTTTTAGCCCTTGCAAGAGCCAACAACTTCATGTAGGCTTCTAAGCAGATATTGATACCAGTGATGTTCCTAATGTAGACACAAACTTACCCGTATCTGGAAAAACAAGCCTTCCACAAATGTTTAACCATCAGGCACTCTGCAAGAATCTGCATCTCATCATCACTTGCAGCTTGCCCAGCATCTGGAATCAGTGAATCCAAGTTAATGAAGACTCACTATTTAAGAGAGAGATCAGTTCACAATTAAAACTACACATCTAAAATGGGAGTTTAAAATTAGTGTGTCTGTAGGTTTGTTTAAGCTGGAGTATGCAGAAGTTGTAGTATATATGGATTGGAGCACATTCTAGTAATTTATGTAATTAACAAAGATATAAAGTTCTTTAAAGAAATTAAAACTGCAGCCCCACATACTATCTCAAACTTTGTCCAGTCACCCAAGCAATCAGTCGCCCTAGTATATTTGTGGACTTCAACTTTAAAAGCATTAAACAGACTCTAATCTAGTGAGATACTATGTTGACTTTGTTAAGAGCACAATTAAGCTACTGGTCCTTGAAATCTTCACCAAAAACTCTCCAAGTTTGTTTAAATGTCACTAGTGACACACTGACAAATCCAAAAATATCCATTGCTCTGTAAGAGTTAAGCATTGTGGACATAGCAGATCTTAAGAGCTGAAGGCACTCAGTACTTGGATGCAATTCCTGGAAAAGCTTCAGGAAGCTCTTTTGTTAACAGTGTTAAATCAGTGGATATCATACCTTTTCAGTTACAGTTAGCTGATTTTTTCAGTACCTGCAGAGGTTTCAAATGTCTTTTTTTTGTTAAAACTGAACTACCAATTCTGACCATTATAAGGTTACTAGATTGTATTTTGCTTGTATGGGAACACGTGCATGGTGTTCTGAGTATCTGTACTATTCCTGCAAAACCAACCTGGAGACTGCACTGACCTCTACTGAAGTTTAACACTGCACGGTAGTATATAAAAGCACTGTGCTGGGGCAGCTGCTTAAAGATGAGGTAACTCATGTCTGGACTTGACATATTAGATGGCACACAAGTCAGTAGCCTGAAAATGTCAGTAGGTACCAGTTAAACTTGCTTTCCTATCCGATGATCTCTCATTCCTAGCTGGAAAAACCCCAGATGAAAGTTTAGCTCTAGGATCTGAAAGATTGTTCTTTTTTCTAAAAAAAATGTATTTTTATTGTAACACCACTACCATGGGACTACTGAAAGTTATGAAATTTATAATTCTTTCCTAAACAGAAGCTGAGGGATGGCAACAATAGGAGTCCTTCAGTATGATCGACATTCTATTGACAGAGGTGAAAAAAAAAAAAATCCAAGTGAAAGAGTTTGTTAGAACACGAGAGACTATGAACTTTGGAGACTTACCCAGGCTACAGACTACACAGTAGTGCCTTGCCTTTGTAGGCTTTCTCTGTACAACCCCACAATGTTAAAACAAACAACAAAAAACCACCCTGAAAAAAACCACACTAAAACAAAAGTGAGGGGAAAAAGACTCATACCCGCTCCTGAGTGGAAAGCAGCTATTGTTCACAAACACTGCAAGGAACAAAAATCTCCTTCCATGAAGCAAACAGGCCTGCCTTGAGATTGGAAGAAGCAGATGATATTTTGCACATGATTAAACCTGAATCTCAGTCTACAGCCATCAGAACTCAGTGTGTTTTCAAAGATGTTCTGATTAATCAAACTGCCTAATTAAGAGTGTTTTGAGTGTCTCTGCTGTAGTAATTAAGTGCCTTTACTGTTGCCTTCTAACATGCTTCATTTTAAACTGTGACTGGATAGAAGCCTGACTGTGTTGATAATCCAGTTATGCCTTGGGAATTACTGTGTACCAGTTGATTAGATTAAGAGATGAAGGCAGAGTTAGGTACCACTTGCCATAGCCACATCATTGTAGGCTTCTCTAAGCGTCACAGGGTTTGCTGAAACAGACTATGCAGACAAATTCTAAAGAGACAGATGATATGGGCAAGAGCATTCCTTTGCTGTTTAGGTTAATCTGTGAATAAGCAAGGCAGGAATTTAAGGGAGAGGTATCATATTCTCTTTCATTAACACAGACTAACAAGCTGGCCTAATAAAAATACACACAAATCCCACTTTCAAAATTTTGTTCTGCTTCTGTCATCACTGGATGAACCAAAATAAGCCACAACATCAGGAATATTTCTTTTTCTACTCTAACTACACAAAATAAGCTGTGTAGTTACTTTCACCAGCTATAACTATACCATCCATGCTTAAAAGTACATCCAAAAAAAAAGCAGCAAAAGGATGTGATTGTGCATGGGATTACCCATGCATGCTAACGCACTACCAGACACTACATTTGCAGTTTTTATAATTAAATAAACTATAGGTAAATATCTAGACCACTTCTTTATCCCTATCACAATAAAAATTGCAACTGCTCTATAAAATTTACAAGGGAGAAATTATATGCATTAATTATTATCTTTTTTAAAGATACGCTTTTTGGTGGTAGGGACAGATATTTGCAGCTAATTTGCTTCACATCACTGTACATTTTTCAGACATTTCTCCCAAGTATTTTAAGAGTGATTGAGCAGTAATTCCAAAACAATTCTCAGAAATTCTTTACCATGTATGGACATAGACTCTTCCTCTCCCGCCTCCTTTTTTTTTTTTTTCCCCAGAATACTCTGCAACTTACCAAATGAGTATAAGATTTCTGATGCAACTTGAAATTAGACTGTGTTCTAGGTTTGCAAATGATTGATTATTTCTGTTTGGGTTTAGTAGTTCACCATTCAAGAAGAAACATTACTTACCAGTTAGAGCGAGGGCTGCAAGTCAAGACACAAGGCTCAATTCCCACTAGTGTT
Source organism: Aramus guarauna (assembly GCA_013400195.1). Taxonomy (NCBI): domain Eukaryota; kingdom Metazoa; phylum Chordata; class Aves; order Gruiformes; family Aramidae; genus Aramus; species Aramus guarauna. The sequence goes on along the minus strand of VXBL01005980.1, from coordinate 105,262 downwards.
CAAGACCTGTGAATTCAAACACTTATCTACATTTTAAGTGCCTTATTTTCCATTATATACCAAATACTTCATGAAGATAATATAGCACAGGACAAAATGTACTGTATACACACACAAAAATAAACCAGCTAATAGTAAAAACTTTGAGACTCACTGTTCAATATTAAGACCTACTTATGCTTCTATTCTATAAAACGTTCATAAATATGCATGGGTTTGTTTTGGGAAAGGAAAGAATTGTTGCTGAAATGAAAGTTCAGGGCACACAGCTCTTCACTGATGGATGAAGATAACATGCAATTTGTTTTTAAGCAAATTATAAAATGCCTGATTACTAAATTATGAATTAGTGAAAAATCTCACATATTTCATACATTGCTGTTAAATAGCTTATTCTAAGGTGATACAGGATCTATTTGTAACCAACCTCCAGTCTTGATATTTCTACAAGATTTATAAAAATTGATTTAATAACATGAAAATTGTAGTTTAATAAAGAGCCTGTTACAGACTTTAAAAGAAACAAATTTGTGATTGTTACTGTCGGGAGACTGATTTTAAAACATAAACCGTGGAACACACTGCTTGGTTTTGCCAAAGAAACACTCCTGCCTATTCCCTACCTGGGTAATGATACTTTCTTTTGAGATGCGTATGGATAAATGCCTCAAGGAACATTTTCACAAGCAACAGTTACAGATTTAGTGGCAGTAACCCATACACAATACAGAACAAGCAGAAAATCACATATTTCTCTAAGTCACTGACCTCCCCAGATTCAGACAGAGGTAGTAAATTAACAGATGGCCTTATGGCCACAAGAATCAATAGAAGACACAAACCACAGATACTATTAAATGCTGGACTTTGGGACCAGGCATTGATTTTTATTATCAAACTATATTACTGCTGCAGGCACAAGATTCACTACAGACTTCTGTTCTGTATTGATCTTGTTGAACAGCAATCAAGAGTTCAGTGTTTAACGGCATGCAGCTCAAACTGAAGCTCCTGCTTACTGTGCAGAGGTTTTAATCAATTAAGTCCTTACATCACATATTCTCATTCACTCTGTGCAACTGCCTTGCATAAAAACATAAAAGAATGATAATGTCATTGTTATCATTACTACTCCATGAAATTCCCTTTACTTATTAATTTAGTAACATTTATAGATCTTCAGTGGGCAAGGCTTTAGAAGCAGTCTAAAAATTGTCACAGATTTTCTGCATGACTTCTCATCTTTGCAACTTGGAATTACACAACTGTAATGAAAGACAAATTGAAGTATTGGAGAGAATAATTCCTTCAGTTACATGGCACACTGACAGTCAACTTGAACTTATTACACAGTGTCCAATTAAGATTTTTTTGCCATGTAGAGTTTTAAATGGCCTCTATTAGTCACAGCTACAGCATCAAAGATAATAAACCCTTTTCCTATACAAATGAAGTATACTTTATCTTTGGCAAAGATGCCAACGTGAAGCTGAAAAATGACTAACAATTACCGACTTTGCTTTATATAGTCTCTTCAAATTGTGCATGACTACTCTTGTACATGTAATTACACATACAGAAAGTCAATCTGTTTTTACCTTTGAAATCTCTTCATAAGGATAACTTCTAAGAGAGACAGTGTTACTACCATAAACGCTGAGGAACAAAAGCCTGAATCAGTTCTCACACACCTGCTGCATCCACTGCAAAAGTAGAGAGAGATATAAAGTATAATTATGTGGAAGGTTAGATTTTGAGAAGACATTTAAGTAATTAAGAATTCCTGTTCATGATATGAAATGAACTATTAAAATCCATTTGTGTGAAAAGCAAGCTGGAGAACGGTTAAAATATAAACAAAATATGAGATTATTCCTCACAAATAATATGAAGCAAAATATAATAAATCATGACATAACTTGAAATGTTAAAAGGAAGGAAAGCAAAGAGACTTAAGGCTTGCAGGCAACCAATGATGATTGTAAACATGAAGTGACAGCATAGTCTGAAAGAATTTAGATACATTGCTAGCAGATAGACAGTACTACACAACAGGAAAGTAGCTCCCTTGATACAAAGTATGAATATTAGCTAACTAGATTAGGTGTAAATAGCTTTTCATGCCTTCCTATTAAAAGTAAGGGCAATTGGGATCACTTTACAAAAATAGCTGCTGATTAAAAAAAAAACAAGTAGTGGACTCTGGGTAGTTCTCAGATTAGTCAGTCTGAATCTTAGCACATAGATGTGAGAGTAAAGAGAGTTTTGATCGTATAAAAGTAAAAATTATTTGTGAAAAATGAAGGATGACTAGAAATGAAGAAAATAGGAAAAAATGACCACAAAAAAAAACCCAAACAAAAAACACCAACAAAAAAAAAGGTGCTGTCCCTTAGGTCTGCAACCTCTGAAGAATTAGAAAAGTGAACAATAAATAGCAAAGTGCTTCCTGAAAAACCTAAGTGACACTTTTTTTAATGCTGAGAAAACCAGGAAACAAACTAAAGCAGATATAATACATTTTCTATTTAAACATGAAAACCTGTTTTCCAACACTGTTGAAACTGTTTAGCTCTTTCTCCTCTGAGAAGAATGTTCTGTACAATGTATGCCATGAAGTATTCTTTGAAATTGCAGGTGGCAGAGATATGAAGGAATACAGAGTAAGTTTCTGATAAGAAATGATAATTGGCCACAGTACTGAAGCAAACTCCTACCCAATGTTGTGTGTTAACTACCAGTACTTACCACCTCTGTAAACAAAGTCTTAACAAAAGGCACATTCAGTTGTTTTACTGTGCTGAAATCACTGTCAATGTAGTTAAAGCAGAAAAAACTATTACCAGGAAGTGATATGTGCAAAGAGCAAAAGAAAATACATTTCTGGAACACAAGACAAGAAAAAAAAAAAAAAGTTAAAATAAAGATGAGAAGGAAATGCAAGAAGTAAAGAGCTGTTTGTTGTTTTTCCCACCCTTCTCATTGAGCTGCGTGCTATATACACGGTGACATTGATTCTATGGATCATCTACAGTACAAAGTAGAGAACACGTCTGTAAAGTCGTTTACTGGTAACACAGATTGTATGTTTATATGAAATGGCAAATGGTAACAAGTGAGAGCCCAGGCAGGAGGTCATTCACAGTACTTTTCCTCTGCTTCAGCTGGCTGGGAAGCAGTGTAGATCGCTGCGGACACAGCAATTGGCTGCCGCCATTGATACCCAGGTAACCTAAGTCAGTGCAGATTCTTCTGTGTGGGTACCTGCCAATACCTTCAAGAAGCTTCTGTTATTCAATTATGAGCAACTCCTGAGCAACTCTAGCCAATAAACATAATAATACAGAAGTTTAGGTGTACTGTGTTGGTTCCCTATCCAAGACAGTTTGTCAAAATCCTTTATGAAGTGACATTCCAGTGAGAATTACAGGCTACTGGAGCCACAGGTATCAGGAACCTTCACACCACCAAGGACTCCTTGGCTAACAAACATCGAGAGTAACCACTGTCTGGATGATTTGGGTTATTAGTCCATTTAGTGATAGACAATAATAAACATCTCTTCACAACTACATTGCTTTCTTATTCAAGACAAGTCACACTGGACAACTATAAAACAGGGAGAAAAGCTCAACTATAAAAAATTTGCATGCCTATAAATCTAAGAAACGCTATGAAACACTACGAATCCCTCCCTTGCTGCCCTAAGGTTTCTGTGCTTAAATGCTGGATCATAAGTGCATCTGAACACATGGCTAAATTGATCAAATTTTAGAATTGCTGAACAAATTATATCCTTACTCCACACAAAGCGCATACTCTTTCCCCACAGCCCTCACTCAGAAAATGCTTCAAATTAAGTTGCCACAAATATGAAAATAATCATTCTGCTCACACTTTACAAGGTCTGAATGGCAACAAACACTTCATTTATAATGTGGCAGTATCTTCTGGAGGCAGGCTAAGATACTGTAAAGGGTAATGATTTTAAGTTAACATTCAACTTGCATGTTCCTTTGCCACAGTCTGAGCTATCTACCAGCGAAGGGATTCAGAGACCGCAAATTTCTGCATTTCACCTAGAGGAGCTTGTTCATGCAAACCATCAAGGTCAGGCACCAGAACTGGTCAGCTGTGGCAGATCAGAACTCAGCATGGCCCAATAGGCTTTAACAGGTAAGAAATATTACTAATATGAGCAGATAGCATGCCACACATTAAGATTCATTAGGAGTTTACTTAGGAAGCCCAACACTATTAGTTTTGTAATTCCCATCAGCATGACCTGGATTTTACTAATGCCTCACAAACTGACTTGTGCATGGTGCTCCCCACGTTTCCTATTTTATATCGCTAAAACAAACATGAGACACTACGCACCTCAAGCACATGGAGCCAAGCTAATATTTTAAGGGAAGAACCAACACCATGGATCCATCAGGTTATTCAACAGCAATAAATGTTTCTAGATCTAATGAAGCATGAATATTATACTAGCCATACAAGGTTGCTGTTTCCCCCTTATGTCACTAAGCAGCACATAAAATGAATCTAATGCAGTATGCTAAGGTGATGATCAAAACAAACCTGAAAGTACCAGGGGAAACCCAACCTGCACACGATCCTTCAAGCATCATAGAAGAGTGATTTGTTCTTAAAAGAATTTAATTAAACAAACAGGTTTTGGCAGATGATCAAGTGTAATACATTCACAAAGGATGGAAAAGACTTGTACAACCGATAGGGCTAAGAGGAAAGCAACATTGCCTTTCTAAAAAGATTTAGCTCCTCATACCATCAGCAAGAAAAAGCCATCAAAATTTGGCTGCTCTTTCAGATGCATTCCACTTCCTTTCATCTTGAGTGAGCTCTCCTCAGGCTCCCATGGAAAAGCAGCTTTTTATTGGACAGTAATAAAAACAAATAAACTGCGAAGCTAATATAAAATTCAGCTCCTTTTAAAATCTCAAAATAAGACCTATTCCCTTCCTCCACCCACCAAACCTTGCCAGATAAGAGCTAAGTAGTATTGGGTAATACCGAGCTAGAAGAATGAGCTTTTCAGGGAAGAACATCTTTGCTCTTATTTTCCAGAACCATGGTTGTGGGCTGTTTTGTTTTTGTTTTGTTTTTTTTTTAAAAAGTCAGTGTCTTGCAGCCAAATTGAAGGATACTGAAAGGTCAGTCTAGAGACTCTGTGCCCAAGTCATAAGCAAACCAGGACTTCACTAGCCTTTATGTTTCATAGCACAGCATGGAAATTATCTGCGCTGTACACGATAAATTAGTGTCTCTGTTATTGTATACAATTGTGCTTTATAAATGAAAATTTAGACTCAGAACACACAAGATGTGCGTGATTCTATCACAAAGAGTACTTTATATTAAAACAAACTCCCCAAAACAGCATCCATACTCTCTGTAAAAAAATTAAAAAACCCTGCAGGATCACCCAAAATCTCACTTCTTTTCTGGAGTTGCTCCTGTTGCTTTTTTTCTTATCAAGATTGTTCCCTATTGTACTAGAATTCATTTACAGTTATAAATATTTTTTCCTACTGTACTCTTTCTGTGAACAAAGGCACTATTACTCAGCACCATTTGCTACCTTTCACTACTCTCTGCAGAGACTTCACTCTTTATTCAGGCATCTATTCTGCAAGAGGACAACATGTTGTTCTCTCTTTGTTTCTCCAAAACAACAACAACCACCACCACCACAAAAATATTATCCACATCACCAGAGAAGTGGCAGTGCAGCTCTGAGGAAAAATCATGTCAATAAGCAAGGACTAAACATACTTTACATTTGGGCTGGAAAAAAAATGCCAAACCATCCCTGACACAAAGAAAATTAACCACATTTTCAGATGCTGTTATGCCTCCATTTGACTATGGAACATAGAGGAGGGTGCTCCATCATCACTGATATTTATTTCCAGTCGTGGGCGTGAAATGATAACTGACACCCAGTGGGAAATGAAGCACAAAGTATTTAATTGCCCACCTGTGCTCATACCTACATCATGCTAAAAATTCTGAAGGACATGACAGCCTTGTCTACATTCCTGTTATAATCCCCAAAATCCTGCAGTCAGCAAGGACAAGCTTGCTGAGAAATTAATTCAGCCAAGTCAAATGTCTTTCCTGGTATGGATGTGGCCATATGGTTTCCCATGTTATACATTTATAGCTACTTTAAGACACAAAGAAATAAATACATGCATTTTCTCACTGACGTGCCTGAAAGATTCATTATCAGTAATATTATTGTCCTCAACAAATAAGTGTTACCTTCTTATATATACGTTTGTAAATTAATTTCTAAACTAACAAAAGAAAAATCTGATGCAGAACTCAGGCTCCACATAAAGCATTTCCTGTAAAGGAAACTCGCAGAAGCATCACTACTCTGACTGGTCTGTGTACGGCACAGCAAGATTCTGGACCTGATCGCTTACCGCTGAGGATCTTTTCCGGCACCTTAGGGCTCTGCAGTCTGTGCAGAGCATTAACAAATCACACCGCTCTTTGTTTAAACCAGAGTAACATTTAAGACCTAATTTACCCTTTCTTTACATACATGCAAGTGACAGTAAGGTGTGTATCACCTGAAAATCAGATCCTAGAGTTGTGGAAATGGAGGTAGGAAGGAAGAACTGCTGAAAAACAGTAGGAAGGAGTGATGACTCTAGGGAGGGTCTTATTGGCTTTCAAGAAGCAAGGAGAATATTGAGAAGGAAAGAAAACAAGAGTCAGGTAGAAAAGCAATGCTGAGAGCACTTGACAGTGAGGAGTAGGTATTGGATACACACTGTATTTGATACTGAAGGACTGTATTTGCTCTGTGAAGAACATGAAAACCACAACAGATGTGAATCAATTTAGTTTAAACAGACATCATTAGGACAGATGCTGAAATAAATTGCAAAGTGTGTAAAGTCAGTACTAATACAGAACACAGGCATTCAATTAATCTCACCTATCTCAGTACTAAGACTAGTAGCAGGTGATTTTGTGAAGGCTGGAGCAAGAGAACTTCAAATTGTCTAATCTCAGCTGCAGCCCTCAAGCATTCTTCTCCTATAATCATGGTTTGCTGTGGGAGGATGTGGGGGCTGTAATTGTCCCATAGAGGGCTTTTGATGGATGATTGTATTTCAAATATCTGGGTCTGTGATTCTGTAAAGTTTACTTTGACTTAGTATTACATTAAAATAAAACAAAGCACTCGGAACACTGCCAAAAATTTGTGAACATGGCTGCTCCTAAAAAGATGCACTGCAGAAGGAAAGGCTTTTTACTTTGTTAATGTAATTTTAAATAAAATTAAAGATAACAAGTAAATACAGTGAATTTTACAGAAGTCTTGGATGCAGGGAATCATCTGCTATGAAAGTTAAGCAGAAAATTCAGTAGAGTCTCTTTGACAGAAGAAGTGAGTAAGAGTCCAGGAGTCTCTTTCCTACATCACCTTTCTTAGGTGGACTTTGCTTAAGTAATTGAAAAAAAAACAATCGTCCCAAGAGATTCACATTAGGCCTTTGCAGAGGTTATAAGCAGAGTAGCAAAACCAAACACACACCTATACCTCAGCTGCTGTTGTACAAAGCCTAGTACACAAAAAGAAATGGGTTTGTTTTCACCTAAAGGTTTGAATGGGTTGGCCAAGATACAATGAGGAGCAGAACTCAGTTACAAAGTTTTAAACAAGTACATCTAGTAGAGTTTTTCTCTCCAAGGCCTTGGTCTAACCTGAGCAGGTAATAAGCAGCAGATCCACAACCACTTGATTTTGCTCTTAGTGTCATAGAGTTATATAATCTGTTCTTAAATTGTATTTAACCACCTTAAAGGAAAAAAAAAATAATCACAGGCTCAGAAACTATTTTGTTTACACTGTTAACTCCGTAGAAATCAATAAAGTTACTCCTGATTTTCAAACAAAATCAGTCCCAAGCTATTTAAAATTTACACAATGTGCACAATTGAGCACTTTGTTTTCTGAGATAAACAGATCAATAGATGACCTGAAAATGGCATTCAGGAATAGAAATCTTACTTGCAAAGCTGTCCTATTGTAAGTCTCTTCCTTCACTAACATAGAGCACGCTGACTACTTACTGTTTACATTTAACTTTCTACATTAAATGCTGAAGTCACAAATCCACCTACTTACCATATGTAATTGTAGCATACAAATGCCAAGCCACTTGAGGTGCTATTGTTTTTTTGGTAAGTGACATTTTTATGGCATCTCCACAACAGCACAAAGATCACTTCACCAGAACTCAGTGGTTATCATTTGCCAAAAGAGTAAACAGCAACGGCTTGCAATCAGAGCACAAGAATTGTGCTCATTGGCAATATGATGTATGACACTGATGCCTACCCAGTGGTACAGGAAAATATGCTTGTTTATAACAGTATTTAAAATATGCAAGAGACTAACGGTATTTTAAGCTTTCAAATGCTTATATTATACATTATACACAAAGGTGATATGAATATTCATATAGTCCAGGCCTCCATTTTAAAGTCACTACTCTGGCTGCTTCTCTTAACAGAGACTGCTGTTACAAAATGGAAACCAACTAGCTCTGGATGCAAATTCATACCAGTCAGTACAGCTACTCATACGTACCTTGAAGTTATTGTTTTGTTTTATTTTGTTCCAACCGTTTTGATGAGCATCAGGTAACTATTTGATGATGTTACATATGTCACGCATATGTGCTCCAAATTAAATCTGTACAAAAAAGCAAATGAATTTTTTAGATTATACTTTGGAAGAGGAAATGAAGTTGCATTCTTGGCTTTCTTCGATACAAGACTTGTTCTTTTTGGAAATGCTCATAAAGCAGTCAGTTAGCTCAAGATAATGCCATATGTTCAAAGTGAAAAAACCACTTCTTTCCCAAAGAGGCATGTCAGGACTATTGGTGCTGGAGAAGGAAGACATATCTGATTCACTGCCAGCGTCTGAACTCTCCAAACACTGCTGATCAGGGCTGCAAGAACTGAGCTCAACACCAGAGCAGCTATTTATTTTTGTTAACTTGTTCATAGTTTCCCAACTTTTTGACTTAAATCGTCATTATGAAATTTTAGTCTTCCCATCTTTCACAGTCTGACTATACCTTTTCCCCCACCAGAAGTGGCATATGAGTGATATTCGTAGTTCTACTGCACATTCATAGCGCTCATTTTGCAACACTAGCTTGAGTATCAGCATCCATGAGCGAGCATGCACTTACATCTAATTAATGAGGTTTCTTATTTATAATTCATTAACTCTCTAAAACGTTTCAGTGCATAGTTTTCATGAATTTAGGGATCCCAGATGGAAGCCTTTAAACATCTTTAATCTTTCAACCCAATATTGTGACCTATAAGGCTCCTTTTTCATCTAAAACTTCTATTACCTTCCTTTGACATCCTGACATGTTAGTTCCAGCCACTGCCAATGCTCGAGGGGCATGGAATTGACTGCTGTACTCTGTTAAGGCAGGAAGAATTTAGACTGCAGTTCATGAGAATGAATGGTTTTCTAAATAAATAATCACATAGTGGAATTTATTCCCCCCCCAGTTGCAATCCTGCCCCACCCACTTCTGCTACTGGGTGGTAAAACACCATAGCAAGGCTCCTCGCATTTTTCATCTGTTCTTCTTTGTGGTATCTTAAAGTTCTGAGGACTGGTCTACTTTTAAAGACTGTACAGCTCTAAGTCAGTTAAGAACCTAACTTCTTTTATCCTAATGATAGAATATAAACCATAAGTAGATGCTCTCACATTGTAAAAAGCACCTAACACTGGTCGCTTACTTGGACTATCAATATGGCACTTGACAGCTTAGTTCGTAATCAAAGAACAGAAGGCATTAACTCTAGGCATACAGCAGGCTACATTATTCTGAAATTTCTCAAATGGCAGACTGAAATCGCTCCATTCACAGAGCATACAGTTGAAATTAACAGGCAATACTTTCACTTAGTATATAGCACATTTTCATAACCAAAGTCACACACTCATTTGTAAAGGTACCAGCAACAGTACCATTTCCGGAACACTCTATTAACTATTGTTCCTATTATCATACACAGATACATTAAGTCTCTGAGCCTAACATTAATCTTGCTTAGGAACAAATACCTACCATATAATTTCAGTCTTGACTGGCAGGCTATACACAGGCCACTGAACTAAAAGGCATAAGACTGCATCTGATCCACATGGATCTAAATGCTCAGCACAGCTGATTACATTACACTGTTCTAGAGTTACTCATCCTACCCCATAAAGCTTCTGCTTCCAGCTAAAAGCACATTTGTTATTAATTTTTCCAAGACAGCTCCTGGGACAAAACAACCCTTTCTTTCTGTTTAGATTTTTAAATAAAAAACAACCAAGCAACAAAACCAAGACAGGAGATACACATTTGACCCTATTTAGATATAAATGAAATTTATGCTTTCTAATTCATGGCAAGATACAAAAATCTCTTAAGTGCTATGAAACAGCTTGCCTGAGCACTCTGTATTTTTAAATGTCTTTTTTGACATCCCTTATTTGATGGCATCCCGTTAAAAACAATGGTGAATTAGCATTTCAGAAATGAAAAGATGGTAAGAACTGTGGATTAGAATCTATTCTCAACAAAATTATCAGGGTTTAGATATTCTGGACAGCGTCACTAGGATTAAAAACCATTTTATATATCCATAAACTATTGTAAGTTTTGAAGGTAAGGAAAGAGTACACAGAACTACATCTCTGCTTGCCTGGCCCCAAGGATGCTGCTGGCATCTGGGTTTGACATGAGGTTTGACAGTAAGAAATCCCTTCAGAATCTCATCAGTTTTCTCTTTAGCTCCTTTTGGAGTTGTTTTGGTATCTGTGAAAATGTATTAAAATCTTACGTTTACTGTTTAAGCAAGTTCTTGAAGACTCTGAAAACAGCCTTCCCTTTCTCTCCCTCTTTACTGTTTGATAATCTGTACTGATACAGCCACATTGTAGATCTGGCAAAAAATACTTTTTGAGGCTTAGCAGGCCTCACACCTGCATCACTACTTTGAGAAGCTGCTTAGAATTCCACCTTGGCTCCACAGAAAATATTCTTCCCCTCCTCCCCATGTTATGGGGAGAATGTCAAAGGGTTTTGTGATAAACAAGTAGTGTGGGTGGGAGCCTGGGGCTCTCCTCTTTGCTCCCAAGATACAGTCCAAGTATGTAGCCAGCTCCCATGCAAAATTAAAAACATATTATTAAAATATTTTTGCAGGCTGCATCTGTTCTCAACACCCACAACCTTGCTCCTGCATTGATACTACTGCCTACTGATGTGAGTGTTTCAGCTTTAGATAGAAATCATTTTAGGGAGGAGGGCCAGTAAGGTTAATGACAGCTAGCTTTTAGTATTCAGATTGAATATGGCCAAAGTTAAGGACCTCTCTCTGCATAAAGACAAGATCTCTTTGCACGTACACTGGTATCCAGTTTTAATAACCAAACACGCTCAGCCTGTGGTAGTAGACAAGCTCATTACTGCAGAAGAGAACTGTCACGTGAGCTTTAGTGACTCCTCGAAGACCATGAAGCGCCTTCAGCAAAAATTGTTGGGTTTGCTGTTTCTTACTGATGCTGTTTGATTGAGCATGTCTTTGGGAGGGTTGGCCAGTTTATGTACTAGGATAACTCTGACATTAAGCAGGTCTGAACTTTTAAATCTGTCCATGATCCAACCTAAATTTTGAAATGACAAGTTTGTTTCTGTAGCTGTGCTTCTTAGACATATTCCACTGTTATTCTAAACATACCAGACAAATTTTCCAGTTGCCCAGGCAGTTGTACAATTATAAGAAAGTTAATTCCAGAACCACTGTACTGAAATTGTTTTTAAGAGCTATTAACCTACGCATATGTACACTGTCAGCTGGAACTCCTAATGGTTGTTGATATCTGGTATGTATTTTCTAAACCACCTTTACTGAGTTGTTAAATGGAAAAATGCCAAGAGGTGTTGTTGAAATGTACAGGACATCACAGTGCCATTTTTAAAGTTTTCTACAAGTTCTGTTATTTATATGATTAAATTGGAACTTTCATTCTGGTACTTCTATTATTTACATAATCAAAATTGATGCTTTCTCAAACAAGCGTGCTGGTTTGAGGACATGGGAAACAAAATGTAAAAGTCTTCAGTCCAATAGTCCCTCTCTAACAGTTTCAGAAAACTGCTGAAATGAAAAAGTTACAGCAATCTGGAAAGTTGTAATTAAACATCATCTTTGATGTTCTTTGTCAGGAAAAGTAAGAGAGTTTGAATGTGAGATGAAATGCTACAGGGGGAAATCAGGGTAAAAGTTGATGTCATCGTTCTAACAAAAGATCCAAGTTTATGTATGCTTTTCTCCACAACAGCTGAGGAATGGAAAAAGCAATGGATTTTTCCCCTGCATCCTAGATACTTGAGGTTGGACTTGACCTTTCTACCAACCTAATTATTCTGATTCTAATCCCCTTCGCAATGTGCTTCAAAATGGCTTGAAACTGTAGAACAAGAAGGTATTCACATGACTAGAGTACCTTTCCTACAGTAAGAAGTTTATTTGCTTCACAAGTCTACAATTTAATTCATTTATTCACACCCAGATTCTACTGTGGGCAGAAAGGGGCGACAACAGAAGCTACACTTATGCATTGTGGCATAGCAACTACAGTGGGTGGTCCCTGGTTCAGGACCCTGCTTCAACGGGTTGTTATAAAATTGGGAACACTAGCCTACAAACCAGTCACAAGCTGGAAGTGCTTGCACCCATGAGACAAACCACTGCATAAAGTCCTAGACAAAGCGCTGGAAGATACACTTGCTGAGCCTCCTCTGTTCAGGATCATGCTGTCAAAGAAAACGAATGTGAGAAAACAGTAAGCAAGTGATTGTCAAAGATTATGTGATCAAGTGGATTTATCCATTTTGTTCATTAAGGACATTTTCTCACAATGTAGAAGAATCTTAGCCATGCCAGCTCCCTTTTCCAGAGAGTTTCCTTAAACTCTGAGGTGTTGGTATTCACAAGGAACACCAACACAAATTCAGAAGGCCAACTATAGTTAAGGATAGAGAAAAACCAGCAGGTAAGAGCAGTTTCATTGTCACCTAGCTTAACAAAAGTCATCTGACAGAAATACATTTCTTTTTTTTTTTGTCCTCCTTGCAGCAAGATAAGAAAGAGTTCAGTTTATTCTATTACTCTGGATTTGCAACAAGGGTAACTAACTCCAGTAACATCAGTTGAGTTATTCTGGCATGAACCCAGTATAAGCAAAAGCAAAATTTAGTCTCTTGTTTGTTCTTTATAAGGCTCCTGACCCTTAAAGCATCAGACTGCTTGGAAACAATCCCATAGCCTTCAAGTTAGGAAGGCAAAAAAATCTGACTTGCATAAAAAATAGAAGTATGCCAAGACTTAAAAAGATGCAGAAAACATTTGCTTTAAAAGAAAGTTTATAGGGCCTAGCAAGAAAGCACTCTTGGTGGGTGTATTCTACTACTGAATCTGCTGTTTCCCTCCATTACTTTTGGGCAAACTGCCTTTTTTTTTTTTTTTTTTTTCTTAAATGGAAACCACAGTTCTTGGCTATTTCATGGAAGGATTAAGAGATGTGATAGCTATTATAAAGGGCTGAATTTTATGATAGATAAGAAAACATTTCTTTCTGAGGTTTCTTAAAGCATGGCTGTTACGAGAATAATAATAAAGAGTCATCCTGTGTGTCACAGCAAGCTCAGCACAGGATACATTACATATTTTGCAGTGTAAAAGTAGCACAAAACTTGTTAGCTTCAAAGTAAGGAGTCAGAGAGAAGGCCAAGTAGAACTCCTTTTGTAAAGGTTTCCCCCATGCTGCCAATCGTTGCCTAAAATTCCTTTTCCAGCTTTATCTCTTGAGCAGATGATGGATGGAGTATAAATGATCCTCAATGCCTTCCTGTTTCTCTCCAGAGACTGAGCTGATTGACAAAGTTTGAATTTGCATTTACAGTCACATTCCTCATCAGTCATGAAACGTAATATCGTATTTTTTTCTTCCCTTGCCCCTCCCCTCCCCAAAGGAAATGGGGCTAATTTGGTAACTATCATGGTTCTGATTGCTATCACTCATCTAACTGCTTATTTGAGACTATTTAGTCATTTGGAACTGAACTTCCCAAGTCTGACAGCGTACAGAAACTGTCTCTGGAATACAGACATCTTCTCAGATGTGGATCCCCTGCCTTGCTGCCCCTGCTGCAACAATGACCTCAACTAAAAGAACACTACCAGTTTCCTTCATCTTCTCAGCTGTTTCGTGCACTTCTTTGTAGAGATACACCTTACGGATATTTTGGCTAAAAATATTTCCTAGAGAAAGAGTAGAAACCTACTATTAGCAAAATCCAGTCTTTGTAAAAGAAAGAAAAACAGGATCTTTCATAAAAGCATAGGAAATATTTAGATCAAGAAAAACAGCACACCTTAACATCCCAAAGACATTGGATAAAATACAGTCTTCTAATTTCATTTAACTCACCACCGGAAAGTTCTCCCCTTTGAACAGATATCGACAAAGCATCCTGGCTACCTCCTGCTCCACGTTTCAGAGATAGGCAGAATAGTTCTGGTACAGCAGATGCTAGTTTCCACATACCCTGCAACATCTGATAATGTACCAACTTCAGGAATCAAACAGCATCAATAAACTTTTCCGCATACTGTGACAGGGATGTATCTCTATTTGTAAACATAAAGGTAAGAAGTCCTGAAAGAGTAGTATACAGTAAACATCAACGCTACAATTAGTCTCTAGTAAACCAGGTTCTTGTTTTACCACAGGGTTCTGAGCTACCAATTGAAAATACCGTCAAGCAAATGGCTTTAAGAGTGGCTCATTCACACTATTAAATTTCACTGTCTAAAAGTCTCCAGCACTGTGTGGCACACGATTGCTCTGCATTATGCATGGCAGCTACATCGGCTACCAGAACAAGGCTGTGGGAGGCACTGAATGAGCTATTGTGCACTGATAATTCTGTGCATGTACTGAAACAGAATCCAACAGAATCATGAAGTGCTATGCTAACAGAGCTAGTCAATAACTTGAACTGCAGAAAGAAACAGAGCAGTTGTTAAACATTGCTCTGCAACTATGCAGTTATTTTAGTGATAATGACTTTTGTCACCTGCTATAATTTAATCAGAAAATGCAAATGAAGTTAGAAGATAATTGTCCATGTTAATAGCTCTTCAAGGTGTCTTGATTTAAACACTTGTCATTTTTTAAGAAGTTCATCAGCACTGCTAATGACTGCAGTTATTAGGACCTTCTTAGTTTTTCAGTCGGCAAGCAGTATCTTCTAATAGTCACTCACAAAAAGCTCACACATTTGCTTGATAAGGACTGCAGCATTCTTCCCTTATCACATATCATCAATACTATTCAAGCCTCTGAGGCTATCAATACAGCAAGCTGCTATATATTAGCAATTTAACTTATGATGATAAATTGAAGGTAGTGAAACCAGTAAGTCATTGTGTTTCTTCCTTTACAGTTATTTATATGAAATACATGTAGACTCTTACAATAAGCTATACACAAACATGCTTTATTATTATTAAAATTAGGAATATTTTTTGAGAGAAAAGTCTTAATTAGCTTTGTTACATTTTTCTTTTCAAAATCTCAGCATATCACAAGAGAACCTCCTTCACATAGGCAAAATCAGAAGTAAACAGGTGAAACAACTGATATAAGATCATAACTGTATCAGAAGAGGAACAGATACTTCACAAGATCAGCTGTTTCCCTCAGATTTTCACCTCTACACGATGCAGTTAAGGTCAGAGTGGACCACTTACAGTTCTGAAAAGTTGTATGGGGACATATGCTATTATGACGGCACAGGCAGCCAACAGAAACACAACTAGCTATTAAAATCCTGCAATAGCTGTAAACATCCAAAGAACTTTGACAGAAGCGATCAAGCACAGGACGCACCTCACCCAGATCAGCTTGGCCCAGCTCAACTCTCACACAGCAGCCAAATAGCTGATTTTAAGGAAAGATGTACACATGCTCCTAAAAAAGCTAGTCTTGCCACAAATCTTCAGTTCTGAAAAAATAGAGAAGTTACTTAGAGTTTGAACTAGCATTTGTATAGCCCCACGAAGATTTCTATGAAAACCAGTATCTGAGAATAGTTACAAGACTTAAAACCTGTGTTTTAAAGACCGATGATTGTTCTCAGAAATAACTCAGCTAAGAGCTAAATTAGACCATTTCCCATGGTAGCGATTGGTGAAATCTTGCTAAAGTGTTCTGCTCTATCTTAGTCCACAACCAGAATGGACTAAGAGAACCACAGACAATACACCCATGTATTTTACAGAGAAAATAGGGACTGAGAGGTCTAAGAGATAGTGATGCTACAGTTGAGGAAATACATCTGATATTTTTAAAGACCATGCAGCCTCACATAATTTTGTTCTAGTAAGGCTATAAATCACTGCATCTCTTAACTTTCTCTCTCTGTAGCTACATTTCTGTAGGGAATTTTTGCTCCCTATCCCCCCAGTCAAACAAATGAAATATTTATTGTTGACTCATCAGAACTATGAATTAGTATCTTTGTGTAATTTCAAGAAACTGGAACACTCCCAAAGTATCACAGCAGAAACCATCTCAGAATTAGGTGCAACTGAAACCAAGTTGAAGGTTCAAAGTAGAATGTTGATCCACTGACAAGTTTGGAGAAACTGACACTGTGTCCTTAGAAAAAGGATAAATAAAATTAAGTTTTTAAACAAGTTGATACAAAAGCTGGAAAGAACAGCATAGAGCACATCAAAATTAAGTGTGATTCTAAGCAACACCAACAACTTTCTCCACACATACACCCCGCCAGAAGCTCTACATAAACAAAAGACAACATAAGCTTCATCAAAGCTTCTGATCTAGATGATTATTGTACACACAGTTTTAAAAGTTAATATATCTATTTTTATACCTTTGAGAAGATGACAGATGGAAGATTTAAACATTTTTGCAAAATGCTAGCAGTAAATGGCTTTGTCTTTCTCATTTTATAGCAAGAATGTTTAATTTAATGCTTAATTTCATGTTTAAATTATCTATTGTTTTCTCTCCCTCTCCAATTCTTAGAGATTTTGAATACAGGATTGACTTAGTAGCTTCTACCTGCAACTTCCAGTTAATACCAATCCCTTTCTAACTTGTATGGATAATGTTTCATGCCCTGATTTTACAAAGTAAGAGCTGCACTTTCAAATTTCCAGCGCTTCAGTTTACATGAGTAATGGGAAAAATTCCACTGTTCTGTGTGTTCAAGTCCATTACAGTACAGAAGATCCAAATATGCAACTGAAAAGATAATGTGCATCTCTAACATATAGCTAAATGAAACCAGAAGTAACCCCACACTCAATGCCCACTCTCCAAAAACCAGTTATTTGCCTGTTCTTGAAATCAAAGTTTTATCTACAAACAGGAAAAGAGAATTTTTTTCTCCATAGAACTTAAACTCATGTAAGAAACTTTTAATGCTTTAAACCTTTGTGCTGTATTATTTCTAAAAATAAATAGCACGTATTGTAACAGCTTGCAGTCAAGAGACAGAACTCACCAGGAGATTCAAAGCCAAGTCATTTGAAATGCTTCTGGTTTGTTCCAAACCAACGCTTTTTCTCCTGAAGTGACTGTTTGGAGTTGTGATGCTTCAGACTTCAAAATGAGTGTCATCTTTGCCAGTGTCACAACACAGCATCTTTGAGTTGCAGCATTCCACCATTCACAGGGGGATCAAATTGGTGCTGGTTATTCTATCTGACCTTCATGCACAGGCTTCCGATTTTCCCAAGGGCTTGAAGAAAAATCAGGCCTTCTGTTTTTACCTTGGGGCACAGAAAAGAACACCTTCTCATTCCAAATAACCTTAGGTCAAGAGAGTGAAATTTGGTTTTCCTATACAACATATGCTGTTAATAATTATATAGAGATGTCATTATTACACCAAGTATCAGAAGACAATGACTACTAATACCATCTGAGAAAGCAGTTTCCTTTAAGACTGGTACTGGAGTCAGACTTTCTTAACCTCCTACTCTTATCAAGCAGACATCACCACTTACATGAACTTTCACCCACGGATCTGCGATCCTCTCCTTCCCACTTCGTAATAACTACTCAAGGACCTCAACATAAGTGCTGCTACTGCATCTGCACTGGATCAGAAAGCAGAGACACAGCTTTGTTGGCATTTTCTTGGAACAGATGATTTTTCTGACTAAATTTCACTTCCGTTAATTAATTTCTGCTTCCCCATACTCATCTGCAGTTCAAATTGGAGAAGCAACTTTCTACTGTCTTAGAACTGCTGTATACCAATGCAATACCAATGGTTTATTCTCAGGTAACTTATTTCACTGGTAACTTCAGTAATACCTACTCAATGCACCTTACACCTACACAAAACCTCTTTGACTTCAACATTCCCTTTATAGAATCATAGAATTGTTTTGGTTGGAAGAGACCTTTAGACCTTTAAGATTATCAAGTCGAACTGTCAACCTAGCACTGCCAAGTCCACTGCTAAACCATGTCCCTAAGCATCACATCTACACGTGTTTTAAATACCTCCAGGGATGGTGACTCAACCACTTCTCTGGGCAGCCTGTTCCAGTGCTTGACAACCCATTCAGTGAAGAAATTTTTCCTAATATCCAATCTAAATCTCCCCTGGCACAACTTGAGGCTGTTTCCTCTTGTCTTAATGCCTTTTGTGAAGCAACTAGCAGAGTGAGGCTGACAAACAAGCACTTGCATTGAGACACCATCAGACTGGGTTAGTCTGTAATTTGTATTCTTGCACTGTTACTCCAGGATGATTGCATAGCTATTTGCAATGCCATAAAAAGGTACAAGAGACCAAGCCCTGCCCTTCTTGGTCAGTCATGACCCTGTAATTTGTGGTAGAAACAATCCTAGTATAGTAGGAGGGGTGTGATGGCATCATGCTTAGGTGTTTCATGCGTGCCAATAAAATGGAGCAAAGGAAAACGTTAACCTCCAGTGGGAATGAGAAGGTTGCTGGCAGAGCTCAGCTCGGGCAAATCTTTCAGCTCATTAATCATGTGCTCTCAACTCTGCACTAAAGACATGTTTTCACCCCAGTTATTCTGCATTTAAATATGGCCTTGTCCATGTCCTGCTATGTAACATAGTACCTGGGACTGTTCGTTAGGACAAAGGCTTAGCTACTTTAAGGGAAGCGTAGTTTTAAGATACTTTATTCTGCAAAACCATTAGCATGATTGCTAGAAATACTTAGAGAGCTGAAAGCTAAATACAAAGACTTTTCTTAAAGAACAGGTTTCATAACTAATTCAAGATGTTTTTTAAAGTAATAGAAATAAATAGTGAAGTAAATAAGACAAGTGATGAAGCAATAGAAAAAAGTAATGAAGAGCAATTTAAATGTACCTAGGGACAATTCCTATTTCAAATAAATTAATGACCTTCCAATCATACATTCTTTTATTCATCCATAGCAGAGAAGAAAATGTAAAGTTATAGTTATCATATTTCTTCAAACTTTGGAAAAGTTGAAGATGTTGGCAGCTAAAAGTAAGTACAGATTGCATAGATTGCATAAGAGATCCATACCAAGCCATCAAATATATAAGACAAATAAAGGTAAGTTAATGCAGTTAAACCCAAGCTAAAATCTGTCTAGAATGCTTCCATTTTTAATATTGTCCATCTTTCTCTATTGTGTGACTGCCTTAAACAAATAAAAATAGCATAGATAGGTGCGTAACTTTACAAGGAAAATATAATAATGCTCACGAAATACATGGCTATCTTAATTGAGGAAATTAATCAGACAGGCAATTTATGAAGGAAGTTAAAAGGTATAAAAAACGTTTGCTAGAACTAGTAGCTTGTAGAAGAAAGTTTCATAAATTTAATTCTGTGTGTTTATAGAGATCATTAGACTTCAGTCAGAAAATTAAGTTACAAGTTTTGTCCCAGCTGTCACTCTTATTAAAAACACCTAATACATGACCAAAAGTGTTCTAATCTGATGGTAGTTAGCTCAGAGTATTTAGCTTCTAATCAAATCAGCATCTCAGATCTGCTTCCTATCATAACGATCAAGATTACTGCTAAACCATTAATATATCACAATTTTTTTAGATGTTTTAGATGGAAGATTGTTTTGTAGTTCAGTAATACCTTTTTTCTTCTCTAAGCATTTAATCAAAGCCTTCCAACAAGCACTCCTCAAGTATTGTCAAGAATCTTTTGGGCCAATCATCATTGTCTCTCAAAGAAAACTTCTTTTTTAAGAAACAAATGAGGTATGAGTAGTAGACTTGTCAGCATTAACACAGGGCAGACTCCAGAAAACAGAATTGGACTTTCCATTCCCCTAACCTTCATGGAAAATGGCTGATAGTCTCACAGAGACATAAGCTCAATAATTTTTGCTATATTATTTCTTGTTATCATAATTAAGTATATAAAGCCTCTTAAGGAACCCCCCACACACAGACAATTTCTTGTGGAACGATGGGGATGTCAGTACCATAAAGTACATAAACATACCATAAAATGAAGGATAGGTTATTCTGGTCAATCTAGGAGGGAACAGTGATCTTTTAAAAGGTTAGACTACAGTTTTTAAAGTACCAGTATGAATTTGCATATGTTTATGGCCTAAACCAGATGCTAAACACTACTAAAGTGGAAATCTAAGACAATACCCTAACAGTGGCTGATAGCATTCCAAATGATTGAGAACAGTTCTTCTGCTAGGCAGGTGTTCAGCTGTACTTGAAGTTTACTTATTTCTTCTTTTAAAAAAAACCACAATCACCAAATAAAAAAAACCCTCCTCCCCCCCAAAAAACCCTCACTTTGAACATACCACTCACAATGTTCTCTCTTTGCTTCCTAACAAAGTAAACTTTGTTTCCCCAGGCAGTTGATCTATCAGGCTTTGTAGTTCTTAATTGCATTTTAAATAGACAGACACTTTGTGATGCACTCTGCGTGGTGAAACAGAATACACATCGTGAAATGTTCTCACTATATATAAAGAAATGCTGTGCTAATGTAACCCACTGATTAGTACCTCCGCAAACAGCAAGAAGCTGTTCTCTAATGCCAGAGAAAAGACAGGAAGGGAAGAACTATATGACTGTACAACAGAGAACAAGTAGAAAGCCATTAAGCCTCTTCCTAGTGCTCCTGAAATAGAAAACTCACTCAAAAAGAAGAGATGCCATGTCATTTGGATACTCTGAAAACAAAAGCTATTTTGCTTGTGCACCTAGGGCTATTTTGTATTCTTACCTCCCTATCTTCTACTCAAGGAAGACTGCCTACACAAATGCTGAGATAACAACAATAGGATCATAATGGACATAAGAATATTCATCATCCACGCTCAACAGGAAACCAAAGTATAATATTAAGGAGAAACTGTAGCCCAAGTTCTGCACTCAGTGTGTCTGGCTCAGTGCTGCAACAGTACCAGCTTCAGTCCATGTACTCCTAATTGGAAGAGTGGAACTTAAACCACATTTTCAAATTAGAAAACTTCTCCTGCTAACATGACTCATGTTTTATGGATCTGCACTCTGTCAGGCCAGCAGGGAGAGATTAGCTGGGAAGCACAGCAAGTAGAAAATATCTATGTATGAAAAACGTCAGGGTGAAATAAATTGTAGCATACAAAAATTGAGTTAATCTGAAATCCCAGAACAACTTCCTTTCCTATAGGAGGATCTTAGAAGGATTAGTCTGTAAAGAATGAAGATTTAAGCCTTTGTTAGCATTTCCAAGGTGGTCTTCTAGGGGGTGCTTCAGAACAAGGGTTAATCTGGCCTCTGTCAATTTGTTCTCACTCTGTTATAATAAAATACCTTGCTATCCCCAACAGGAAGTGTTCCTCCCTGATAATGTAACACAGCTGCAGCACATCCAATGATACAAGAAATGGAATGATATTCACTACAAACAGTTGAGCTCTTCCCAAAAGTCATTCTGATAGGTGACTTAATTCTCTTAAATGTTTACCCAACACTTAAGGAGCAACAATTTGAAAATCAACAAAATCACCACTCAAAGACTAGTTTGGCATGAGCACATCTTGTACACTAATGTGTCATTTTAGCTAATATGTCGACTTCACATATCTCAATATGATAAATTTTCATAAATATGAATGTTTCCCATAATGTCACATTCTCAATAATTGGTTCTACTTCCTTATTTATACCATATCTAAGGTATCGCAAGTTTTCCTTCTAGCATGTTTTAATCTGTATTATTCTGACAGACACAATATCAGTCGTCAAACAGTAGAGCTCAAAGCTCTGCTTTCTAAATACAGAAAGGACTCTTCAAATTCAGCCCAGTACAGTAGGATGCTGTGATGGACACAAATACCATGATTTCCAGATGTTTTCCAGCAGCTCTGGAGATACTTTTCCAGTGACTGAATGAAGATACAGTGAGAATCTTCTGTGAAAAATGGAAACTGAAACACCGCCATGGACATCAGTAAAGGCCTCACACAGTTTCATGACACATTAGCAGCAAAGTCAGTTTAAGCAGCTGTTGTGCCGATGTGTGGCGATGGACAGAACTTATCACTTGCACCAGAACAACTATTCATAGACCTGTGCCGTAATGAGGATCAGCGAAAGGATCAGAGTTTAAAAAAAAAAACACACAAAAAAACACAAAGAAAACCACACACACATATACTTTACACACATACTTTTTGTGGTGGTTTCAACAGTCAGGTATAGAGCAACACTACACAAATAATCCTGGCAACACATGTGAACAGTCACTGATCTGAGGTGAGAACAAGAGGTAACTGTCTGCCAGGCAGGTCTGCCAGCCAAATCAGTAGCTCATGAAATTACCCATCTTAGGAAAAGTTGATATTATTACACTAAAGGCATAAACTAGCTAATATTATTGTCCTAAGCGATGGGCATTAAAAGCTGTCTCACTCTACAGATCCTCCACTGTAGCAGGGAGCATAAGTTATTTATTTTAGTTCATAGAACAGACTCTGGGAACTGGAATGGATTCTGGAGGTATGAGTCCTAGATCACACAAAAGAGAAAGTTTCCAACAGGCAGTTAAAAACTCTTTCCAGCTGAGATCGTCCAATCTTAGCTACACACGGTTTGCAAGACTAAGTGGTGGAATTTAAGGGAGTAAAGAGTACAGGCACAGCACACATAGTACCTCATTTTATAACAAACCTGGTGACCTTTGCTGCCCAAGTCCACAGCCTCACCTGATTAGAAAGAACTAAATCTGCTAGATCACATGTTTGGTTTTGTGAAAGACAATATTCTCAGCAGAGAACGGGATAAAAAACACCAGCTCATCCCCACATTCTGACTAGACCTCTGAAAATGACAGGCTCCATCTTACTCACAAACCAGTCCCGGTGACTTCGGTTATTATGGAAAGTTACCAACACTCCAATCATTTCTTAATTCCTAGCTTTAAAATCCTCCAAACTAACCATTTCAATAATTGTGTGGTCTGAGGGGCAAAAGGCATAATGCTTCCTGTTTATTTTGCTTTTACCTCTGTTGCTCCAGCTAATAATGTTGTTGAATGCGGTTAGTGACACTGGCACTTTACCTCAGAAAACTATAATTTGAAAATGTGCTGGTGTTTTTCATTTTCCTCCCTCATCTAGGAATGGATTCTGTGGAGAGTAGAACTAAAACCTGCTTTTGTTTTGTTAATCAAAGGTTTAGGGCCAAAGTGATAAAAAGGAGAGCTTATGGCACTCGAGTAAAGTTATTCCTTTTCTCTGAGAGTTTGGGTTTGGTCCTGTCCCCTCCTTGCCTCTTCAGGTAGCGCTAATTTCCATCCCTTTTTTACTGTACATACCTGCTATAGTTCATATAGTTCATTTTGCTATCAAAATATGAACAGAGCAAGACTGAAAGCAGCTACATTATCACAAAAGGTATCTCTACAAAGAGATACAAGGAAAAGAAGAGGGCACCATGAACCTTAAAGTTAACGATAGCACAGAAATAACTCTTCTTGGAATCCTGAAGCCCAGGCCTTCAGCAGAGATGACAGGGAAGTCTTTCTTTCATGGATTAAGAACATTAAGAGTTTCAAATATTTTGTTTCAGCTACTGCAGAACATGAGAAAGGGTGGGAGCCAGAAAGAGAAGTTTTCCCACCCAGACTTAAGCTGTCAGAATGGAAATGAAGAAAAGAAATCAAAGAAAAAAGAATCTGTGATAACACAGTATGACTCACAAGCTTTAACAAAATGCTTTCAGAAACACTGTTGGATAGGGTAAAGGTTCCCCACCTTTCTTTTCATTTACACATCCCAAGATTTGCTGCAAAAGGAAGCACCAATATTTTCCTCCAAATCTTTAGGGAGAAACAGCCTCATGTTTTTGCAGCTGCACTTGCCAGAATGATGTTCCCACCAGTCCCTTGGCTCTTTCCTCAAATGTCCCATAGTTCAGATTCCTTTAAGGATAACTGTCAAATCCTCATATCAGTCCCCAGAACACAGAGACATAACCCTTGTCTTAAAAGACTTCAAACGATTCTCCCATCTTGCAGTTGGTATAGCTCCTGATATACAACACTGCCAAAAAGAACCCAACACAGCATAGTGACCAAGTCAAAAATACGAACTTTTTTCTGTTTCTTTTTCTATTTCCGGATCCAGAGGCTGTCAAAGGTATACACAATCTGTTCAAAGCAGCAGATAGGTACACATGCCTTGAATTTAGAAGTTGCTCACATGGATCAATGTTGGGGGCTTTTAGAAATTCCTTTGCAAAGTTGAGAGCATCAGAGCAAGGCTTAACGCCTACAAAGAGAACATTTTCCGTTGTTCTCCTTGGCAACATTAAGCACGTTTATCCTGTCAGAGCTCACAGAAGAGCATTGCAGTATTCACCTCATAATAAGATTGTACCTCATTAAAGAGAGCATCCAGATAAAACAGCCCTGTAGATCAGCTACCTCAACCTTGCCTTTTGCTTGACTCTGCCCGCAGAAGTAGTCAATCTAGCAAAAGGTTAAGAATATGAATACAGATGGGCTAAATTTAAGGGGCAGGGAGGAAGGTAGGACTATTACAAGATGACAGTAAGAGACACGTCTACTTCAATGTTTTTCCCTTGTAGCTACTCCAACTGAATTTAAAAATAAAAATCAAAGTATCATGAAAAAAATATCCACAAATATCTATGGAGTGCTACCCCTGCACATCAAGTTAACTAGGTTTACTTTGACCTATAATGCTTGCCTAACACTTTTACATCTGCAGAGACATTCCAACATCTAAAAAAAGACTTGTTTACTGCACTGACCTACACTCTACAAGTTTGTAAGGAGTAATCTGTATTTTGCAGCAATTAAGACCATACACAATATACAGTGCAAAGAACAGTAATGTTCTTCATTGCAGGTCTGTTCTGCTTGAAATAAAAGATAGTTGGAAGCACTCTGCCTCCAGATTGTGCTGAAGTCCTTTTGAAACTCTCTCTGCCTAACATTTGCCTTAGAAGTAACAATTTAAAAATCAAAGTTGCCTCTGCAGCATTGAGCTGCACATAAATGTAGTTCAGTAGCATAGCGCACGCGACGTGTTGGCAACCTCAAAACAGGTGTCAGACAGGAATACCACTCTTACTGGCAGAGAACTTCTGTCTCATTCTAAGATCCATTGCACAGGTACTGCAACCAAATTAGCGCACTCTGTATTTATAGCCCCACAAAGCACTCCAGAAGGTTTAGTCATCAGCGCGTGATGATGGACACATCCCTCCATTCAAGGGCTAAAAATAGGAGACTATTAAGGAGTCCTGAACCACACTTGGTGAGTGATGTAGTACTACTCACCATCAGCAGAGACTTTTTATTAGTCCAAGGTT
This sequence comes from Aramus guarauna, assembly GCA_013400195.1. Taxonomy (NCBI): domain Eukaryota; kingdom Metazoa; phylum Chordata; class Aves; order Gruiformes; family Aramidae; genus Aramus; species Aramus guarauna. The sequence continues at coordinate 79,240 of VXBL01005980.1, read as the reverse complement.
TCCCTGTGGTTATTTACCCAGTGATATCCCGAGTCCTCCTTTAACTACTTGCCTTGAGCATAGCTAATGATTACATGATTAATCTGTATAACCCTTGACTCTAAACAACTCTTGTCAACAAGAGTTGAAAAGAGCCGTTGACAAAACTGCTTTCCTAGCCCCTCCAATACACAAGTCACACAAAACAAATACTTAAAAGGCAGTGGCAAGGTCATTTGAGCCCCTTGTATCAATGAATTCTAAGTATATACATTCATCCAGCCAGAACAGCAGAAAATGTCTTTGCCTTCTTCAACAAGAAAGTGAAATTTGATTCTTGCTCCAAATAAATGGCAGCAAGTTACACACCTGGGAAAATGTTCAAAATGTAAACTTCAAATGGTAATGAATCCTGAGTTTTACATGGAATCATTTACCAAGCCAGGTTTTAGCAGAAACAAAGGGCTTAAAAAAAAAAAAAAAAAAAATCAAATCACCACAAAAAGCCCACCTGGTGAAACCTCTGAACCCTTGTTTGTAAGCTTTTTCATAAAACTCATGTGGAACTTCTCATCTTGTTGACAACGCAGACTGCATTAATCTGGGTTTTCCACTGTTCTTTGGAAGGGTACACCAAGATAAGATTTCCAATAAATCACAGCTGGTGCATTTGCAAGTGAACAGCCAAAACACACATGAAGATAATGATTCCATTTAATCCCCTGCATAATATTGATTTCTTTCTTTGTTAGTGGAAAACACAGAACACAGATCTCAGCTTTTGTAAAAATTTATGCACCATGCCTAAAACTCCCGATGGTATCGGAAGTTCCACTGCTTAGCTGCAATTAACCAATTTCAACTGCCCAAAATCATCTTGAGAATAAGAGCTCTGCATCCTGTTATGATTGCCTATCCGTCTACTGTTTATGTGCCAATGGATAAGGAGCATTCAAGAGATGCATTGGGAATCGCAAGAAAGAGAACCCCAAACAAACTACAAAAAAGAAAACACAGAATCATCACCTATTGGCCTGGAATATTCACATTTTTCTTTTGCTTGTCATGCTCTAGAAAAATATGAAAGTAGAACTAAAGAAAGCAGCATTTAATTTGCAGCAGTAGCATTAGAGAAAAATTACTTATTTCCAAGCATGTCTATTTACCAAACCTCTACTTCCACACGGTGGTATTGTAGAACAGTTTTAAACCAGGACAATGGAATGAAAAAGTAGATAATAAGAAGTGGATAATAAACTAAAGATTATCCCAAAGCATCTCAGTTATTTTCCTAGGCACTGCTTTGTGTAAAGATTATCTTTGCAGAAATCCCCAGGACAAAGAGGTCTGTGTTTAACTTCTGCTGTACAAGAAAGTAGGATAGGGTGACAGAACACTAGAAAGGTACATATTTAGTATCCTAAACAAATTATCTGACAAGTCACCTCAAATGGAAAGAGAAACAGAATAAGAATATAAATGGGCAAAAACTCTTCCATTTTGGGGATTAGCTCTGATTTTCTTTCTTAGTGGTCAAATTGCTTAACTCTACTAATTTGTATTTTTACTGCTGACAGATGAAGTTGACATCACTTCAAAGGAAGGCTTGAGAATCCACTTTCAGGCATTTATTTTCATAAAGGATCTAGCTGGAAGGTGGCTGCACCATATTTGCAACTGTGCACAAAGGTCTAGACAATATAGATTTAATTTTGAATACTTTTCTAGCATACATGTCCCTAAATGCATTTTATAAAACGTGATTATTTCATTTTTTAACCAAATGTCTTTCTGCTACTTAATTTTATCTACACTTTTGAATTTTAGATGCTGTCTGATAAAAAAATTATTTTTTATTCAGCAACGAAGTCTCTCAGAAAGGTTTTCTGGACATTGCTCTGCTCAGAACAGTGTCAAAAGGGCACAGACTTAAAGAATCTTTTCCCACAAGGTGTGTCCCTTCCTGGGCTGTCATCTAACAGATGCATGAGAAACACCCACAGACCACAGAAGGGAATAGCTTAAAGGACAAAGGTGACAGCTGTACAAACATATTTTCAATGCCAGGTCTATCCAGGACAGTGAAACGTTTGGTTCTTAACCTTCTGAAGCCATTATATATATGTCTCCTGCTCTCTTTCCAAGAAAAATCAAAGGCAGAGAGCTCCAATTTCTGACTTTTCTGTAAAGTCAAACATCTTGGAAAATGATGAAGTCAGATTTTGCCTGTGGCAAATTCTACAAAACCTCTTGATACTACTGTAAAGGCTGGTTTTGTTTGCTGTGTTTCTACCTCTTGGCTCTTGCTTGCGAATACTTGGGCAGATCTCAGTTTTAGCATTCAAATTACAAAGTATCCATGGTGAGTTTGACACAGCTCCAGGACAGCAACGTCATGCAGGCTTCCCTGTGCTGCAGAAAGGCACAGCCACCAGAATCTGCCAGGACACAGACTACGACTTCTCACCTACAGTGATTCAGAGCAGAAAGAAAAGCGGAAATATGTAACCTAGACGGGTAAAGCTCTGTCTCTGGTGAACAAGGGAAAATAAGCTAACTCATTAAATAAATCAAACCAGAAGGAATTAATTTAATGCAGAAATGGGGACTCCCTTTGGTGCCTGCCTCATCAACAATAAAGAAATAGCTGATGAGTTAGAATCAGGTAAGGCCAAAAAGACCCTGACTTGCTTGGGTACTTATCAGTGATATGTGTTAACATTTGGCCTACATCAAGCTTAATTTGGAAACAATTGCTTAAAGGGATCTGCAAGTAATAGAAGGGATTTTTCAGCCATATGAATACAAACCAACCTTATCCTTCTTTATTTACCTTAAAGACCTTCAGATTGTCCATGAACTAGACTACAGAAATCAACCGAACTGGAGCAAAAAACTCTGCTCTCTTCCACTAAAACAAGTCCAGGACAATTCATGAGTATGCAGTCAGCTTTACAAACTGAGGTTGATGGAAGTGACAAGAACATACAGCACAGGACCGTGACTTTACAGGTCTACTCCAAGCTTTTCCTGACATTGTTTTAAGCAGTGCAATTTATTTCATATAAGACTGTAAGAAAACCAAGTAGATTTGAACAGAAAACAAGATACACAGCAGAGCTGGTCAGGAATTCCTTGATGAAATAATAAGACTTCTAACTTGATGTGGGAAAAACCTCTTCTATCAGGATGACAGCACTGGTGGCACTTTGCTGGCCACTAGTGAGAGTCACTGCAGCACACCTTGAGGTGTCAACACCAGCTTCAATCTGCCAGCAGCAGTGACAGAAAAAGACACATTTTATTGTGTGGTGGAAGGGAAGAAGCACAGGCATAAAGGAGAAGTCTCACAGAGACCAAGAAGCTTGGATCACAAAGACAATAGGGGCTCCAGCAGCTTTTTTCAGGTCCAAGGACAAGCCCTCAATCTCCATGGCCAGATCATTCTAGACAAAGCAAGCAGCTGAGCAGGCAGCGGGAAGAGAAATGCTGCAGGTATAAAACAGCTTTCAGGTGCAGCAGCAACTGGTGCCCAGACAGTATGAACATGAGCTTACACATTTTGTTCCTCAACCCAGATAAAGTCTCTGAATATTCCTCATTTAAGTATGTGCTCCATTTAATTTAGAGTGACTATTTCTCAGATGACAGGAAGCTTTAGGACTTGCAAGGCTTAACATTTGGGAAATCGTATGGATTTCTCAGCTGAGGGTATAAACAAAATATAAACACCAATTTACCTAACACTAACAGGTATTTTCCTATAATTGGTGCATTGCTTCCATTGTGCCTGAGTCACAGTATGGAAATCCCTTACCAGAAGGATCAGTCCGTTCACAGGAGTATCCACACGACACCAGGAACATTAAAAA